>JAWNZC010000400.1:2315000-2660000 GCA_035771165.1 Paragorgia papillata
TTGAAAGTAATTTCATATATTGATTTTTCTTATATGAAAGTGATTTTACCTTTGACAAATTGAAAGTAATTTCATATATTGATTTTTACATATAATATGAAATTGAAAGTAATTTCATATATTGATTTTTCATATATGAAAGCGATTTTACATATATGAAATTGAAAGTAATTTCATATACTGATTTTTACATATAATGTGAAATTGAAAGTAATTTCGTATATTGATTTTACATAATATATTAAGTTGAAAGTATGATTTCATATATTGATTTTTACATTTGAAAGTAATTTCATATATTGATTGTTCATATACGAAATTAAAAGTAATTTCATTAATCGATTTTTCATGTATGTGTTTTGAAATAATAAAGTTAACTTGATGTGAAATGAAAAATTTTATATGTGAAAACATTCCAATTCTCTATATGAAAATACGTTAAAATTATAGTTATTGCGATTTTACTCGTCTTATACCGGGACTAATTCGGCTCGCTAAAAGCTACAGACTTGCGGAAAAGGCTTAGTTTAAAATGATAAAAAAAGAATTTCAAATTTCCAGACACAGTTAAGTTGCCAAGACATCAATCTATCAGGCTGCTAATTTTCAGACAATTCTAATATATAAATACGACTCGTCTTTTAGCTTTTTAAAATTTCTACTTTAGTCGATAACATTATACAGAGAAAAACGATATTAAAACAATTAATATCTTTTATAATTTACTCCCTGAGCGAAAAAGAGAATGCCGCGTTCTTACGGCTAAGAAAATGAGTAAGAATTCACCACACGAAAGATCTAGTAAAAAAAACCCACAACGTGTTGAATATGAAACTCGCAATTTTCACTTCGTGAAGGTTTTAGTAACCTTAATTTCTTTTAAAAGACTGTTCCAAAGCACTGCTTTTCGGAATAGCTACAAGGGTGTTTAGTTAAAAGGTTTTTTATTAGCTTCTCGTATCTGATCAATTATTCAGATCAATTATAACCTTTAGTTAAATAGTTTGTCAAGATAGATGTATGTTAATTTATCTATAATTATATGGTTTATCAATCAGCCGAGTATAGCAGATGTATATGTTTCTCATATGACAGGAAATGTTATTCGATCGACTGACATCTTTTTAAATACAATTTTTGTATCTGCGCAGCAGATATATTGCTATCGTGTTGTGTGTGTGTGTGTGTGTGTTAGCTTTTTTGTGTAACTCTAACCAATGCGCGACAATTAAATCGGGGACAACCGAAGCTCAGACGTTTTTGGCGTCAACGTACGAGCTGTCAGTTTGAACGATGGAAACAAGTATTTTTAATCCTATCGTGTTTACAATATTTCGTCCGCCATATCACAAGTCCTCCGAAGCGACAAAGTTCCGGATTAAAATACTACGATTTTCAGGGTTCTATTCTATACGATTTTTTCAAATTCACATATCTTGTATATAATTTAACGCTCTATCTAACTGTACAAGTTTCGTGAATGGCACAAACCTACAGACGATTCAGGCCCGTGAGGGATACTTTAAATTAGAGGTGAGGCGATCATCGGTAAAACATCGGCAGAACCGATTATCGGCTAGTTTTTCTCACAATCGGCCATCGGCCGATTGTCTTTCACCATCGGCCCAACGGCTGCCGATTGTCCGGCTTTGTATTTAACTATCGTTTTTGTATTTCTGCTTTCTCATCCTCGCACTACTATTTCTACTCTTTTTTAATATCGGTTCTTCAGGTATTGCGCGAACGCTAAAACCGATTATCACTTTTTTCACGCGCGATTTATAATTGAGAAATAACCGCAAGGTTTGTTGTGAGAAATTATAAATAGAATATATTTGTGACAATTGCAGTATCGGATATCAGATATCCTGACTCTTACACTCAGTGGTCAGAGTACAGCCGGCTACGTTTATGATGGCAAGCTCTTCTAATTCTAAAAGTATCGTTTGGGAGTACTTTAAAATTAGCGAAAATGACGAAACGAAGGCAGAATGTCTGATTTGTAAAAGCAGTGGTGTTCGTTCTTTGTTGTCACGAGGTGGAAAGCAGAAAAAGAGTTTCACAACAACCAATTTGAGAAGTCATCTACACTCGCTACATCCCGGCAAGTACATTGAAATGACAAGCAAAGAGACGGCTCGATCAACGAAATGAAAAGATGACAGTGCAGAAGAAAATACTACCGCAACCATGAGGAAAAAGCTAAAAAGTCAGATGAGCCTCAAAGAAAGCTTTAACGCACAAGATGGCTGGGATTTCGATAGCGCCCCTGCCAAGCGTGTTAGCAAGCTCATTGGTGAGATGATTGCTATAGACAATCAGCCTTTCAAACGACAAAACGGAAGCAGAGCAACCATTCGCAAACATCGGTTTTTGCCGATTAATCGGCCGATTGTGACTAAACATCGGCTCTTAACAATCGGTATCGGCAATCGGCTTTTTTTTAACATCGGCTCACCTCTACTTTAAATATGATTGCGTTTGACTTTGATATTTGGCGCTCATCTCAGTTCAAATAGATTTTTCTCCGTTGCTATTCTACGATTTTTTCTAATTCATATTTGTTGTACAGAATTTAACGCTCTATCTAACGGTATAAGTTTCCAAAATGGCACAAACCTACAGACGATTCAGGGGTGTACTTTAGACCCGCGGTGTCCCGCTCAACAGCCGTATTGGGATATATCTTCAATCTTTATGCAATTAGCCGTTAAATTCTATATTCCGACAAACGTTTTGCACTAAAACATTTCGGAGACAGGGGATATTGCTGATAAAACTGGTAAGTATTTTTAACGTGACTTATAGTAAACTTGTGAGTGTGATCTACCACAGTTTTTGTGAGTCATGATAAAAAATTATTTTGGTAAGAGAACGTGTACTTTCTCTTTAATTATCTTATAAGATCTCGCTATCTACGTGTAAAAATCTTATAAGATTTTTCTTAAGATCTTAAGATCTTAAGATTTTCCAAGATCACACAAGATCTTGACAAGATTCTCACAGTGGTGGGTTTGACGCAGATACATGTACGCATAGCGGACCTTTTGTTGTATAAACTACAAGCGATATATCTTTTTAGGCTTTTTAAGTATTTGATCTACAAAAACATATGTACATGTTTATCAATCAGCCGCGAATATAGCATGCAGATATATATGTTTCTTATAGTACAGGAAATGTTACCCAACTGACATAAGTTTATTTTAAATAAACTACAAGCGAAGTATCTTTTTTAGTATTTGATCTAAAAAAAACATTGGTTTTACAACATGAGCCTCTCACGTATTTTATTATATAGATGCGAGTGTTTTACTAGAGAATATGCAGTGTCGTATTTTCCATATCCTCACTAGTGAAGATATCGATGACGTCGTTAAGAATTTTACCTCTTTTTGCATTGAATCTATATAATAAAAAGAAAATTACACGCTGGCTTGAAGATATGAATTTTATCTTCTCGTGGTAAAAATATTGTTTTCACCACTCGAAGATAAAATCCATATCTTCGCACCACCGTGTAATATCCTCTATTTATTTTACTTATTTACTTACATAGTTCGCCAGTATACAATTTGCTAATAGTTATATGTATGGCAGGAATTACCTACAGAGAAGACTCCAATAATAGGATTCCAAAAGACACGCAAAATAAATAAATTGACATTAAGTAAGAAAAAAACAACCGAATCAACAACAACTCTGAGAACGTAAACTATCGATAGGACGACATGCCTGACATAGAATACAAACGGATTTAAAGGTTCTAGGATTGTCAATGTTGTAGGTAGATTTCAATAGGTCAAAATAATAATTGAATAAGTCGTGTTTAAAAGTAAGTAAAGACCTAGTGAGGACTCTCAATTTAGATGGCAGTTCGCAGTCCACGTGCGTGTTGGCTCAAGTGAGTTCTGAGGACATTTGAAACTGATGAATTTTGAGAAGGGTAATGGCTTCGTACATCGCGAAAATTCCACGAGTTGTCAACAAACCGTATTCTATGGAAAGCCCAACATTCGTGCTATGCGCTCGTGGAAGAATTATGGTAGAGCGACGATTTTGAGCGGAGATGTTTGACTTTGAGCTCGCGGTGTCCTCGCTGAAGTGTGCAGCCTGTCGGCCATGTATTGATGACGTTTACAGGCAAGATATTCGTTCTACGCATGCGTAGCTAATACGGGTCAGCCCGTATTTCGCGAGCGTCGACAGCCGCCATTTCCGATCGTGTTGGCTTTCCGGTAGTTTCCGGTTGTTTATTAGCCAATCAGAATGGTTAATACTCATTGAAATTTGCACTGTATTACACCTTTTCTGCACTGTATTACATTGAAATTGCACTCCTCTCGACCAATCAGGATGCAGTTATTTTGTCCTGTATATTATTAGAAAAGTTACTGTATTTGTCTTAATGATATTGAGGATGGCACCATTAGAATTGGCAGAGCTTCTGGTTGTTCTAGTTGAAGATCTAATAGAAAAATTGACATCATTGGAGTGGACCAGTGATTTGAATAGGTAAGCCAGGTCTAACAGCTCATGCCAATAACTTAGAGGTAATAGATTGGTTAGCAATAATCTATTGTGGTAAGATATTTCAGTGAGATATGGTAAACCGAGGATGAACTTAGTTGCTCGACGTTGAATTCTCTCAATTTGTAGGTTAAGGGACACTGTCTGAGGTGCCCAAACTTGAGAACAGTAGCCCAGGTTACTGCGAACCAGGGACAGATATAAGGCTTTACGAGCAGATTGTCTAACACATTACAGGACGATCTTCACTTATATTAACTCTTTGTCTACCGTATGGTTCGTGTATGAACCAAGCAGACTTTGGTATTTTACTCTAACGCCAGACGATTTTTCTTGTCAAGTGGAAGAGCTCCCGGTAGTAAAGCCTAGTTTCCATATAGTTGTAATTGTGGTAATTCAGTCGGCGACTGTCGCCGATCAAGTCTTGTTGGGGTTGTTACAACATGCGTGAACAACGGTTGTTGTTTCATGAAGCTATAATGATGAACAATGTTGTTCATTTATCAATGTTGTTCACATATATGTCAACAAGTTGTTGCAGCATTGTTCAGGCAACAATGCTGTAACAACTTGCGAGATTTTTACGCGTGTATTCGCCATAATAGAAAAGGCACTTCGAGTGAGTATTTCTCTCATCAGTAGTACGGAAAAGTATGGCTGGCAAACCGTACCCACTCCAAGATCACTTAAGGACAGAAGCATAAGAAGAAAATAACACGTTTTCTTCCGTAGCTGATTCAATCGCCAAAAAGCAAACACTGTTATGGCGTTAAGAATTATTGTCGAACATGTAATGAGAACATTGAACCCAAAGCAGACGACGTCACTGATGTAATCACTTGGTGACCAATGCATGATTTCAGGAACTTAACATCAGCGTTAGTGATATTCAACTGACTTGCCTTTCAAGCGGTTTAAAGCAGATTGTGTATATGCACGAGAAAGATAAAGGCTTATGTTTTTGTATAGATGTATGATAACTGTTGTAATTTCTGAATTGCTTTAGAGAGCCACGGGTGGCACAAACTGTTAGCGCGCTGCCTCTTACCGCTCAAGTTAATCCCGATCGAATGGGGTTAGTTCTCGGATGGGTTCTTATCTGCCTCCTCCGCAGGCCCTCGTTGCATCATGGACAGGTCACACACGCCGAATTTAGGGCCTGCAAGATCCTGTAAAAAATTTGGCAAAACTTGGTACGGAATAAATTTGCATAATTAACTACCATTGTTAATAGCCATGGCTATTTCTGAAGATTTTGAAGGACATTGAACGACATACGAATCCTAACTTTAAAATGAAGGAATTGTTGAAAAAAGCAATTACGGTTGAACTTTGTCAACTTTCGGCTGGAATAATCAACGAAAATGCACTTTAGTCTACCCAGAGACTATTGGGTTTATACTTTTTCGGTTTCCACAACAACTGAAACTTGAATTACGCTACACTATAGCCTACAATTTAACAATATTAAATCTCATTAACTCTTGGTCAGTTTACAGTCTTCGATTGCTAAATAAACCAAAAAAAACAATAAGAAAAACCTGTACTTTCCTGACCGTCGAATTTGCTTTTGTTCGGCAGATACATATGTTTTCCTTCAATTCCTTTTTGTCGCTAAAAATATTATTGGCAGGAGATCGGTAATTCTAAAACATATTGGTTTCTTCATTGTCATGATCTGTAAGAAAGTTTAGACCGAATTTCCTGGTGGGTCACAGTGTTAAAAGAACTTGGACGTACGTTTGTCGAACAGCGGCCGGGAAAAAATTGCAGGCCCTCTCAAAACTATCGCCTCTAGGGCCTAGTCTCGCTGTGCATAATGGGATCAGTCCCCATTTTGTTTACAGGATCTGGCATGCCCTCTCAAAAGTGTGACCTGTCCATGATGCAACGAGGGCCTGCGGAGGAGGCAGGGTTCTTATCTGAAAGAAGACTGGATCGAGCAACAAGTGTTTGGGAAATGAAGCCGAAAATCCGCCATTATTCTAAGGGACGAACTGCATGTGTTAACTGTCGCCATGGAGTAATTCGTTGTTATTCGTTTTTTGCATTTTACAAACAGAAACACAGCATTGTGTCTCGAATTTTCTATCTTCGTATTTATCTACCGACTCGTGCAATTGCCTAGTCAGCGCCATCAGCAAGGGACGAAATTGACATTTCGCGCGCTTCATTCTCCGCCCCCGAAGAACAATAAGTTAGTCGATCCAGTCTTCTTTCAGAGATGAGCCATCAGTGAGTGGAACAGTGAGATCAAAGTAGCGTGCTGCGTAGGCAGTGTTGAAACCCAAATCGAGATATTGTAAGGTTAGATATACTGGAACAGACGCTTGGTGGACGTTCGTCAAGCTCAATTACTCAGAAAATGTTTCTGAGCCCCAGACAAGGTTCGAACCTGCAACCTTCTAATGACCAGTTAGACTGTTAACCATTGAGCCACTGAGGCTCAGATGGAGAGCTAAGGTTGCAAATTCATAGTCATATGGGCTCCTAAGTGGTAGCGTTTGTATTGAGAGGTATAGTTAAAGTGCCTATGAAACGAAATTTCACTTCAGTTTTTTTAAGATTGTATTTGGAAGAACACCTAAAATAATAAAAAAATGGCTTTTACATGCCTTTCAAATCTTATCCCATTCTTGAGTTATTGGTTACGCAATTTGAGCAATGACGTCATACGTTGTATGTGGATTGGTTTGCCTAAACTTAATCAAACGTTGGAAGTTTTTCTTTGAGTATGGTCTGATGACAGCTGCAATGTGTGGTTTCTTGTATTTAAACCAGTCCAAAGATATGACTGATTTTCCGTTTTCTCCCACTTACAACGTGTGACGTCATTGCTCAAATTGCATAGCCAATAACTCAAGAATGGGATAAGATTTGAAAGGCATGTAAAAGCCATTTTTCATTATCTTAGGTGTTCTTCCAAATACAATCTTAAAAAACTGAGCTGAAATTTCGTTTCATAGGCACTTTAAAGTGATATGATAAGTTGTACGTATACGGTGTAATGTAACAGGCGCTTGGTGAACCTCGGATATACTGCCGAAACAGGGAACTTATAGAAGTCTAACGTTTCGAGCGAAGGCCCTTCGTCAGAGAGAAACGAAGGGCCTTCGCTCGAAACGTTAGACTACTACGTTCCCTGTTCTGAACACATTTGAGGCAGGCACAGGAGAGAATTAACAACTTATTAATGGACTGGTATTGTTTGGGAACTTAATAATTCTGATCGCTATTTACGTAAAAATATTTCTAACAGGAGCATGCAGGAACAACGGCCGTAAGAAGTTCCCCCACATACTGGAAACACACAACGAAAAGCATGCACTTCTACGCAAAGTAAAGCTAGCAAAGTCTTGTTTGGTCGTAGTTGTCTGTTCCTACGTATGCTTTCTTCCTGTGGCTTTGTTACCTTTTCTATCGCGGACATTTTTCGTTGATGTCACCTTATTGCGTTGGTCCACTAGTTTATTTCTCGCGAATTCAACTCTAAATTCTGTGATTTTGTTTTGGTGAAATCGAATGTTAAGGAACGAAGAAAAATTAATTTTACGTCAAACTTTTACAAGATCTCAGTAGTGGTGTGTTGTGATAGTTTGGAACGGACATGGGTAAAACTGCATGTGCTTGCTTGCATGACGAAGCCAAATTGTACTAACCCCATTTGACCGGACTTAACTTCAACAGTAAGAGGCAGCGCGCTAACAGCTTGTGCCACCCGTGTTTAATTGAAACAATTGACAAATTAAGACAGTTATCATGCATCGACCAAAACATAAGTTTTTATCTTTCTCGTGCATACACAATCTGTTTTAAACCGTTTGAAAGGAATGTCAGTTGAATATTACTAACTTTCTGAAATCATGCATTGGTCACCAAGAAGTTATTTCATCGGCCACGTCGTCTGCTTTGGGTTCAACGTTCTCATTTTATGTTCGACAATAATTCTTAACGCCATAACAGTGCTTGCTTTTTGGCGATCGAGTCAGCTACGAAAGAAAACGTGTTATTTTCTTATTATGCTTCTGTCCTTAAGTGATCTTGGAGTGGGTATGGTTTGCCAGCCATACTTTTCCGTACTACAAATGGTAGAAATACTACAACTCGAAGTACCTTTTCTACTATGGCCAATACGAACATGTTTGCTATACGTTTTTAACGGAATGTCTGGTTCAATTTTATTTGTGTTGAACGTGGAACGATTTTTGGGCATCGTTTATCCTTTGTTTCACAGAACCAACGTAAACAACTCCAGAGTGTTAAAAGTCATATTCTTCTTTTGGCTCAGTCTCGTAATTCTGATGGTCATCGGTTTGCTGCATCCAAACATTGGGAACTTATTAATGGGACTGGTAGTGTTTGGGAACCTAATAATTCTAATCCCTATTTACGTCAAAATATTTCTAACTGGAGCGAGAGCAACGGCCGTAAGAAGTTCCCCAAATACTGGTAACACACAACAAAAAGCATTTCTACGCAAAATAAAGCTAGCAAAGTCTTGTCTTTTGGTAGTTGTCTGTTTCTACGTGTGCTTTTTGCCACATGCTGTGTTGTTTGTTCTATCGCGGACATTTTTAGTTGATGAGACGTTATGGGTTTGGGCCACTAGTTTCATTTTCACGAATTCAACCCTAAATTCTGTGATTTTGTTTTGGAGAAATGGAATTTTAAGGAACGAGGCGAAATTGATTTTACGTCAAACGTTTACAAGATCTTAGTAGTGGTGTGTCGTGTTAGCAGTTATCAACGCATATTTCTGTAATTATGCAAAACGAAGACTAATTGTTTCGTTTAAGAAAAATGTGTCGAAAACATTAGGAGTCGACTTTAAGATGCTAGGACGACGACGACGGTTAAAAAGCAAGCCAAGTTTTAGAATTTAAAGTCACGGTTAACTGACTATACATTTGGTATTGGAAGCTAGTTTAATGACTTCCAAAACGCTCCAGTATTGCTAAAATGATTGTAGTGTCCGTATTGAAATCAATCTTAGGCGACAGTTCTCATCTTTTGGCCGCTGACGTCGTCATGAAGACGTGAAAATGCTCTAAAGTGGCGTTATAGAAAGAACGAGGACGGTGTTGAGTTTACTCTTGGGACTAAAAATTATTCATTTTGTTTGTTTTGCAAAAAGGATTATTCTGTTTAAAGGGCGTCGTCGTTGAGGTTGACGTTGTAGATCTTAAAGTCCCTCATGCATTCAGTACCGGTGAAGTAAAGTCTTCCCTCGACAAGTAAAATTGTTTGGCGGTAATTAGAGTAAAATACTAAAGTCTGCTTGGTTCGAAAACGAACCATGCGGTAGGCAAAGAGAGAGACTAGTTAAGAGACTATGATAGCGTAAATCCAACGTTTTTTGTAGATCAAACATTTAAAAATATATATCGCTTGTAGATTACAAAAATTGTATTTAAAATGATGTCAGTCAAGTAGCATTTCCTGTAATATAAGAAACGTATACATCCATGCTACTATATTCGGCTGATTGATAAACCATAGATAAATTAACATACATGTTATAATCTTGGCAAATTATTTAACTAAACGTTTGTAAAATAATTGATCATGCAGATACGAAAAGGCAATAAAAAACTTTATATAGCTAAAACCCTTGTAGCTATTTAGAAAACAGTGCTTTGAAACAGACTTGTAAAATAAATTAAGGTTCCTGTGGTCTTCGTGAGGTGAAAATTGCGAATTTCAAATTCAACAAGTTGTTTGCTGTTTTCTTCGTTTGCCCCTTAAGTCTAGCAGTTTACTAGATCGTTCGTGTGGTAAACTTTTATTAATTTTTCTTAGCCGTAAAAGCGACATTTTCCTTTAGTATAGCAACCAAATTGTATAAGACATTGATTATTTCAATGGCGTTTTTCTGTGGATAATATTTTCGCCTAAAATAGAAACATGCAGCTAAACATCCCGCTCTTTTTTCTTTGGGGGCTCGCGCAGGCGCAAAACGTTTGACAGCGGTTATCATCCAAACATCTCGACATCAGTCCAGATAAAACCACTCAGCTGTATATAACTGGACTGCCTGCTCCTATACTTTTGAGTTGGGAAAATTGTTACCATTTTTACTTTCAAAATGGCGGCATTTTTGGTCCTTCCGCTAATGGTAATGGTCGCTGCCCGATACCTAAGGGCCGGACTGTTGACACAGGTATTTAAAATTGCATATTTTAGATAAGAAACTCGTCGTTACTCGGTGGCAGACCGTCAAAATCGGACAGTCTGAAGCCTTTCGTCTTTTAAAATCGAGTTATAACGACACTTAGAAAAGGTTAATTGATAAAAACACTCTAAGGAGAACTCGGCTACGCCTCGCTTCTTTACGATTTTCTCGTGTTCTTCATCGCTTGCCCTTCTTTATAGAGCTGGCGACTTCATAAAAGAAATGTTTGTAGAACTTCCATATATTAATTGTTTATTTTATTGCTGATTATTCGTGCCGTACACCCGGGACGTCTTAACTCAGAGCTACAAGCCTACAGCAATAATTGTCTATAGTAATTATGTTGTAGTTCATGATATTTTGTTTATACAAACTCGAAATCATGTTCTATTGATATTCCTATTTGGTCAGACAAATAATTCAGTACGCCTTTTCAGTCTTGGTTCCACAATTAACAATGACCAACCATGCATGTAAACGTTTTGCTGCATCATGAAATCGGGATGTTGTTATTGTCACTGGTAGTGTTTGGGATGCTAATAAGTGTAATCGCTATTTACGTGAAAATATTTCTAACTGGAGCAGGAGCAATGGCCGTCAGAAATTCTTCAGATACTGAAAACAAACAACAAAAATAGGTGCGCAATGCGTACGTGTGACTACCACTGTTAAGCACAGAAGGAGATATAGACTTAAGAAGCAATGCATGAAAATGTGTGAAAAGCACACAGACACATAACAAAATGATAGCTCAGTATTTTAAATCATTTTATACATGTATTGCTAATTTGAACATCGCACATACATGTACTATACATACATCTTTACTGGCTGTTTCCAAAACAGCATATATTAGCATCATAAACATGCCCCCAAGTTTTACATGAAGTGAACTTGTAAAACTCAGATTTTTGTACAAAGCCTGGATAGCTTATCTGGTGGATAAATCCTAGCTAGAGAACCACTCTAGTGGTGCTTTGAACAACCCAATTTAACTTTTATACACTGAACAACACTATCAGGTACATAACTATTCAGTGGATAAAATTTTATATTAGATTGTTCAAAGCATGATTAGTGCTGTTCTTTAGCTAGAACTTATCAACTAGATAAGCTATCTCATCTTTGTACAACTTACCCCAGATCATATACATGTAGATTATTTTTGTGGAAACACCACGTAAAATATTTATAGCATTTCAGCCTGTTGACTCCGGCCGAAAGCTTACCAAATAAATATTCTTCATGGTGTTTCCACAAAAATAAGCTATATTACATTATCGCCATGAAAACTTTCAAAGAATTAATCACCCCAGATAAATATCAACATTGTGTTGCAAAACAACATTTCACCTGTCATATTTATGCACATCACTAACATTTTGTGATTCTGCCAATATTTTAGATAAGACAGTACAACAATACTCAGTATTGTAGTTTCAACAGATATATTTCTTCATTTCAAGGCTTTCAACATATTCAAGGCTTTAAGTTTCCCAACACTTCACAATAGCTTTTCAACAATTTATCAAAATATACAATTGGTGGCACTTAGACACCAGATTATAGAATATTTTAGTACTTTCACAAGAGTCAGACGTCTGGTGTATCTACTATTCTGTGGTCAGACCGCTGTTGCAGCTCTGGTGTGCACAAACTTTGGTTTCTTAATTTCATTATACAGTACAAGATATTGAACAACACCTAAAACAAGTAAACAAAACACCAAGTCAAGGTTTTGTAATGTCTATGTAACAGCCAACATATTTTGTCAGCATAAATTTCTTATATACATATGTATAGTGTAAATATATATACTTCTCAAACTCATTAATAATGCATAAACCAAACGCATAGGAACATCATAAGCAATATGTGATCAAACACTTGCATAGATTAAGCCAACTCTTACCTCAAACTTATCTTAAAATACTGATTCATTTGACAACTGATTCATTTCCTGATTTGTTTGATCTTGAAACACTTGGAAGTTGTGTTTGATCTAATATCAAAACACCTAGCTCGAAGTTGGTTAAAACACACTTCTCACTCTTAGTGTATGATATATACATGTACTATACATGCAGTATAAACATGAGTCACTCTGTCACTGACCAGTGAGCACAACACACAATTCAACCAAAATTAAACTTTAAAAACTCATAAAGCGATCTTATCATTCATTATAAATCATTTATATCAAAGAATTTGGCGTATATTGACAATTTCTTCGATAAAAGAAGGTTGAAGGCCCAAATTCTAGCGAACTTTATAAGCTGAATATTTCTAGTACTGCTATAAAGTACCGAAGCTAGTACGAGGTTGGCTTTGAGATATAAAATTTGTTTCTGATCAAGTATTTATAGATTTTGTATATAGTATATAAGATATTAAACAACGTCACAGTTTTGAAACTATTTCTTACCTTGTATAAACTGATCAATGACAGAAACCGTTCCAAGAAGAAAAGATTTGCAAAGTAATAATTAACACTTTTCAAAAATCAAAACAGTGATCGAGAGAGCAACCAAAATGCAAAGACGAGATTCACTTCAGTTTATTCCCACGAAAACAACCCGTGTACTCCTCGAATACCTGCGATCAAGGGCGATCGTCTCGACTATATGGCGATCGTGCCGAATATCTGGCGATAGCTGTACAGTATGACGTAGGTGAGGTCCAAGACAAGCACTCAAGCAAGATTTCGCCGACATTATGGAGTTTTACGCAAAATAAAGCTAGCAAAGTCTTGTCTGGTCGTATAGTTGTCTATTCCTACGTCACTGTCGTGTGTTTTTTCCACTGGCTCTGATTCCTTTTCTACCGCAGACTATTTTAAATTCTTTGATTTTATTTTGGAGAAATCGAATGTTAAGGAACGAAGCAAAATTGTTTTTACGTCAAACTTTTAAATATCTCAGTAGTGGTATGTCGTGATGTTTGTAGCGCATATGCATGTGAAATTGTGCTTGCATGACGAAGCCTAATTGTACTAACACCATTCGACCGGGCTTAAATTAGCAGTAAGAGGCAACGCTAACAGCTTGTGCCATCCATAAAACAATTAAGAAATTACAACAGTTATCACACATCTACTAAAACATAAGCTTTTATCTTTCTCATGCATACACAATCTGCTTTAAAACGTTTGAAAGGCAAGTCAGTTGAATATCACTAACGCTACTCTGAAGTTTCTGAAATCATGCATTGGCTTCCAGGAAATTACATCGATCACGTCGTCTGCTTTGGGTTCAACGTTCTCATTACATGTTCAACAATAATTCTTAACGCCATAACAGTGCTTGCTTTTTGGCGATCGAGTCAGCTACGAAAGAAAACGTGTTATTTTCTTATTATGCTTCTGTCCTTATGTGATCTTGGAGGGTATGGTTTGCCAGTCATTCTTTTCCGTACTACTGATGAGAGAAATACTACAACTCGAAGTGCCTTTTCTATTATGGCGAATACAAACATGCTTGGTATACGTTTTTAACGGAATGTCTGGTTCAATCTTATTTGTGCTGAACGTGGAACGATTTTTGGGCGTCGTTTATCTTTTGTTTCACCGAACCAACGTAAACAACTCCAGAGTGTTAAAAGTCATAATTTGTTTTGGGTCATTCTCATGATTCTGATGCTCATCGTTTTGCTGTATCCAAAAATTGGGATCTTGTTAATGGAAGAGGTATTGTTTGGGAACCTAATAATTCTAATCGCTATTTAACGTAAAAATATTTCTATCTGGAGAAGGAACAACGGCCGTAAGAAGTTCTCCAAATACTGGAAACACACGACAAAAAGAACTTCTACGCAAAGTAAAGCTATAGCAAAGTCTTGCTTGGTCGTAGTTGGCTGTTCCCGCGTGTGCCTTCTTCCAATGACTCTGGTTTATTTTCTACCGCTGATATTTTTCGTTGTTATCACTATAAGTCGTTGGGCAGGTAGTTTATTTCTCGCAAATACAACCCTATATTCTGTGATTTTTTTTTTGCGAAATCGTATGTAACGAAGCAAAATTGATTTTACGTCAAACTTTTGCAAGATCTCAGTATAGTGGTATGTTGTGGTGGTTCTCAACACATATGGCTGAAATTATGCTTGCATGACGAAGCCTAATTGTTTCGTTTATTATAAAAGGTGTCAAAAACATTAACACTTTGAGGCCTGGACCTCTCCCCGTGCTGAATAACATCGTCTGGCGTTAGCCAGAATAAACCTTCAAGACTCGTCGTCAGGCTTCAAAGTGTTAATTCCTTCACTACCTGCATGTGGCTCTCCACTTGACAAGTAAAATCGTCTGGCGTTAGAGTAAAATACTAAAGTCTGTTTGGTTCAAAAACGAAGATACGGTAGGCAAAGATTTAACCTAGGTGAGAGACTATGATGCTGTAAAACCGATGTTTTTTGTAGATCAAATACTTAAAAAGATATATCGCTTGTAGTTTATATATAAGATGCATGTATTTTAAATGTCAGCCCCTTATCATTTAGTGTAATATAAGAAACATATACATCTGCTATATATCCGACTGATTGATAAACCATAGATAAATTAACATACATGTATAATCTTGCCAAATTATTGAACTAAACGTTTGTAAAATAATTGATCATGCAGATACGAAAAGGCAATAAAACCCTTTCAGCTAAAAACGCCTGCAGCTACACGCGTAAAAACGCACAACTTGTTCACGGTTGTCAACAGGCGTGAACAATGTTGTGCTGCCCGCCGTGAACAAGTTGTCAACAAGTTGTTCACTTATGGTTCGAACAACTTGTTCACAGATAAATCAACAGTCATGAACAAGTTGTTCCAACAGCACATTTTTATAGCCAACAACGTTGTTCGCACATGATACAACATGTTGTAACAGCATGGTGAACAACAATGTTACAACAATGGTGAACATGGTTGATGTATCAACACGTTCTTCGGTTGTTACAACATGCGTGAACAACGGTTGTTGTTTCATCAAGCTGCAACAACTTGCTGAAACAATGATGAACAATGTTGTTCATTTATCAATGTTGTTCACATATGTCAACAAGTTGTTACATCATTGTTCAGGCAACAATGCTGTAACAACTTGCGAGATTTTTACGCGTGTATTTGGGAAAACAGTGAACAGTCTTGTAAAAGAAATTAAGGTTACTGTGGCCTTTGCGGGATGAAAGTTGCGATTTTTGTTGGGGATTTTTTGTTGTTTGTTTTCTTTTAATGTGGCACTTTTTGTAATGCGGTGAATATTTATTCATTTTTTTAAATCTTTTTTTTTTAAAAAACGTCATTCTCTTTTTGTATAGGAAGTAATTAATTACATAATTACACAGGCATTTTTTCAAAACTTTAAAAAGCTAAAAGTCGAGTGCGAAAATTGGCTGCCTGATAGATTGATATCTCGATATAACTAAATTCTGTCTGGGCATTTTAAATTATTTTTTTTATCATTTTAAAAAAAATTTCCGCAAGTTTCTCTGTAGCTTTTAACGAGCCCAAATCTCGGTGTGAGAAGTTAAATCACAATAACTGACTTTTAAATATTTGGAATATTGAATTCCAGCCAGACTTTTTGAGAACAGATGGTCCTGATTGCCCTATGTATGGTGTAAATAAATGCAAGACTTTAAACATGCGCAATGCCTTAGTTTGTTAAAGTGGGGAGTAATTTTGAAGAAATCTTCCACAGGTATTGGGTGAATTACAGCTAATTTTAAAGTTTGCAGTTCAGAATTTCAACATAACACAATTGAAGCTAAAAATACAACAAAAGGATGTGTATTAGCTTCAATTCATTAATAATTCATGAAGAAAATTCAAAAGAATTACCAGTCCTCGCACGAAGCAATTCGCAGCTCCCTGCGAGGCTCGCACGGTTTCCATTGTATTTCCACCACACGCAGCTCGTTGCGATTACTCGTGGTTGATGAAGCGATATCCAAGTTTTGTTTAACAAACTTCGAGGTGTTTGGATATCCTGATGAAGCACTCTTCTGAGTGTTTGATATAGCATCTCAAACAAATCGGTATTTTAAGAGAAAATCGAGGTGAAATTTCGATTAATTTATGTAATTTCTTCCTTCAATATCCATGCAAATTAACCATCAACACGGTAACGATTTCCTTTGTGCAGTTTTCCTCATGAATTACTATAACGAGTATAATTTGTTTTGATTGGTTTATTTACCGCGAGTGAAAACTAGTTCAAAATTCCCAACTATCTGCCATGCACGAGCGCTAAAATACTCGCAGCGAGCTTGCGAGTGCTTGCAACGAGCTGCGAGTTGCTTCGTGCATGCGAGGACTGGATATCTGCCTTTAAGGTGGTCGACAGTCTAAATCACGAGAAATTATCGTTTTCCCCCATATTAAAAAAGTTTTGCACTGGTCTCTTGAGCTTAGTTCATTGCATAGCTCTAGTGGTGATCTTGATTATTGAGAAGTTTTATACCCTCAAAGTTTACCTATGTGAAGAAATGTTGTTTCCGGTAAATGCAGAAAACCTAATTACTCGGGCTACTTTGGTAGACCGAGTCTAGGTTTCGGCTCCGTTTGTTTTTTGTTTGTTTTTTCGCCACACAAAATTGCGCAAAGCACATAACTGATCAACCATATAAGCAACTTACTTGAAAAACCTACCAACACTTTGGCCAAAGGCAAACTTGGTTTAAAAGCAAGAACTTGCTAAATCGAGCGCGAAAGCCCAACAGCCTTGTTGGCCGTTGCAAGCAATTTCGGAACCGCCAAACCGTGGTTGTGTCACCTAGACATCTTAAATCCAAATCTGAAAACTGTTTCAACCATTCTCCATAATATACGACAGAAACACAACGAAATTGTGTTCATGAAGACAGAATGAACGAGTTGAAC
This sequence comes from Paragorgia papillata, assembly GCA_035771165.1. NCBI lineage: Eukaryota > Metazoa > Cnidaria > Anthozoa > Scleralcyonacea > Coralliidae > Paragorgia > Paragorgia papillata. Next base: position 2,332,571 of record JAWNZC010000400.1, read on the forward strand.
AGCACACGAAAATATGCATGCTGTGTTTACATCGACAGCAAATAATAATACCTGAGCAAGCTTGACCTGAAGAGATACAAGAAAAAAACGCCACAGTATATATTAAAGAACGTATATACTGTTTACTGAATAACGGCTTGCTGCTTAGTCCTATAACTACAAAACGTAAGTAATAAGCACCGAATATAGCAAATATCACAGTGATCACATATGTTGAACTGCTCGGGACTGTTTGCATGTCTAGATTTCATGAAGGAGTCGTATTACTTGGTATTACATAACTACATTGCCTTTTTTACATTTTGTACTTTTTAACAAACGGTTATGTGCACGCTGTTGCGCTGTTCCGTGCATAGGCTATGCCAAGGTTGCAGCAATCAGTAGCCCTATTTTTTATCTTCTGTTTGTGACAATTCGGCGCCATGTTTTTAAGGAATCGTTTCCAGGCTCAACGCGTCCAAGTAAAAACAATTAAATTCGACTGAAATTCGACGTTTAACTCGATGTCGCATTTACGTCGCATTACCGACGAAGTTAATCCGAATTAAATTCGTCTGAATTAAATTCGTCTACTGTGCGACGTTTAGCGCAGGCTTTACCACAAACATAAATAAAGTAATACTGATGTACAAAGTTGGCGTGCATCAGTGCCAGCCTACTTGAGCTCAACCAGTCTAACTAACTGAAATTTATTTTTCTTTCTCTCTAGCGAGGGGAGACTGTTCTTCATATTGCTTGTCGGATTCGAAACATCACCATCGTTCGTTTATTGTTGAGAAATGGCGCCGCAGTGGATGCTAAGACACAGGTATTTGTTGATTAATTCCGGTCGGTCGGTCGGTCGGTCGGTCGGTCGGTCGGTCGGTCGGTCGGTCGGTCGGTCAGTCAGTCAGTCAGTCAGTCATTTATTTATTCATTTATTTATCCATTTATTTATTCATTCATTCGTTCATTCATATATTCATTACTTACTTACTTGTTTAATTGTTTACCATTTACTCATTTATTTATTTACTTATTCACCCATTTACTCATTTACTTATTTAGTCATTTACTCATTTACTTATCCACCCATTTGCTCGTTTACTCATTTTCTTATGTACTTATTTACTCATTTACTCATTTGCCTATTTACTTATTTACTTATTTGCTTATTTACTCAATTGCTTATTTGCTCATTCACCCTTTTACTTATTTATCCATTTACTTATTTACACATTTACTTATTTACTCATTTACGTATTTCCCCATTTACTTATTTACCCATTTAAGTATTTACTCATTTACTTATTTACTCATTTGCTTATTTGCTCATTTACTTATTTCCCCATTTACTTATTTACTCATTTACTTATTTACCCATTTACTTACGTATTTACTTATTTACCCATTTACTTATTTACACCTTTACTTATTTACTCATTTACTTATTTACCCATTTACTTACTTACTCATTTACTTATTTACCCATTTACTTACGTATTTACTTATTTACCCATTTACTTATTTACCCATTTACTTATTTACCCATTTACTTATTGACCCATTTACTTATTTACTCATTTTCTTATTTACTCATTTACTTATTTACCCATTTACTTATTTACTTATTTACTCATTTACTTATATACCCATTTACTTATTTACTCATTTACTTATTTACTCATTTACCCATTTACTTATTTACTCATTACTTACGTATTTACTCATTTACTTATTTACCCATTTACCCATTTACTTATTTACCCATTTACTTATTTACTCATTTACTTATTTACTCATTTTCTTATTTACTCATTTACTTATTTACCCATTTACTCAATTACTTATTTACTCATTTACCCATTTACTTATTTACTCATTTACTTACGTATTTACTCATTTACTTATTTACCCATTTGCTTATTTACTCATTTACTTATTTACCCATTTACTTATTTACTCATTTACTTATTTACTCATTTACTTATTTACTCATTTTCTTATTTACTCATTTACTTATTTACCCATTTACCCATTTACTTATTTACTTATTTACTCATTTACTTATTTACCCATTTACTTATTTACTCATTTACTTATTTACTCATTTACCCATTTATTTATTTACTCATTACTTACTTATTTACTCATTTACTTATTTACCCATTTACTTATTTACCCATTTACTTATTTACTCAATTACTTATTTACTCATTTACCCATTTACTTATTTACTCATTTACTTACGTATTTACTCATTTACTTATTTACCCATTTACTCATTTACTTATTTACTCATTTACTTACGTATTTACTCATTTACTTATTTACCCATTTACTCATTTACTTATTTACTCATTTACTTACGTATTTACTCATTTACTTATTTACCCATTTACTCATTTACTTATTTACTCATTTACTTACGTATTTACTCATTTACTTATTTACCCATTTGCTCATTTACTTATTTACTCATTTACTTATTTACCCATTTACTTATTTACTCAATTACTTATTTACTCATTTACCCATTTACTTATTTACTCATTTACTTATTTACCCATTTACTTATTTACTAAATTACTTATTTACTCATTTACCCATTTACTTATTTACTCATTTACTTACGTATTTACTCATTTACTTATTTACCCATTTGCTTATTTACTCATTTACTTATTTACCCATTTACTTATTTACTCATTTACTTATTTACTCATTTACTTATTTACTCATTTTCTTATTTACTCATTTACTTATTTACCCATTTACCCATTTACTTATTTACTTATTTACTCATTTACTTATTTACCCATTTACTTATTTACTCATTTACTTATTTACTCATTTACCCATTTACTTATTTACTCATTACTTACTTATTTACTCATTTACTTATTTACCCATTTACTTATTTACCCATTTACTTATTTACTCAATTACTTATTTACTCATTTACCCATTTACTTATTTACTCATTTACTTACGTATTTACTCATTTACTTATTTACCCATTTACTCATTTACTTATTTACTCATTTACTTACGTATTTACTCATTTACTTATTTACCCATTTACTCATTTACTTATTTACTCATTTACTTACGTATTTACTCATTTACTTATTTACCCATTTACTCATTTACTTATTTACTCATTTACTTACGTATTTACTCATTTACTTATTTACCCATTTGCTCATTTACTTATTTACTCATTTACTTATTTACCCATTTACTTATTTACTCAATTACTTATTTACTCATTTACCCATTTACTTATTTACTCATTTACTTATTTACCCATTTACTTATTTACTAAATTACTTATTTACTCATTTACCCATTTACTTATTTACTCATTTACTTACGTATTTACTCATTTGCTTATTTACCCATTTACTCATTTACTTATTTACTTATTTGCTCATTTACTTATTTACTCATTTACTTATTTACTTATTTGCTCATTTACTTATTTACTCATTTACTTACGTATTTACTTATTTACTTATTTACCCATTTGCTCATTTACTTATTTACTTATTTGCTCATTTACTTATTTACTCATTTACTTACGTATTTACTCATTTACTTATTTACCCATTTACTCATTTACTTATTTACTCATTTACTTACGTATTTACTCATTTACTTATTTACCCATTTACTCATTTACTTATTTACTCATTTACTTACGTATTTACTCATTTACTTATTTACCCATTTACTCATTTACTTATTTACTCATTTACTTACGTATTTACTCATTTACTTATTTACCCATTTACTCATTTACTTATTTACTCATTTACTTACGTATTTACTCATTTACTTATTTACCCATTTACTCATTTACTTATTTACTCATTTACTTACGTATTTACTCATTTACTTATTTACCCATTTACTCATTTACTTATTTACTCATTTACTTACGTATTTACTCATTTACTTATTTACCCATTTACTTATGTACTCATTCACCTATTTTCCCATTTACTTGCCTGACGTCTCGTCTTGGCAAACGTCCTGCCCCGGCTTCCATTTTTAGAGTGATTAGTTGAACTGCAAAAGATGAATGATCTAGGCTTAAGTATGCAAGGAGAGAGTTCTAAGTTAAATGTATAGTAAATTTTGTATGTTTGAGAAAATTGTACTCAAAATAAACGTTTTTCGTAAAAAAAATGTACAGTAAAAACCCGCATAAAAGAAGCCCTATTTTTCCAAGTCAGGCTGAAGTGGTTCTTATATGTCGGGTGTGTAGTGAGTAATGAGTAATGAGTAATGATTTATTTAACGTCGTAAGCACAGGATGTGGTCACCCAATCATCCGAGCCAGAGGCTCATGTTAAAGTGCACGACATAAGCTAAGACCTAATAAAGACCTAAGAGAAATCAGGTTAGGTTCTTAACAGGTTCTTATGTATAGAGAAAAAACAATTGTTCCTAATATGGTGTATTTACTTATAGAGATAGTACATGCATCTGATGTAAAAAGTTTATTATATGGCACGGATTACTTCCGGTAAAATCACGCGCTGTGATTGGTTGCTGACGTGGCGAGATTTCTCCGTAATGCCCGCATCATTATGAAAATTGTTAATGCCCTACGATTGGAAACAAACAAAAAATCCTATTAAGAAAGCTATTGCTGCAAAACGACGAAAATACATTAAATAAATGACGATGAATATTATAAAAGTAAATTCTAGTATCCAGAGGAGAAAGAAACAGCAGAAAATAACGCTAGTTTGGTGTTTTGACGAAGTTAAAGGAAGTGAAGACCAAAAAATACAAGATTGATTTTGAAATAAAAAAGTGCCATATAATAAACTACTTAATAATCTCGACAGTTCGGTCTTTACGGTAAAATATTAAACCTCGGTCTTGAGCGTATTAACTTCCCTATCGCTCGGTCAATACAGCAAGACCTCGGTTTAATATTTTACCGTGAAGACCTCACTCTCGGTTATTAAGTACAGGGGGTGGAGAAAAAAAGTGGCCATCATTAAAAATATAATGTGGAATAACTATTATTCGAGAAAAGAAAAATATGTAAAGTGATATATTTTAGAATGCATGCGTCAATATCTGCTCAAATATGATATCCAATTCTAATTTTGTTATTGGTTTAAAAAATACATTAACTTTGAAAGCATGCCACACATCAAGTGAAATGGCAACAAAATATCTAACTATTTTGCTGTTATAACACGTTCGTAGTATACAAACTCCATTAATCATTCTGAAGACCAATTGGAATAAGTCGAACTAAGATTTACTTCATTTGTTACAAGATTGAAAATCATGAAAAATTAATATATTTTTAAATCAATGGATAAAATTAGAATTTGATATCATATTTGAGTAGATCTTGACGCATGCATTCTAGAAATATATAACTTTACATATTTTTCTGTACTCTAATAAAAGTTGTACAATGCACAATTAATCATACTTTCAATGATGGCCACTTTTTTTTGTCCACCCCCTGTAGGTAATGTATAGAGCACAATGTATTACACTAATCATTGCTGTAAAGAAGCAAATGAACAGAATACCACCATTTAATATCAAATAGTACTATTTTTTGTAGCATTGATTTAGTATTAGTACTCTAATGTCTGTTTCCTAGGACGCTTAAGCATGCTCTGTGCGTTTTGAGTTTTAGTTATTCTTCGCATAAGAATTTGCTTCATATATTTGTCAGGCTGAACAGGTTCTTAAATATTGGGTGCTTAACTGGCTAAATTTCAGCCTGGAGGTTCTTAATCTGCAGTTTCTTTTATGCGGGTTTTTACTCTATTGATATTTTTGGTAGGCAAGAGAAACTGCTCTTCATATTGCTGTGAAATCTAAGAATCTTGAAATGGTCAAACTTTTGCTGGATCATGGAGCGTCATGCGAAAATGTTGACCGGGTAAAATTCAAACATTTATTTTTCGTGTTTTAACTATTTTTTTTGTTCGTTGTGGTGGTGGTGATGGTGGTGGTGGTGGTAGTGGTGGTGGTGGTGGTAGTGGTGATGGACTGGTAGTGGTGGTAGTGGTGATGGTAGTGGTGATGGTAGTGGTGATGGTAGTGGTGATGGTGGTGATGGTAGTGGTGGTGGTACTGGTGGTGGTGGTGGTAGTAGTGGTGATGGTAGTGGTGGTGATGGTACTGGCGGTGGTGGACTGGTGGTGGTGGTGATGGTACTGGCGGTGGTGGACTGGTGGTGGTGGTTGTGATGATGGTGGTGGTAGTAGCGGTGATGGTAATGATAGTGGTGGCGATGGTAGTGGTTATGGATAGTGGTGGTGATGGTAGTGGTTATGGTACTGGTGGTAGTGGTGGTGGACTGGTGGTGGTTGTAATGATGGTCCTGGTGGTGGTGGTGGACTGGTGGTTGTGGTTGTAATGGTGGTCCTGGTGGTGGATTGGTGGTGGTGGTTGTGACGATGGTCCTGGTGGTAGTGATGGTGTTAGTGGTGGTGGTGGTGGTAGTGTGATTGCTGTTGTATATTGTAAAATGGCGCATGCTTTCTTTGCTGTTATCGCTTTTAATGTACTGTATATCAATATGTTGGTTGTAGTCTGTAATGATGGCGGTGTTATTATAAGTGTTGGCGTTCTTTGTGGTTGTGGTGGTAGTGGTGATAATGGTCATGGTGATAACTTGGTAATGATAGTTATAGTGATGATGGCATTGGTGGTCATGGTGATTGTCAGATGATCATGATGATAACTTGGTGGTGTTTGTAGTGGTGGTGATAATGCTCATGGTCAATGGTAATAGCTTGGTGAAGGTGACGATAGCTATAGTGATGATGATGATAGTGGTAGTGGTGGTAATGCTCGTGGTAATGATAACTATGGTGATGGTGATTATAGTTATAATGATGGCGGTATGGTGATGGTTATGGTAATGATCAGGGTCATGATCATGATAACTATGGAAATAATGATGATAGCTATAGTTATGGCGGTGGTGATGGTGGTTATAGTGGTAGTGGTGGTAATGGCATAGTCATGGTTCTGATAAGTGTGGTGAAAGTGATGGTGGTTACGGACATCGCCACTTTCATATTTTTATTTTTCATGATTTATTTACAAGTGATTTAAAATGTTGATAATATTTTGTAAGAGTTATTTCCTCTATTAACAATTAATTTCCTCCATTAACTTTCTAGAACAAATGCACCCCACTTCATTTGGCGGCCAGAAATGGCGATGATGATATAGTACAAGTCCTATTTGAACATCAACCTCCTCTTTTGGAACTCAATCAAGTATGTAAACACGATTGCCCGCTCTGGCACCCAGGCTGGCACTAAAAGTTCCGTACGCTCGACAAAATTTGTTTTTATCAGCTTTTTTCGACATACAGTAAAAACCGGCTAACAAGAACCTACATTTTACCCAGTCAGCCTCGGATAGGTTCTTATATTCTTATTTAGCATAGACCTCGCAGGTGAATAGTGCTTTTCAAGCAATCTGATTGGTTCCTCTAGCTCGGGATATCCTGCACTATTCACCTGCGGGCAAAACAAAATGGCGGACAGTTTTGCTTTGTTTACCGAAGCAGGAGATTTTGTTGATAAACAAGGCTGATGTTGTAGAATAACGAGAAAAGTCAACAAAATTAAGTAGAAGAGTGTCCACAGGTATGTTTCTTTATAATTTTCTAGCCATTAATATATTCAAAAGTTGTAAAAACTGTCTTGCGGACAAATATCGAGTACGCCAAGTGCCGTCAATGCCCAAGTTGCTAGCAGCCATGTCTTGTATAAAATACCGAAGAATATAAGAATGTTAAACTTGTTATTTCATTTATGAGGTATATGCTAAAACAATTATTCACCTCAGTGTCGGTGAATAGTGTGGATATTCACCTCCACTTCGGTGAATAATTGTTATATATTCTTATATATATAAAATTCTTTATTTCAGCCTGAGGTTCTTAATAGTGGTAGGTTCTTGTTAGCGGGGTTTTTCAAAGGCCACTGGGTCGAGGATTTCGCAAGAATGTCGCTTTTCGACGCAGAAAAAAGAATAGAAAAGACAGAGTTGAATTTAATACTCGGCTTTAGCACAGTAGCCCGAGTAACAAGGCTGACGAGAAGGGCAAAATTACTTGCATGTGATTGGTTACTTGTTCAACAATACTTACACGTGATTGGTCGGTTTGGATATTTAGCAACACTAAACCTGACAGAGAAACACGTTTTCTTTTCTCCACAGAAAGGTTTCACTCCTCTTCACGAAGCTTCTCGCCACGGTCACGTGAAGACGGTTGAACTTTTGTTACATCATTATACGTCACCAGATCCCACTGGAAAGGTATGTTTAGCTCTGGGGTATTCAGGTTTTTTTTCTACTGACTACGAATTAATAGATTACTGACTAAACTTAAAGGATGAGTGTCCAGCTAATGCCTTGCGCGCTCACAGTGCACCCTCGCGGCCATTTTTCGGGCCACGAAATTCAACAAGTGAAGCAATCCCTCGATATCTGAGCAATCCTTGCAGTAAATTACTCAATTTATGTTTTTCGTGAGAGCAAAGATGACTTAGTAAGTAGTTATTGTCATATTTTTGATAATATTTGATTACACTCAGAGGGCCGTGGAGTTATATTTCGAGACAAGTATTCGCGAAATACAACTCCACGGCCCTCTGAGTGTAATCAAATATTATCAAAAATATGACAATAACTACTTACTAAATCATCTTTGCTCTCACGAAAAACATAAATTGAGTAATTTACTGCAAGGATTGCTCAGATATCGAGGGATTGCTTCACTTGTTGAATTTCGTGGCCCGAAAAATGGCCGCGAGGGTGCACTGTGAGCGCGCAAGGCATTAGCTGGACACTCATCCTTTAAAGTGCTTATATCACTTGTGGGGATTTTACATATTCGTAATCTTTGGGTTCTCCTGAGCACAATTGCAATATATCTTGTCAGCCGAAAATTTCATCTTCATGGAGTTTTTCGCTGTCAAAGTAACCGGATGTGATGTCACAAGAGGCATTTTTGTGGCAAGTAACAAAAGAAAACTGGTTTGGAATGCCTCTTGTGACATCACATCCGGTAACTTTGACAGCGAAAAACGCCATGAAGATGAAATTTTCGGCTGACAAGATATATTGCAATTGTGCTCAGGAGAACCCAAAGATTACGAATATGTAAAATCCCCACAAGTGATATAAGCACTTTAAACCATAACTACCTGTTGCTGCTATGCAGATACTGACTACATAGCTACTGACTACATGCCATATGGCTACATGGCTAGTTACTTTTGACAGTTCTTCTCTCATGTTGTCCACCTTCAGTGACTCTCTCCTCCGCAGAGGTTCTTTCGGAGATCAGCTATGTCGGGGGTCGTTGGAGATGCGTCGAAATCGTCAGCTGGACATAAGGAGTGCGGGCGGATAGCGAAAGAGAAAGCGAAAAAAGAACCTCTGCCAGATTTCTGTGTCAGTATGGCGGCATCAGGGGTGTGTGAATAACTTTTGGAACTGCGGGTTGTAGAAAACATGTCGAATATAGCAGAAGGTTACACGACCACAGTTAATTGAATGTGTGGACAAACTAGGAAAGTTCGTTGTTTCAATGTGAGCTACACGTCGGCCGATATAAGTATGTTATCCTCTGGTTCGCAGTCTTCGTCTGATATATTAAACGGGGAAAAACTGAGTATATTTTGTCTTTTTTACAAGAAAGACATATTATAAACATGTCATAATCACTTACCAACAAATATGTTACTAACATAGACGTGGATGGCTTAGTTATCCGTGAATTAGCAAGTCATGCAAGAAACCGACATCTTGTGCAAGAAACCGACAGAAATCTGGCAGAGGCTCAATGTAATTTTCCGTTGGACTAGTTTCGCCCGCACTACTTATGTCCAGCTGACGCCTCCGAGCATCTCCGACGATCCCCGAAACCTCCAATCTCCGAAATTTAACCTCTGCGGAGGAGAGAGCTTCGGTGAGGTGGGACTTGCAGCGGCAATTGTTTCGAACGGCGTTCGACCCCGTTAAATAATTAAACAAGGTTGGAAACTACGCTCCCTTGCGCCTCATCGCTCTAGTTATGTATGTTGAAAGCAAATTTTTAGTACTATTTACAAAATGAGTGGCCGTTCTGTATCGGGGTATTCAGACACGAGGCGAAGCTGAGTGCCTGTATCCCGATACAGAACGGACACTTCTAAAGGTAAATTGGTAAATTCATTGGCGTAGTAATTTTGCTAAAAAAAACGTTGTCTAAGTCGAGAAAATCAAAGCTAAAGTAAAATTCAAGTTTATTATGTGACTAAGCGTACAGTTTCGGTTGTATGATACGACAGGTAACCGTTTATGTAACTGTTCTTATATATCTATTTTTAGCACGGGATGACGCCACTACACGTTGCGTCACATTATGACCACGTGAAAGTTGCTCTACTATTGATTAATAAAGATGCGTCTAAATACGCGGCGACAAAGGTGAGATAATTAATACTTTTGCGCATGCGCGAGCTTCCGACTAAAAAGTTGTTAAACTCAGAAAATGTTGACCTCCAGACAGGACTCCAACCTCGTTCCCAGGGCCTTTCTGAAATTGGCCAGTAGAGCGGGAAAAGGCCCTGGCATCGGCTGGTGGACTCTGCATTTTCACTGGTTGATTGCTTTTGTTCAACTTTCCTCGTGAAACATAATTCTGCCTAGTTTTGTGAATTTGTGCCAGTTATGATCGAATAGCTTCAACCGGACCGGCCAATGGGACCGCCATTACAATGAACTTCTCCCACGGGACTGAGTAATCTCAGAATGATTTTGCATACTAAACTAAACTGCTAATTTATTACACCCAGTATTTCTGGGTGCTGTGAACAGCCGGTGCCAGGACGTTTTCCCACCCTCCAAACTGCCTCCTCCACAGGCCCTCGTTGCATCATGGACAGGTCACACACGCCGAATTTAGGGCCTGCAAGATCCTGTAAAAAATTTGGCAAAACTTGGCACGGAATAAATTTGCATAATTAACTACCATTGTTAATAGCCATGGCTATTTCCGAAGATTTTGAAGGACATTGAAGACTTACGACATACGAATCCTAGCTTTAAAATGAAGGAATTGTTCGGTCGGAATAATCAACGAAAATGCACTTTAGTCTACCCAGAGACTCTTGGGTTTATACTTTTTCGGTTTCCACAACAACTGAAACTTGAATTACGGTGGGTCGCAGTGTTAAAAGAACTTGGACGTACGTTTGTCGAACAGCGGCCGGGAAAAAATTGCAGGCCCTCTCAAAACTATCGCCTCTAGGGCCTAGTCTCGTTGTGCATAATGGATCAGTCCCCATTTTGTTTGCAGGATCTGGCAGGCCCTCTCAAAAGTGTGACCTGTCCATGATGCAATGAGGGCCTGCGGAGGAGGCAGCTCTCCAAATTTCAGAAAGGCCCTGGAAACGAAGTTGACATGACTCGAACCTACAGCCTTCCGAATACTAGCCGGACGCTCTAACCATTGCCTTTTCTGAGTTTAACAACTTACAACAGCTTTTACAGCAGAAACAAACGAATTGTTAACAACTTCAAGTTGAAAACACTATACTAACATAGAAAAACATTTAACTGCATGGAAATCAAGTAACACAATGCGACTTGCAGCCCAACAAGTACTTGTGACACACGTACGGTTTGACTAGTTCCCAGGTATAAATATCGTAAAACAACCTCGGTCTACCATCTACAGGACACGGTCGGAAATTGCGGCTGTCGACTGGGATCTAATCCAGGTTGACCTGGATTAGCTACGCATGCGTATCTTGCGTGTGAACGTCATCAATACACGCGAGGCTGGCGCGAGATGAATCAGGAGCGAAGGCATAGAGATCATATAAATACTAGAGGGGGCATTGGCGGGAAGATTTGGTAACGACATGGCAGCCGCCATTACCTATGATATTTCAGTCAATTGGTTGGCAAATGTACTGGACCCAGTCCTTTGCCAACCAACGCGCCTAATGTTTGCCTCCAAAAAAATCCAAGATGGCGGCGTTCAATTGGTTACCCGCGGTTGGCTGAAATTAAGATAGGATGCCCCCTCTAGTATTTATATGATCTCTATGAGCGAAGGAGCGTTGTGGTACATGTGGGTTCATACGATAAAATTAGTGAAGATAAAGGAGAATAATGGATCCATTAAAGAGGATAGTAGGGATATTGTAGGATATCAAGCATTTGCTGACTTGAAATCAAATATGGCGGGAAAATTAGACGAAGAACAAGGTGCGATCTAGACTTTCTCAAAGTCCTTTTCAAACATTTTTGACCTTTCGACATTTTTTACCTTTCGGTTCCTCGTTGAAAAGGACTTTTCCCACCTGCAGCGCGCCAAAATTCACCGGTGAATTTTTCGACCGGTGACGTAATTCGGGAAGTAATTATATTCAGGCTAAATTGCTATGCAAGTGCTATCTTTGGAAGTTGGAGTTAAACAGACTCTTGAAAACGTTTTAGTAGGGGTAGAACCACTTTCCATTGCATGTACAACAACCCGAAACACGTCAAAGCAGGGCGATGTATATTTCAGCGATTTCCCGCCAGAATATTTAATTAGATTCAAAAACCTGCAAGCGAAACAAGTCCGTCTCTTTCCTCCCGCCTTTCCGCTCTCCCGCCTTTCCACCCGCCCGCAAAAACTAGCGCTTATTAGAGGCGGACTTGGAGCAAGTCTAGGTGCGATCTAGTATCGTAAACTTCTATGTTAAATGACTAAAATCTGCTGTTTGTTGACCGTTTACTACCCCAAAAGAAGTTGACCTTTAAAATGGATTTTAAAGTTCGAATCAATCGTGGAAAGTGTACTTGACGAGTTGACATAAAACAAACCCAATCAACTATGGAGGATGAATAAATATCTCAACTATTGATTTTTTCTTTGTGTTGATTTTGTTTTTGGCTATATATGGACAGTTCACTTGTTCTTGTTTTGCGTGTGTGCTGTGTTTAGAATTTAGTAAATTTCATTTCATCAAGCTCGGCCGACAACTCACTTGAGCCAGCACGCACGTGGCCTGCGAACTGCCCCATGAAAGTGGCCAATTTTCTATGCGATTCTCGATCGTGGTTCCAGTGGCTCAATGGTGAGAGCGTCTGGCTAGTATCCGGAAGATTGTAGGTTTGAGTCCCATTTGGAGCTCAGTGTTTTCTCAGTTTAATTAACTTACGACAGCTCGTACAGCATAAGCAAACGAAAGTTTATGAAATTTGGTTTAGTTTAGTTTAGTTTAGTTTAGTTTAGTTTAGTTTAGTTTAGTTTAGTTTAGTTTAGTTTAGTTTAGTTTAGTTTAGTTTAGTTTAGTTTAGTTTATGTTATTTTATTTTATAGTTTATATCTTATTTTATTTTATTATATTTTATTTTATCTTTTTTTTTACTTTATTTTACTTTATTTTATCTTATTGTATTTTATTTTATCTGGGTTATATTTTTTCCCTCTTTCTTAAGAATGGCTTCACTCCTCTTCATATTGCGTCCACACGAAACCAAACCGATGTGGCTGCCATTCTACTCGAACATGGAGTCGATCCTGATAAGAAAACAAAGGTAAGTTTATTTCTTACTTGAAAAATGTCTTTTTAGGTACGTTTGAAAAGGCAAAAAAACGAAGCGAGAAACGAAGAAACAGGATGAAAACAACTCCGTAGCGATATTTCAAACATGCAGTTGGTCCCTTAGGGGGCTTTCCATTTACATGGTTAGACCGGTTAAATGGAACACGATTCGTTTGAGACTTAGGACGGTCAGACTGGAAAATTTGGTCCTAATCAAAAGCAAGTCCATTCTGGCCAGACTGACCGGTCTAACCTTGTCAATTGGAAAGCGCCCTTAGTAATGGCGGATTCTGGCACGGGCTCTAGGACAGACTCGATATGACTCGAGTGAAAAGTTGTTACAATTATTAACAAACATTTGTGTGTTTGTCGCGCCTTAATGTTCAATGAACTTTCTTATCTATAATGCAAAGTGTACGGTACCTTGGATTGCTTGAAATACGCTACAATCCTCCTCGTAAGTCCTCGTGATTATTCTTCGATTTGAACGGCCATGTTTACCCGTCCCAATCTTTCAAACTGTCACGCGACTTACGTGTACTAAATAATGACGTCACACGTCCTGCTATAGACAGTCCAAAAAACAAGAGGGTAGGATCTTGGATTTTTTCATCGTCAAGAGCGAGATGAAAGGACACTACCATATATGGCGCAAACGTGTCCCCAACTTCCATATATGGAAACAACCTGTCCCCGTTAAATAAAAAAATAGACGTTACTCTGACGTCAGAAAGTTCATCGTGGTCATGACGATTTGAACGGATCACATGGTATACAACCCAGATAACTGATTGGCTTAGTGTGGTACAACGAGTACTTTGATCCTACCCTCTCACTTTTTAAATGTAAAATAATTTAGCTTGCAATTTAGTACGCGTAAGCCGCGTGACAGTTTGAAAGATTGGGTCGGGTAAACATGGCCGTTGAAATCGAAGAATAATCATGAGGACTTACGAGGAGGATTGTAGCGTATTTCAAGCAACCCAAGGTACCGTACACTTTGTATTATAGATAAGCAAGTTCATTAAACATTAAGGCGCGAGAAACCCACAAATTTTTGTTAATAATTGTATGCTGAGACAACTTTTCACTCGAGCCATATCGAGCATGTCCTAGAGCCCGCGATTCTGGCTTCATTTTCCAAACAATATAGTTGCTCGATCTTCTTTCGAGATCAGTGATCATGCCCCTCGTATCATCTGCGCTCCCATTTATCTGCTCAGCGGTTTCGCCTGCTGAATCATCTGCGTAGAAAAGAGAAGTGGACCAATGTTGGGAGTTAATCAAAGAGAGAGATAGAAAAACTAGACATTCCCTCATTACAAATTACCCCATTATAAATTACTCGATGAAGCTACGCCTCATGCATTGCATATTTCCTCATTATCACAAAACAAATTACAACTACTGAATTGAGTTTTTAAAAATTCAACTTCGCGACGTCTGTTTATTTGTATAACAACTGATGTTTGGCAGTTCGGGCCAGATGTCCCCGTTTGTGTACAGTACGACAGATCTCTATCATGCGTCGAGTGGCGGTGAAGGAAAGAAACAAGACGAACAAACGAAGAAAAATTAAAACTTCAAGACATGCGGTAGGAATATACATAATCAAAAAAGTACGGTCGGGTCTGGATGGGGCTTTTTCTCTCAATGCATGTTGCGTTTAGTTCGATGTTTGACCATTGGGCTAATCGTTTTACGAACATTTTACGGCAGGCGAAAGGTTATTTGATGAAGTTAATACGGCTACGTCTACAGCCGAAGTGAACGTGTTTAATGAAGTATAGAGTGTTGCGTAGGCAGTGGTTTGTATAGAGCAAAGACTCAGTGAAAATGTGGTAAACTTCCGGGGTTTTTAGTAACGAAATACTGACGTTTCGAGTGGAGCTTCCGGTGCACTCAGTCTCTGATGAAGGACTTTTCGGCTCAAAACGTTAGTATATATCTCATTACTAAAAACATCGGCAGTTCATCATCTTTTCACTTTTCAAGTTGTTTTACTTTGCAAATCTATTTTAAGTACCTTGACGGGCAGATAAGACGTCCTTCGTCAAAACATGGCAACCGAACAAGCTTGATTTATACATACGAACGGTCTTTATCGGTGTGGCAGTTCATTTTCGAAGCGGCTTGGAGCTAGTGCAAGCTGCTTCTTCGAAAATGAACTGCCACTCGTTCAGAACGCTTCAGCGTAGAAGCGAATTGTTGTTTTTTTATAAATATTCAATGTACAAAACTCTTGTTGATAATGAAGGATTTGTAAAGCTTATACAGTTGCGTAATCTTGTATTCATTTTCCTCTCTGCTTGTGCAATGGTCTTTATCTTGTATGAAACGTTCAGTTTATCAATTTGAAAAGATAAAGTTGTATTTTGCTGATAGTGAAGAGAACATTTGTTAATTATCGCTTTGTCTAGAAAGATGATAATATACAATGTTTCGACTAAAGGAACGATTACGATGAGTTGGCTTGGCTAACCGCGGGCTGATTCGTCTCATTAGGATCGGTATTATAAACTAAATTTTCAAAGAAGAATTGGTTTAGTTTCTATAAGGATGTTTCAAATCTTCTCTTGCATCGGAGGAATGAGTTTGTCACACAAACTAACCCGCGTTTAGTCGGGACAACCCGGGCACATTTAATAGCTCGTATAGAGACGTGAACTTGGCTATCGGTTTGCCAGACCGCTGTACTTTCAACCGAGCTGGCCGAAATTCGAGTTTTATTCTATTAGAGGTTGTCTAGTTCTTTCCTATACTATATCCCGCTTTATAAATTTTCCCGCTTGTTTTAACGGCATTTGCAAAAATACCCGGTTTTAGAACCGGCTTCGTTGCCGATCACAAACAACAGCTGGCAATGTATAATTATACAAATTTATCTCTTGTTTAATCTTAGCCCTTATGGACATGAAAATATACGATTTAAAAACATCCTGTCCTGTCTGTGTAGTATATTAGACATTAGTATTTATTATAACTCAAACCAAATATACTGAAACCATGCATGCATTCGTTAAAAACCGGAACAACCACCGTTTATATTCTAATACATTGTATTCGTTGTCGAAAACGAGTGAAAAAATATAGCTTACTTTAACTGGCTATACTAGACAGGACCGTATCCAGAAGGGTTTAGACGCCGGTACCCCGGTTTGGGATCCCAAATAGGTCCCCAAAAAATCATAAATGACATTAATTCAAAAGAACATGAAATTAACATGCAAAACTACAATCATTATAAATTGTGTACTACAAACTGAGTTCTCTTTCCAGTCATTTAAAGCAGCTAAATTAGGCACTCGCCAATGCCAGTAGAAAAAGAAAACGTAATAAAACGTCGTAAGATCTCGTTACGCTAGTCATGATCTCATAATACGATAAGATGAAGTACTTGCCTTCCATTTCTTGTGATATGCTGACCACAAGGAACGCAGGTTCTGGGGAGAAAAGTCTATCGAGCATTCGAGCGTGGAAAGATGTAAATTTTTATTGTATTTTAAGTATTTTAATATTCTTGCTATTGTATAAAAAATTCAAAAGTTTATTTATTAAGCTGTATAGACTATTGAAAAGCTGCATTAAAAATCACCCATGAGAATGTTGAAATTCGCTCCTCAGAATGCAGAAAATGCCATTTCCGAGACTCTAGTTTTCAACATTTTCCGGGGGAGCATGCTCCCGGACTCTCCTGGATGGTACACTCATTGATTGCGCAACCGGTGTCCCCCAATTATCTCTGGATACGGCCCTGCTAGACATCGAATTCTATTTATGGATGAGACATATAAATACCAGTCGTAATAGGCCATTTTCACGACGACATTCGATGACTGGTTATACGACTACTGAACAAGTGATGTTTGGTGTTGCCTTGTAAATTATGTTGCATTTTCGCAACTGGTCCGTTTCATGCATGACTTTTAAGCCGCGTTTACACTATCGGCTTAGGCCTGGCCTGGACCTGGCCTAGGCCTGGCATGGACCAAGTGTGACCCGTTCACACTTGCTTGGCCAAGGTTTGGCGGCCAAAGTAAACAGGCTCGTATGTGTATACAATTTTGGCGGCCTTGCACTACCAGCACCAGATCTAGCATCCTTATCTTTATAATTGCGATAATTTTTTTCTGAGATGTTTGATTTTTTATTGGCATTGTTTAGCATTTCGCTTAAATCCACTATCCGCTAAGCCTTTGGCAAGCTTCTCGAATACCGCATTGTTCCGTATGCTGTGGTTTTCTAGTTCTGCTTGCACGTTTGCATCACTCCAAAGCGTAACAAGAAGCTTGGTTTCGATATCCAACCAAGTGTTTGCCATGAAGATATCCAACCAAGTGTTTGCCATGAATACGAATGAAAATGATTAAAATGTCTTGAAGCGCAGAGCCGCAACTTACTATAATCGTTTTCCCTTCAATTCTTGAATCATGCATCTGACCAGTTTTTATCGTGGGCGCTTATTACCATGGCAATGCGGCCTGAACCTAGGCCGGACAATTTCAAAAGAAATATGGGCCAGGTAACCACTAATTTCATTCTCGCGTCATCAGGGCTAAATCCACTTATGACGATTGCAGTTTTACTCACAGCCAATAAAAACGCGCGAAATTTTAATCAATAGGAAAGCAGAAGTCTTTAGTGGTTACCTGGCCCATATTCTTTGATTGGGCCAGGGTACCAGGCTAGGCCGGACCCAGGTAAAACCCGTTCACATCAGCATAAATGAGGCTCAGGCCAGCTACTTTCCTCGGCCTAGTTTTCCGGGCCCAGGCCAGGTAAAACCCGTTCACACCATCAAAAATCTGGGCCAAGGCCAGGCCCAGGCCAGGCCCAGGTCGGTAGTGTGAACGCGGCTTTAGAGACGTCGAGTAAAATTGTCTGGCGCTCGAGATTTCCTTTTACTAAAACCCCTTAAAACATGTAGTTTAATCGAGTGCATGAACGCGCCAAATGTTATTTATAATATATCAGAATCTTTGTCAGAATCCTATATAATATAGATAGAAGGGAAGGTCAGTGGCGTAGTCAGGGTCTTTGGTTTGGGACGGCAAGAACCTGGGACTCCTGGCGGGGGATCCGGGGGTATGCTCCCCCGGAAAATTTTTGATTTCTAGGGTCTCTGAAACACTATTTCCTGCATTTAGAGGCAAGTATTTAAGAGTAATCTGAAAACCATAAATTACATAATTTTGTTGAAATCAAACCAGAACATAGAATGATACACGCTAAAATATCTTTAGATTTATTTATAAACAAGTCGTAAATGTAAAAACAGGTTGGAGGCATTTTGTATAGACCCTTAGTATTGTAATTTATAGCATATGCATGCCTGCAATATATATAACACATCACTGTGCATGTACTCACTTGGCCTTAAAACATTGCTCCCCCCCCCCCCCCCCCCCCCTCTACAAGTTTCTTCACGGATTTAAGCATTTCGCGAGAACGGTCTTGGAGACCATTGGGCTACGCTACTGCGTAAAGGCTGGTTTCCACTCAGGAAAATTTTCCTCAGGACCGCAACGGACAGTGAAGTTTACTTTGTCTTGTGAGCTCTCGGTCGGAACTAATGACTTTAACACAAAGGAAACTTTCCTGTCCGTTCCTATCCTGCGGATGATTTTCCTGAGTGGAAACTAGCCTTAAGATACTATAGCAAAATTGGCAAAGCGTCTGATAAAAGTAGCGTGCTGCGTAGGCAATGTTGAAACATAGTCAATCGAGATATGGTCTGGAAACTCAGCTAAAGTCTTTGGTCTATCTTTTTGTGCGGCCTTTATGCATTTTTGTGCACGGTGCACGGTCACTGAACACATTGTATTTTAGTATTATGAATGAATTGTCCAGTAGCAACGTTTCAGTTCAGTTACTCAACTGTGCAATTTAAATATTAATAAACCTAAAACAAAGGATGTGCACGGTGTAAGGGTACGGTCCAACATAAAATCACAGCTCATTATAGGCGCTTTGAAGTTTGCCGAGTTTCCAGACCATATCTCGATTGACTATGGTTGAAACTACTGCCGAAACAGAGAACGTAGGAGTCTAACGTTTCGAGCGAAGAAACGTTTTTCTCTGACAAAGGGCCTTCGCTCGAAACGTTGGACTCCTACGTTCTCTGTTTTGGTAGTAGATCAAACCTTACTATATTTCGATTGTTAAAGCATCTGATAGTTGTATATTCACATAACAGTGTCGCACAAATGCCCTATGGATCGTTTTCACTCACGTGACCGGTGGCCCCGTTGGGGTGGTGAAACAATACGAAATGTTTGAATAAGAATAGAGTTAAATTCCCATAGGATAAAGGTTGTGCACCAATATGGCCGCCATTTAATTGTTTCTATGCACCAATATGGCCGCCGTGACGTAAGGTGAAAACCAAGAATTAGGGACCTTGAGCAAACTCGGACGACTAGATATATACATAGTTCAATCTACAGACACGGTGTTTCGCTGTACTACAGCTCATCAGTGTAGCTTGGAACAATCTGAATGAATTTCATCAATTACTTATACACATGCGATCGTCGGTGACAACCGCATGTGGGACAGCATCGGTGAAGCACATTCAGATAGCGTGAAGTGTGCATGGGCCCAGAGTGCTCAAACTTCCACAAGGGTAGTGAGCGTTGCATTATCGCTAATAGGTACCCACGGCAACTTCACAGAGTGCTCAACAACACCGAAGTGAAGGAGCGTACATAGTTCAATCTACAGACACGGTGTTTCGCTGTACAACAGCTCATCAGTGTAGCTTGGAACAATCTGAATGAATTTCATATATTTAACAGTTATACCATGAGCTCGAGTTGTATATGAGCTCATAGCCAACGAGGCGCTTCGCCGAGTTGGCTATTAGTTCGTATACAACGAGAGCGAATGGTATAACTGTTTTATTATATAGCCAAGCACTGTACAAGAGACAAAATTACAGCGAAATGTTTGAAACAACAAACTTCCGGCATAGGCAACTAATACTTCCGCCATGCGTAATGATGCATTCACATAGAGTTTCTCGCTGAGCTGTTCGGTAAACAGCTTCGAAATGTTGTATAAATGAGTAATGTTGCTCGAGAGGCAAAAAATGTGTTAAGCAGATCAACAAAAAAGATTAAAAGGTACCTTTACGAAGTTAAAAGGTGGGTCAGTTGTTTATATTAGCGTTGCTGTCGTGAAAAAGGTTTTGATTTCATGCAAAAATGAAACTGAAACACCTTCGGCAGTGAAACTAAATTACTTAGTTGGTTGTTTTTGAAAATGAACATGCTTTTTACTACTCCAAATGCTTATCTAAATAAAAACAAGTCTCTTTACTGGTAATCTCCTGCGAAATGTGTGTTGTAAGCTTGATTTTAACCGTGAGTTTCTTTGTTTGGCAACAAATTAAAATCAACCCGTTAATTTAGTCGGGTTTTTGAAGTAAAAAGACGTAATTTTTAAGTGAATTTTACCATTTAACATGCTAAATTGTGTATTTGTTAATGTATTTTTACACAATGTTGTTTTTTCATACATTGGTTTGAGGGTGTTGATGTTTTTCTGTATAAAAATCCGTCAATTTCTAAAAAAAAACATGCCGCCATCTTGTTTTTCCTCTACTAGCAGGATATGAGCTGATAGCCTGGTAGTAGGGAACCAATCAGATTACGCAAAAGCTCATATCCGATAGCATGCTATATAATAAATATATATATATACATATAGGACCTGTCTTCACAACGATTACACCTGATGAAGACACTAGATCGGAGTGTAGTGCATACATGTAGTAGTATACATGTAATGCATGTGGTATATACGTTTACGAACTTGGTGTAATGTAACAGACGTTTAGTAGAAGTTCGTCAAGCTCAATTACTCAGAAACGATTTCTGAGCCCAAGACAAGGATCAAACCCGCAACCTTCTAATGCCTTAGGTAAACATTCTAACTGTTGAGCTATACTCAGGCTCGGATGGAGATCTAAAGTTGCAAATTCGTTAAATACGTTTGCATATGAGATGTAGTTGAGGTGATGTGATAAGTTGTACATATACATGTAGTGCATGTGTAACGTTTGTGAGCTTGCTGTAATGTAACAGACATTTGGTAGACGTTAATGCGTCAAGTAACGTAATGTAACAGACATTTGGTAGACGTTAATTCGTCAAGTTTAATTACTCGGTCATTAGAAGGTTGCAGGTTCAAATACTGCCTTGGGCTCAGCGGATAGACGTTTCAAGCGAAGTCCTTGTCCAGAAGAAAATGACAGGAGTATACATTTTGTTTTGTTTTGTTTTGTTTTGTTTTGTTTAGTTTAATTTAGTTTAGTTTAGTTTAGTTTAGTTTAGTTTAGTTTAGTTTAGTTTAGTTTAGTTTAAAGTGTGTCAGGAAATTTTCATTATTTACTTTTTAAAGCTTTTTTTTTTTTTCAATTCTTTGTAGCGAATCTTGCTAAATGAAGCAACATTTGTTTTGTATACACACTAATCTACGCATTACTTTAATTGCAGACAGGTGTCAGCCCTCTGCATTTGGCAGCTAAGGAAGGTCACGTGGAAGCGACTTGCATGCTTTTAGAACATGGTGCTAATCCTAGCATTCGAACTAATGTAAGTGTTGACTATCGTAGCCGTTAAAGTGGTTCTCTGATGAAAATTTTGTTGGTAATGTTTCTGCATAATCTTAAAGATATTATGGTACTTGGTAATTGTGCAAAGTTTCATTTCGAAATTCCCCAAAACAAAGTTGTATTTTACGTGCGAAGTTTGTATTTTGGAGCGCCGCCATTAAGTTGGCCGTGTTTGAGAAGAATGAGTTGAAGAGAACTTATGACGTCATAGACTCAACGAAAACAAAAGATCGTTGTTGTTGTCAACAAAAGGGTCATTGTTGTTATTGAGTCTATGACGTCATGAGCTTCCTCAACTCATTCTTCTCAAGCTCGGCCACTTTAATGGCGGCGTTCCAAAATACAAACTTCACACGTAAAATATCACCTTTTCTTCAACAAATTTTGAAATGAAACTTTGCACGATTACCAACTACCATTACATCTTTACGATTATGCAAAAACATTGCCAACGATATTTTCATCAGAAAACCATTTAGTTAAATAGTTATATATTTTTATGGAAATATTTGTATAGCTTCCTATATTATTCAAACTGTTTGTCAACTCACGAAGCTTTGTTTGTATCAATGCCATATATCAATGACGTTTCATAGGTTCTTTTCCCCATGGTAGTTACCGCTGACATTTCTCTCATAAATGCTTTTATTACTGGATTGATCGAACTGCGGGCGGAGCTGAAGCTCACAGTTATATTAACATATTGGGCAGAGTAAGGTCAGCGGTCGTTACCACGAGTGGAAGAACCATACATATAGGAGGTATAGATTGCCGACTCGGTTCTGGAGACGGGCCTAACAGGACAAGTCACTTTGAATGACTCTCAGGAAAACTAACTGTAAAGAATTGTTTCAAGCCTGTCGAGAACCTCAGCAACATCCGTGTGTTCGGGAAAATATATTAGTTTCAATTCGTAATGTCCAAATTTTGGATCGGTTGAATCGATATATTTTCAGCGATGGAACTTCTTGCTTTTATTTCACTCGTTTTTTAGCTTAAATTCCCTTAAGATAACCCGAGTGTATTGTAGAAATATTTTTGTTCAGATACTTTTGTTTATTGTTGACGTAGATTGCTAAATTCAGCAAAACACTGCCACACGACTGGTCATTAACTCTGGTGAATGGCTTTAATTGCCAACCAAAACTATCAAAAACACTTCTGTCTTGAATGTATTCTTCTTTTCTGTTAATTCAAAGCAGTAATTTTCTCAAAAAAGCTCCCTCTTGGCTTTCATCAACTTGGTCACTTCAGCCGCCATCTTGGTTTTGCCCCACTGTGAAGCTCCAAAATGGCGGCTCAACCGGGACATTATCGAAACAGTGATCCTGTTGTGAGTCCGCAATCTATACCTCCTATATCTATGGGAAGAACCCATTTTCGGCCATCTTTGTCTGGTCATATTTCGAACAGAAACAGCAGTCCAGCTAGTATATGTAACTCGGTGGTCTGAATTGTTAGATTATGTCCCTTGGAACTGTATCAAAAGCCTTTAACGAGTCTGATTCGTTCTATAGTCTCCTTAATAATAGTGGCGAATTGGATTGCCAAAATTTGAACGATGACTGACCTATTACTCGTTGTTAACATGATGTATTTTGTTCTTTCCTAGAATGGTCTCACTCCACTTCACGTTTGTGCAAGGTACAATCAAGTTGACGTTGCCAGAGTTTTGTTGAAGTACAGAGCAGAAATCAATGCTCAAACTACGGTATGTTGTGGACCTTTCAGACGTTTATGTTACGACTTCGTGTGTGTGCGTGCGTGCGTATGCGTGTGTTTGTTCGTGCATGCTGTGTGCGTCCGTCGCTCTGTGCATGCTTGCCTGCTTGCGTACGTGTGCGTGTGTCTGTGCGTATGCGCGTCCGTCTGTGCGTGCTCGCCTGTTAACGTACGTGTTCGTTTACGTGTTTGCGTGCGTAGACGCGTGCATGTATGTGTGTATGTGTACACACGTGGCTAGAGCCGAATGTTTCAGCTATTTTTATTTTATTTCCTAGCGCCAAACCAATGGTTTTGAGTACGAGAATATTCATTATGTTCATCTTATCGACTGCCCTGTACACCGTATTTATAAAGATGGCCGCTAATTTATATTCTTAGCTTTCCCAGTCTCGTTCTTGCATGTGTAAAAGTATTTTTTTCAATTAGAAGCACAAGAACGAGGTTTGAAAGACTACCTAAAGTAGCGACCCCCGAAAGTAGCGACCACCCGAAAGTAGCGACCACCCGAAAGTAGCGACCACCCGAAAGTAGCGACCTCCCGAAAGTAGCGACCCCCCGAAAGTAGCGACCCCCCGAAAGTAGCGACCCCCCGAAAGTAGCGACCCCCCGAAAGTAGCGACCACCCGAAAGTGGCGACCACCCGAAAGTAGCGACCCCCGAAAGTAGCGACCCCCGAAAGTAGCGACCACCCGAAAGTAGCGACCACCCGAAAGTAGCGACCCCCCGAAAGTAGCGACCACCCGAAAGTAGCGACCACCCGAAAGTAGCGACCCCCCGAAAGTAGCGACCACCCGAAAGTAGCGACCACCCGAAAGTAGCGACCACCCGAAAGTAGCGACCACCCGAAAGTAGCGACCACCCGAAAGTAGCGACCACCCGAAAGTAGCGACCACCCGAAAGTAGCGACCACCCGAAAGTAGCGACCTCCGAAAGTAGCGAGCCCCCAAAAGTAGCGTCCACCCGAAAGTAGCGACCTCCGAAAGTAGCGAGCCCCCAAAAGTAGCGTCCACCCGAAAGTAGCGTCCACCAACAGCGGATAAAACCGAAAGTAAGGGGAGCCGCTACTTTTGGGATTCTACCGTAATTTAAATGCACGTAAAAGAATAATTATTGGAGCCATCTTTATGATTACGGTGTATATATAACTAAACTATGAGTCTCCAATATTTAATTTCAAAACTATTGGACTCCCAGAGTCCAGTGGCAAAAATATAAGACAGTTGCTGCATGGCTTTTCCGTGACGTCTTTTCTTGACGAATAACATCTGGCGTAACAACAATGCGCTTCAAAAGGTTAAAGGCTGACATGTAGTTGTTTTGTTAATATAGAGTGGCTTTACTCCTCTTCACATCGCCTGTCACTGTGGCCACTACGAGATTGCTAAGCTGCTGTTGGAAAACGAGGCCAATGTTGAAATCACGACGACAGAACGATATATGCCACTGCATTTCGCAGCTCAACAGGGATACGTGAAACTTATTGAACTTTTGCTGACCTACAGTGCGCCTCCAGATGCTCTTACTAAGGTACTGTACTGTCCTTACCAAATTTATCCATTTGTTAGTACGATAGTGAAAATGAGGAATGGTCATGCAAATTGCACACCATGTGTCAGAGTTGGGATTAGTGTTGGGTTAGATAGAAGTTAGATGACTCTGTGGCAAATATGGCGCCCAGTGACGTATCGGGCTTTACTGCGCATGCCACAGCGCATTCCACAAGTTTCTTCAGTCATGGTAGTCAATAAAGTTGGTAAGCTATTTAGATAGACAGGAAGTAACTTCCCATATCGTGGGAAAGATGTGTTCATTGGATATATTATAAGTAATAGAATCCGACTCTAACATGATGGCTCTTACAGGGGAAAAGCGTTCTCTTATCATCTCTCAGAAACGCTCTGGGGACGAGGTTGACTTTAGGTTCGTTAAATCTGCGAGGTGTTTATCTCTAATAAAGTGATTATCTGGTGATCCCCCATCCCTAGGAGTTCACTCATTCCTGGATTCACTCATCCCCAGGGGTCACTCATCTCTGAGGTCACTCACCTCTGAGGTTACTCATCTCTGGGGTCACTCTTCTCTAAGGTCACTCATCCCTGGGGGTCGCTCTTCTCTGAGGTCACTCATCCCTGGGGGTCACTCTTCTCTAAGGTTACTCATCCCTGGGGTCACTCTTCTCTGAGGTCACTCATCCCTGGGGGTCACTCTTCTCTAAGGTTACTCATCCCTGGGGTCACTCTTCTCTGAGGTCACTCATCTCTGGGGGTCGCTCTTCTCTGAGGTCACTCATCCCTGGGGGTCGCTCTTCTCTAAGTTCAGTCTTCTCTAAGGTCACTCATCCCTGGGGGTCACTCATCTCTGAGGTCACTCATCTCTGAGGTCACTTATCTCTGAGGTCACTCATCTCTGAGGTCACTCATCCCTGAAGTCACTCATCTCTGAGGTCACTCATCTCTCGGGTCACTCATCTCTCGGGTCACCCATCCCTGAGGTCACTCATCTCTGAGGTCACTCATCTCTGAGGTCACTCATCTCTGAGGTCACTCATCTCTGAGGTCACTCATCTCTGAGGTCACTCATCTCTGAGGTCACTTATCTCTGAGGTCACTCATCTCTAAGGTCACTCGTCTCAGGTCAATCATCTCTGAGGTCACTCATCTCTGAGGTCACTTATCTCTGAGGTCACTCATCTCTGAGGTCACTCATCCCTGAAGTCACTCATCTCTGAGGTCACTCATCTCTCGGGTCACTCATCTCTCGGGTCACCCATCCCTGAGGTCACTCATCTCTGAGGTCACTCATCTCTGAGGTCACTCATCTCTGAGGTCACTCATCTCTGAGGTCACTCATCTCTGAGGTCACTCATCTCTGAGGTCACTTATCTCTGAGGTCACTCATCTCTAAGGTCACTCGTCTCAGGTCAATCATCTCTGAGGTCACTCATCTTTGAGGTCACTCATCTCTGAGGTCACTCATCTCTGAGGTCACTCATCTCTAAGGTCACACAGCAAAAAATCACTTTCTTGTTTTAAGAAAAAAAAAACTTGTTTTAAGAAATTTTTTCTTAAAATAAGAAATTTCTTATTTGGGAGAATAGCAAGAAATTTTTTCTTACTAAGAAAATCTAAGAAAATTATTTCTTAAAATAAGAAAATTATTTTCTTGTTTCAAGAAAAAGAAATCTTAATCCAAGAAAAAAAAAACTTATTTCAAGATATTTTTTTCTTAAAATAAGAAATTTCTTATTTGGGAGAATAGCAAGAAATTTTTTCTTACTAAGAAATTCTAAGAAAATTATTTCTTAAAATAAGAATAAAATTCAGTTTTTTTTCTTAACAAGAAAATATTTCTTGAAATAAGAACAAAATTTTCTTATTTTGAGAAAATAAACCAAATTGTTATAAGATTATTTTTTTATTGAAAAATAAGAAAAAATAGCAAGAAAATAATTTACATGCTCACATGGTAAGAAAAATAGGAAACTGCATGCACATTACATTTATATTATAACTAAAATTACTTATAATTTTTTAAAACAAACAAAATAAATCAGTCTAGCATGAAGTGTATAAAGCTTTTTGAATTTGCAAAAGCATGACAGATATACCTGCATTCTGCATGCAGTGGAATCCCACTGATCTATATTAACAGTGTGTGGCCAAAAAATCTGGTCGAATAAACATGTACTTAAATCAACATGGTTATCATATAAGAAAGACTGTAGTGTGCTTTTGTTCAAGGTAAAAAAAGTTGTGTGATAGCAAAGTAATACTAACAGGGCAGTCGTAAGGTGGTGTTCTTTACTGTATATACTGTACATTATAATATCAATGATATTCCGTATTCGAATGTCATGTTATTTGTGACTTCCAAAGGCTTCACAAATTAATTAAAAACCACAAGCAGGTGAAATAACATAACATTCACTGCACTTATAATATGGCTGTGCAGAAAACTATACCATAGAAGTTATGTAATATATAAAAAAAGTTCAAGTCACATCAGTTCTTTAACATGATTCCACTTTACACTTCCTGTATGCTTTTAACATCGCATTAACAAGAATCGCAATGTCCTTTGGTATGCAATTGTCATTGAAAATATAAATCTGCAAAATGGTCATCCCAATTTCATTTTGTTTTGGATAATCAAAATCCAACAAATAAAGTGAATCACTGATGACAAACATACTACAACAGCTTCTAAAAACTTCCCTGCTTCCGTCTTGAATATTAGTTGCTTTCCCACAATGACATAGCAAAAATCTTGGTTGTACATCATCAATGAAGTTGCATCCTCATGATTCCTCAAAATAAGAAAGAAAAAGATTTGTTTAACTCATTCCTGTCTGAGGACTTCCCCAGAGATGAATAAAATCGTCTGGCATTAGCCAGAATAAAATACTAAAGACCAATTCAGACAGGAAAGAGTTAGAGAGATAGTTTATAACTCATTCCTGTCTGAGGGCTTCCCCAGAGATGAATAAAATCATCTGGTGTTAGCCAGAATAAAATACTAAAGACCAATTCAGACAGGAAAGAGTTAACTCTTTTAACCCAAACTGGCCAAAAAATGGCTGGGCCTCTATATACCCTCTTGGTTTAGGGAAAATACACCATATACCAAATACAGTCATTACCTTCAGTTCATGAATCAACTCAATTGTTCTTTGGGCAGATTTGAGTCTTGCAAAAATTGTTGACACATGTTGAAGGAGATGTACAATTTTTGTGCCTGTAAAAGATAAAATAACAAACAATATCCCAGTTAGTAAAACAACTACAAAAATAAAACTAATGGACAGGATTTTAATGTAATTCAGTGCTGTAGTATACACTCATAAAATAATAAGAAAAATGTATTCAAAGGTTCCAAGAAAACTGATAACGAGTGTACATACCAAATATTACACTTCACTGGCATTATCATGCACCTACATATACTATATATATATATATATATATTATATGAAATGCACCTTCGCATAATATCAGAAGCCCTGTATGTATATATATGTATACACATACACATACAGGGCTTCTGATATGCGAAGGTGCATTTCATACAATTGACCTCAAATCACATAACCTCACAAAAATTGTTTGGTTGCTTGCTTGGTGAGCACACGATTGACTGTTTTAAATAAAGTGGGCCATGGGAACAAGGCTACAGATAGTGTAACTTACAAACAATGAGCAGTAGCAGTGCATGCAGCCCAGAGGTGGGCAATTGACTTCACATACTGTAATTTCACATTCTTTGGTGGGCTAGCCCAGTGAGCTGGTCACCTCACCTCATCTAGTTGCCTTAACCCTTTCACTACTAGACTTCTTCTCTCGATGAGTAAAATAGTCTGGCATTAGCCAGAGTAAAAACTAAAAGGCCCCAACAGTAGTGAAAGGGTTAAGCCTGTTCAGTATATAAAAAATATAGCCCAATAACTGATCATCGCTTACCTGATGTTGAACTTTATAACATCATATACAGACAGGGGACTCAACAATAACCTTTACATGTAGTCGGTAACCTCTGAGTTCTTGCCCTGAACAAAAACACAAAAACAGAAATTGATAGTTTATTGTGTTTACACTGTAACTGCAAATACTATATAGATAAGCTTACTGTTAAATGTGATGTTGAGTTGAAGATATCAAAACATATGGTATTAAATAATTAAACCAACCAGCCAAACCAGCTTAATATTAAACTAATGATATACTGTATACAGTGAAAGAATATACAGTGATATAAAGAATATACACGGTAAATTTTAAATAATTTTAATAGCTTGGACGATTCGACTAGGATTTATTCATCATCAGGAATACTAGAAGAATACTAATCTAGAGGAATACTAATCCCTTGATTAGGAATCATTGGAGTTATTAACATTTGAATATAAGCTTAAAGTTTAAGATTGAATACAGTAAAAACCCGCTAACAAGAACCTTCAACTATAAGAACCTCAGGCTGAAATTAAGAATTTATTTATATAAGAATATAAGAACCTATCCCAGGCTGATTTGGTAAAACGCACGTTCTTGTTAGCGGATTTTTACTGTTTTACTAGTAAGAACCACGAAGATTGTATCAGCTTGAAAAATATTAATAAGTAAATTCACTACATTTAAATTGCGTATTAAAGATGACTTACCTTCTACAATCTGACATATTTCTCGTCTACAGTAGACAATGATAAAAACAACGAGTTCCTTTGCAATACATCATAAAATACAAGCCACAAATTCCACTATTGATCAGTTAAACGCGAAGCTCCAACGGTCAATGGACGATTTTGAAGTTTGAACCTCGTTAGCCCGCGTTCCCTTTGGTCAGTTTCACGGGTTATCACGAGATACTCGCGTTAGACTCGCGCGGCTCCCCGCAGCTTTCTTTGGTTCGCTTTATGATATAAATATAATGCTTACATACTAGAATTAACTGGGGGCCGTAATGCAAATAGATTCCATTTTTGTGGCCAACAATATTTGATATCATAAATAAAGCATGTCAGGTGAAAACGATAGTAACACAAACAGTAACACAATTTTCTTTACATAATTTTTTTTTCTTATGCTAAGAAATTTTTTCTCATAATATTTCATTTTCTTGTGGCAAGAAAAATTTTTCTAAGTCAAGAAGTTTTTTCCTATAGCAAGAATTTTTTTTCTTAGTTAAGAAATTTTTTTCTTGCGGTAAGAAATATTTTCTTGTGGTTACAAATTTTTCTTGTATCAAGAAATTATTTTCTTGTAATAAGAAAATATTTCTTGTTTTAAGATTTTTTTTTCTTGTTAAGAAAACGATTTTTTGCTGTGCACTCGTCTCTGAGGTCACTCATCTCTAAGGTCACTCGTCTCTGAGGTCACTCATCTCTGAGGTCACTCATCTCTGAGGTCACTCATCTCTGAGGTCACTCATCTCTGAGGTCACTCATCTCTGAGGTCACTCATCTCTGAGGTCACTCATCTCTGAGGTCACTCATCTCTGAGGTCACTCATCTCTGAGGTCACTCATCTCTGAGGTCACTTATCTCTGAGGTCACTCATCTCTGAGGTCACTCATCTCTGAGGTCACTCGTCTCTGAGGTCACTCATCTCTGAGGTCACTCGTCTCTAAGGTCACTCGTCTCTGAGGTCACTCATCTCTGAAGTCACTCATCTCTGAGGTCACTCATCTCTGAGGTCACTCGTCTCTGAGGTCACTCATCTCTGAAGTCACTCATCTCTGAGGTCACTCATCTCTGAGGTCACTCGTCTCTGAGGTCACTCATCTCTGAAGTCACTCATCTCTGAGGTCGCTCATTCCCTTGGGTCACTCATCTCTGAGGTCACTCATCTCTGAAGTCACTCATCTCTGAAGTCACTCATCTCTGAAGTCACTCATCTCTGAAGTCACTCATCTCTGAAGTCACTCATCTCTGAGGTCACTCATCTCTGAGGTCACTCATCCCCAGGGGTCACTCATCTCTGAGGGTCGCTCATCTCTGAGGTCACTCATCCCCAGGGGTCACTCATCCCCAGGGGTCACTCATCTCTGAGGGTCGCTCATCTCTGAGGTCACTCATCTATGGGGTCACTCATGTATGGGGTCACTCTTCCCTGGGGATTACTCTTCTCTGAGGTTATTTGTCCTTGAGGATCATTCATCTTTCTCACACCAACGTTAAGTTGGCATTACTCTCTCTTATATGTTTGTGTTTCCTTTTCTTCTTCAAATTTTTAGGAAGGCTTCACTGCGCTCTATATTGCCCAATATCTGAGCCAAACTATTACGACGATAGAATGGAAACACATTCTTGAAATTCTTCACAGAGTCACAACAGCTCCAGTATCCATCACTGTTTTGGAAAGAAACAAGGTAAGAGATAGGAAAAGTATAGTTCACGGTGATGGGAGGATAGGGATTTGGCAGCCATTAAAATGCTAATGAAACGAAAGTTAAGTTTGTCTTATTTGAAAGTACTTTTGAAACGAAAAAGTAACATCTTTTGCTGGTTTTTGTTTCCTTGCTTCGTTTTTGAGAAATTTCAGTTTGTTTTATATGTGAAACTAACCAGTGACACCGGGAAAGGTTATATATCTTTGCTATTATCAAACGGAATCACTTCAAAGCAATTATGTGTGTATGTTTTTCCCTTACAACAACAAAAATATACATTTTCAACTGATCCGTTTGATAATAGCAAAGATATATAACCTTTCCCAGTAAGTCATTATGCACGTTGTGATGTCACTGGTTAGTTTCACATATAAAACAAACTAAAATATCTCAAAAACGAAGCAAGTAAACAAAAAACAGCAAAAGATGTTACTTTGTGATTTCAAAAGTATTTTCAAATAAGAAAAATTTAATTGTCGTTTCATAACCATTTTAAGGAATATTCGTGGTTGTCGTGCGTGCTCCAGTTCTCAAAGGAGCAAGGGAAAAAGCGCGGGAAAGCATTTTCGGAAACATAGAAGAAAAACACTTGCCAAAAACGAAACCACACGCGCACATATTGTAGCATCAAACCTAGCGAATACCAATAACTTTTATGCGGAATGTATGTTTTAATATTATACCTTCACTGTAAATTGTCCAACAAGAGAGCTAGATTTGATGTAATGTAATGTAATGTAACAGACGTTCGGTGGACGTTCATCAAGCTGAATTACTCAGAAAAGATTTCTGAGCCCCAGACAAGGTTCGCCAAATACTTATTATGTCATCATGTTTTTTAGGCTGGCAAAGAAGGAGAGAACGCGCCACAACCCGTTCAAGCAATTGAACTTCCGGAAGAGTTGGAGGATGATAATAGCGAGGGAACGGTGACGTTAGAAGAGGAAGATATCGAAGAAGGTTAGTTGAGTCACAGTAAATTTTTACAGTTAATGAAAATAGATCTGGTTTGGACGCCCGCAAATTTCAAAGTGTCTTACAGATTATTACTCGGGCTACCTATGGTAGATATTCACTCTGAAGATGTACTGATTAGGTAACGAAACGTTAGTATTAAAGATTTTATATAATTTTTGTAACTAGTTACAGTTACAGTTACATCGTTAGAATAATAACTAGTTACCGATAAAAGTTACAATGAAAAGAAAGTAACTAGTTACAGTTACAATTACTTCAAAAATTTTGTAACTAGTTACAAAGTTACATTCCTTTGTCCGTGTTACTAGAATCAACAAAGAAATTACTGGTTTTTAGATGCTAGTACCATGTTTTTACAGCTAAATGCCTAAATATAGTTGTCACTAAGCAGAAATAGTCAAAGTGTACATAATGTACCTTTATTATTATATCAAAACCATTTTTATCAAGAAAGAATGATATCCTAAACTGAATATCAGTAACTATACTAGTCACATTTTTTAACCAAATATTGTAACTAGTTACAGTTCTTTAAAAAAATAACTAGTTATAGTTACTTCTTCAAAAAGTAACTAGTTTTTGTTACAGTTACTTCTTCAGAAAAGGTAACTAGTTTCAGTTACAGTTACTTAAAAATGTAACTAGTTACTTGTAACGAAGTTACTCACAGCACTGATTATGCCTTTACTTAATTAAAGCTATTTGCTGGGCGATTATATTTTTAACAAGGCAGTGGTAGATCGAGTTTAGGTTTCAGGTGTGTTTCTGTTTCTGTTGTGTTTTTCTCCGTCGCCAACTTGCAAGTTTTGCACGATTTACTTCCGCTCATCCTTGCCGTTAACTTTTGCGAGCCGTGAGGCAAGTTGTATTTCGCTTTTGGAGTTGGACAAAAGTGTGACAGCTTTGCCTTTTGATCGAGGTGTTCTTGCACGTTGTTGGTAGATTTTGAAATAGACTGACACTTCGTAATTTATCAGTGATGTGGCTGACAACAGAGCCCTCCACTGTCTTGATCGTTCACCAGTGTGAAGTATGCACCACATTCAGCCTTTGACTCAGGCTTCGATTTTATTTATTTATTTATTTATTAAATTTTGCCACAAGGTTCAACAAGACTAGGAATTAATTAAAATTTAAAGTGTGAAAGTTAGTTACATCGTAAAATATATAATAATGTGGCAGGGTTGCCGCAACAGCGAACGCCAATTACTGCGGTCCCAAACAAAAAGAAAATTAATACGAAAAAGAAAAGGCCATATTAATTATTTAGGTTGTGTTAATTATTATTTTGTAAGTATTAATTATTAACCATTAATTATTGTCAAGTATTAATTATTAGTTCTTATTTACTAATTATCAAGTATTAATCGTCAGTCGCTAGTCGCCAACTACAAACTATCAACCACCAATTGCCAATAATTTATCCGACAATTATCATTAATTAGCAATCGGTATCCAACAATCAGCAACCAACAATCAATAATTAACAATTAATTAGTTATTAGATACAACAGCAGATCGCACTAATAAGACTGTGCGCTGTGTTGCATCTCAAGCAGATGGTTTTCCATGACCTCGGGTCTTCAGGGTCGTACAGCTGCTCCACTGCTACCTGGTAGTAAAGCTGAAGCTGGCTCTTGAACTGTCTAAGAGTGGTTCCCTTTCTACGCATTTCGCACGGTAGAGTGTTCCATGTTCTACACATTCTTGTAAAGAAAGATCGTTGGAAGGTGACTGTTCTACATTTGCGAGGACGGAAGTGAAGAATATCGGGGTTTGAGTTGTTTCTTGTTGTTCTGAGTGGCATATATGGAGTAGGTAGGATGTCAGGGTTGATTTTCGATTAGGTTATGTCATTTTGTGATTGCTGCAATAACGCTTCAATCAGTACCTTTTACCCAAGCACAGTTGTACTTTTGTCAGTAGCCCGAGTGAACGCCTGACCCAAGGCGTCTTGTTATTTCATTAAATCTTCTCTTAATTTCATATTATTATTTTCTTGTTATTAGAAACTCCATCTCATGTAAGCGACGACGAATACCTTCAGTCTTTCATGACGAACGAAGGTTCGGGCATCCGTGCCAATGGCCTTCATCCACCTCATATGGACCAGTCGGCTCGGAGTACGCCGGACTCGATGTATCACGACGTGTTCCGAGATATATCTTCGCCCATGAGTCCTTTCAAGTCCGAGGAGGACAGACCACCGTCGCAGTATTTCGAAGACGATATTGTAGTCGTAAACGAGTCGTTTGTGGAGTCCACTCCGAGCTTTAAGTTTGAGGAATCCGATCTGGACAAGTTACCTACGGATAATATATCCCGGGGTCCGCCAGTCTCTGGAGGGTAAGTTCGTATAGTTCAATGTTCCTGTAGTTCCCAGCATAATTTAAACAACACCGCTGCCAGACGTTTGCGCATGCGTAAGTTTGCAAGAGTAAACACTGCAATTATTCATTTGTGTTTTAATGAAGAGCCATAAAAGTTACGAAGGGGCAAATTCAAATTTCAAGTGTCGTCGAATTACAGACTACCAATAATTTGATTAATTTCCCGCTTTTTTTTAGTCGTGAGTCCGTGCATGCGCAAAACATTCAGCAGCGGTATTGATTTAAACTGGGGATAGTACTTCGTGTTAGGTACTCATAATAGTTTGCATACATATATACCAGTGATTATAAGATATGTCTGGCGGGGCGTGGTTGTTGGCTAAAACTAACCCAAACTATTATGCGGACCTTACATGTAGTAGTTATGTAACTGTTTTCAGTTTAGAAGTACTATTTAAAACATGAGCAGCAGTGTTTTATCAGATATAAAACACGTGGCGATAGCCGAGTGTTTTAGATGTGATAAAAGACGTACTGCGAATGTTTTAAATATCTTCAAAAACGACCCATTTGGTAAGTTCATTGGCGTAGTCAGTTTGAAAAACAACGTTGTCTAAGCCGAGAAAATCAAAGCTAAAGTTTAATAGTTTATGTAAAGGAGGTTTCTTCAGACTAGTTCCTAGTCCTCTTCTCTCTCGAACGTATTTTGGTGACGTCACAGAATAGGGATCGAGCGAGAGGACTAGCGGAAAATGTTCATCTTTATCTATCATGAATCCTGCTGGAGCTCGGATTCTTTAATCTTTATGAACGAGGGCACTTAAACAAACTTCTTCTTGAGAGCAGACAGCAAACGAGTAGGTTTCTTTGTTTTACATTACGTTAAAAGGTTGTTAGATACGAGGCTTTATAAAGTAGTGTTCGGCGTAGGAAGTGATTGTGTTGAAACACATTTATACAAATCGAAATATGCTATTTTAACGTTTCGGGAGTAGACCAACCTTACTATATGATGTTATAAAGAATTGTGCAGACCGACGTGAGTGTTATCTGCCTTGGTTTTCCGCCAAACGGCCGTTTGGTGCCTGTATAATTTGGGGCCAGATTTGGGGCCAGATTTGGGGCCAAACAAAACATTTTATTCCAGTCCTCTCACATTTTCGGTCTGCCGCTCGACGTTAAAAAGAGAGGCCTGGGAACCAGGCTGAGGTTTCTTTATCAGATATAAAACCACCGACATGGTACCACTGATCTCGAAATAAAACTGGATAGTGCAACCTATTGTCCACTGGTTCATAAAATGAAGCCAGCTAAACAAAAGAAATCCGTAATTACTAAGGGACCAAACATGCTGAAAAATGTCTTTATGTCTTCTTAAAACGTCTTCTGTACCAAACAAGACTATTGAACTATATTTTCTTTCAAAGATTCAGCATCTCATTCAACAAAATGTTTATATCGGTGCCAGAATACGCTAGAAAGACCATCACTTGGTCCCTTAGTAATGGGTGACTTCCGGCTTCATTTTGTAAACAATAGATGCTTAATCCAGTTTTATTTCGAGATCAGTGCATGGTACTGATTTCCTTTGTGTTTTCCTCATGAATTATTAATTTTTATATTAAATATTAATTATTGAGTTTTTGAATAATTATTATAGGACAGAGAACTCAGGTGGAGAATAATGTATTAGGTGCTTCTCTGAGTGACGATCCATACTCCGTAAATAGAGAAAAACTAAACTCGACCTCGGCTGGGGTTCGAACCGTTTACTAGTCTGACGTTCTACCGACTGAGCTACATGGTCAAGTTCGGAACAGGTCGTTGGAATGATAGTCCCGTTACTTATATTTGATATTTCGAAATTAAATTCTAGTTTCTTCAATTTCTTTAACAGTATAAAATGAAGAGTTAAGTTTCTCGATATTGAAGAATGATGTTTAAATAGAAATAAACTAGAAATACATGAACGCAACAACCCCTCGCCCGTTTTTACATGCTTTTTTAAAACACCCACCCACCCCCTGATTAAAATAAGCACTCCTAATATACAGCCAATACAAAAACAAACAGATATAAAAACAAATGATATTAAATCCTTGGGATATTAAATTATACAATTTATGGATAGATCGATAGGATGACAAAACTGATTTAAATCATTTAATGAAAGTTGAACATATCAAAGCAAAATTTAGATTTCATTATTAAATTCTGGTTGTAAAAAATATATTGGTTTTAGGAGGTTTCAAAAGGGATTAATTTTTGCAAGCCTTTAAATGGCTTCTCTATGCATGTACATTTTGCAAAGGCAGTATTAAAAGTAATTAACAGCTCAGAAATTACATTTATAATAGAGTCTGAGATAAAAACAATTCAGTAGAATCGGATTCCAGAAAGAAGAATTCAAAAGACAACGTTTTAGTCGAAACACTGCCAAGAAAACCGACAAAGTCCATGAGTATTTTTAATAATAAAAAGTGCATGCACGTCCACCACGGTTAATATAAGCCTTAAAGGTAGTGTTTTAAGTTAGCTTTAGTTAAGCTGACTTATGGTTTGGATGAGCAAAGGGAAAGCACGAAAACGTGAAGCTGACTATTGTTTAGGTTAAGCGAAAACTTGAAAACAACAAGAATCCTACCGTTAACCACTTTAAGATGATTTGACCATGGACTCACGGAGTGTCTTCAAACCAGGGCTACATACACTGCAGATCGAGTTTTTGTTTACCATACGGCGTTTGGTTTCTTCAAGTTCTCTGGTTTCTCTTCAAGATATATTAAACGGGTTGTTTGTATCCTTTTCTTCGTGCTCCATTTCATTTCGTTTCGTTTAAATGAACGAAAGCAAAACAGTATTTGTTTGAGAGTTTATAGTTTTATTCGTCGCTAGTCACCAGTGTCCAACTATTCTTACCGCGTGACACCGTGCCATACATACATATATATATATATATATATTTCCCAGATTTCGTCTCCCTCGCTTTTTCTCCACGCGTGAGTGGATATCCCCCCCCCATCCAGGGACCAAAGGGATGCCGCCTCTTTAATATTCAGCATGACTCACGGTGTGACTCACGAATGACTCACGCATGACGAACGGAGTAACAGAATAATAAGATTACGTAAGTAAACCGGGAGAGCCAGAACCGGAGACAGGCGTCTATGTGGGCGAATTGACGGACGAATTGGACGGTGATTACTTTACGACTTTTATTTCTGGTGGGGAATATAGAGAGTTTGGAGCAATCTAAATGTCTGAATCTGCTGAGATAACTTAACTCGAATATTATCTGAATAAGCTATGAATATTATATTAGGGTTAGAACCTAAATGGTCAACCACAGTAAGTCATCCTAGAATCATTATTAACTAAACTCTCGTTTATAAAACAAGTCAAGAACTTAAGATATATTTTAGATGAGGAATCACTTCGATAAGTCGTGAAAAGAACGATTTTAAATGTTAAACTATAAAAGCAAAGCGATTTATTACTTTGAAAGCGTTGCTACGCTTTCTGTTACTAAGTGTGATATTTGCATATTTATCCTCAGTGCACGTGCAGGAGACAAAAGAGAAACTCATTAGGGGTCATTAAGAGGATTAAGCGCTTGGGCAAGTCTAGTCAAGAGAGTCATTAGCAACACGCGTACATGTAATACAGAATTTAAAATATTTTATTGAGAAATATATCTTTACACAAAAAACTCTTGATTATTTAGTGATCTATCGGTAACACTAGCATATGGGCATACAGTACATCTTATAATCCGAAGGCATGGATCATGAGCCTTGAATTCTGTACCACAAACATTACATATCAGATTTCGATTAACGCATTTGTTAAAATATTTCCACAAACACTTAGGACAGTCAATTACATGTGTAAAATTAACAGGATTCTGACAACGTTCGCAATCAACAGGTTCGTCAATTATAGAATTTTCTGATTCTATTTCGGTGTAATCCTTATCGTTTTCTGAATCTTCTTCGGAGGAAGTTTCTTCGTTTTCGCTCTCTGATTCTGTTTCTTCTTCTGCCTGCGCCAACATTGTTAGCACTCGAACATTTTCGATAAGGTTTTTGTCAATGTTAATGTCGGCGAGTCCTTTTACAAATACGTTTAAACCAGCTGGTTCGGGAATTCCTGAGAAGTAAGGTGATACACAGTATTCTACCAATTCGGCTATTTTTGTGTTTGGTATAGTTCTTCCTTGATACACAATTTCTCCTTTGGGATTCCATGTTAAGTTGACATAGGAGGCGAGTAAACTATTCAACAAAGAGGACGCGTTCGCTTCATCGACTCCGTAGTCAAAATGTGACAGTATTTCTTTAACGCGAAAATCGTCATGTAACCTTTCTCCCATAGTGTTCAGGGTTCGAATGATGGTCTTTAAAAAATATCGTTGTTTTTATATTAGTTCTGCGAGTCCTTCTAAAACTGGACCAAGTAGGACATCAAGAAATCCTTCACCTTTTTTAACCAGTATCTCTTTTTTTCCCATAAAACTACTTCGGGGACTAGCCAAAGTTGATATGTCGTCGCTATAAGGCCTAACGACTTCAAGCAAAGCAGGTGATAATTGATATTGCGTTGACCAAAAGTTCAACATACAATCACAAATGCATCTAATTTGCTCAGGGCTAGCAGTCTCCAACAAACCTCGCTGTTGAATAGGTTCACTTGTACATAAAAGTTCAAGAAACGATTTGTGCTTTTTGATCAACATCTCTATTTGACAGTCAGTGTCTAAATGAGGAAAACGCTACCAAAACACATATTTTAAGAGGGGGGAGGAGGAGGAGAAGGAGGAGGAGGAGAAGGAGGAATATTTTAAGAGGGAGGAGGAGGAGGAGAAGGAGGAGGAGGAGAAAGAGGATGAGGAGAAGGAAGAGGAGGAGGAGGAGCAAATAGACACACACACATACAAAAGCATTTAGCTTAAAATATTTATTTCGGTTTTCGCTCAAACATATACATATCAAAAGTTTTAGTAAGGTCTGCTTCTTAGATTATATTTAGGCGTTTTTATTTTAAAAGTAGCGTGATAGTCTTTATTGTCTTCTGGTGATAATTGTGATACATCTTCTTTTGTCATGGGTAAATATTTTGATCGAGTCATCAATAGATGATGTTCATACTCTTCTCTATCATCTGGGGTCATCTTTGCCAAGTCGCTTTCTTTCCAATCCGAAGAGCTTTCCCAGTTATGAAAGAAATTATGTTTAAGCGTTGGTTGTTCAACGGTAGGAGGCGGTGTTACAAAATAGGTTTTAGGTGTAGCAGGAGCTGTAGGGAAACTCCACGGAAGATCGTCAGTTTCTTGCTTTATCTTTGGTGTCAAACTTTCTGAAGTTTTTGGTGGCTGAGTTTGAAGATTAGTCAGAGGTTGAGACTGATTCTGCAGTTGGTTTTGAAACGTCAGAAAACGTCCTAACTGATTGGAGTAGAGTATGCTCTTTTCTTCAGGTGTTAACTGTGGCGCTTGTACAATATCTTGCATTTTTTGTTCTGTATTGTACATGGCATTAACGATCGGAGGTAATTGATAGGATTGCTTTTGTATGAAACTACCCAGCTGTTGCTGCAGGCTGGAGCTATTTTCTCCGGGTAGAACATTGGTCTTGAGGCGGTGATCGTCGTCCGTAGTCGGCTTTAGATCAAGCATTAAATAACCATGAGGGCGACTTGTGGCTTCCTCGTAACTCTTCATAAATTCATGGACATGACCTGGGTTCACCTGCCGTGCCAAGACAGAAATTTGTTGCTTATCCCTCGGAGACTTGAATAGTACGATATAGTGTGCGTTGAGGCTGATGTTTCTGGTTTCCTTTCCTTGGTGAAATATGTTCTGAACAATATAGATCACGGAGAGATTCCGGTGATGACTTCCCTTAGTAAATAAACTAGCAATACGTTTATCTCTTCCTGACTGATCCATGAGATCGTCAAGAACAATAAGGTTTCGCTTAGAAACATCAAGAAAATTATCAGAGTCTATATCAGAGGGTATGCCTTCGTTAAGCTCAATGCCTGGTAGTGTCTTGATCATTTCTAAATACAGGGGCTGCCACTGTCCATAACACCAAATGATACGTTCGGGAGGAGGATTAATCGTAGTTTTGGCGTTTTCGAGAAGTGTCTTCACCCATACTGTTTTGCCGCTCTGAGTACACCCTGCAACAATGCATGTGAACGGATGCTGCATGACTGTTGCGTCAGTGAGAAGATGTGCTGGTCTTGAATAAGTACTGTTTTTATGGGAATTTTTTATATGACGTTGCATGTTGAATAGTGTTGAAAACGTTTTACCACAAGTGCTGCAGGCATAAGACATGTTCACTCGTTGAAGAGCATGAGCAGAATAAATACTTCTAGAGAATTTCGTATTATATATTTATCTTTCTCCTCCTCCTCTTTCTCCTCCTCCTCCTCTTTCTCCTCCTCCTCCTCTTTCTCCTCCTCTTTCTCCTACTCCTCCTCCTCCTCTTTCTCCTCCTCTTTCTCCTCCGAGGAAGCCACAAGTCGCCCTCATGGTTATTTAATACTTGATCTAAAGCCGACTACGGACGACGATCACCGCCTCAAGACCAATGTTCTACCCGGAGAAAATAGCTCCAGCCTGCAGCAACAGCTGGGTAGTTTCATACAAAAGCAATCCTATCAATTACCTCCGATCGTTAATGCCATGTACAATACAGAACAAAAAATGCAAGATATTGTACAAGCGCCACAGTTAACACCTGAAGAAAAGAGCATACTCTACTCCAATCAGTTAGGACGTTTTCTGACGTTTCAAAACCAACTGCAGAATCAGTCTCAACCTCTGACTAATCTTCAAACTCAGCCACCAAAAACTTCAGAAAGTTTGACACCAAAGATAAAGCAAGAAACTGACGATCTTCCGTGGAGTTTCCCTACAGCTCCTGCTACACCTAAAACCTATTTTGTAACACCGCCTCCTACCGTTGAACAACCAACGCTTAAACATAATTTCTTTCATAACTGGGAAAGCTCTTCGGATTGGAAAGAAAGCGACTTGGCAAAGATGACCCCAGATGATAGAGAAGAGTATGAACATCATCTATTGATGACTCGATCAAAATATTTACCCATGACAAAAGAAGATGTATCACAATTATCACCAGAAGACAATAAAGACTATCACGCTACTTTTAAAATAAAAACGCCTAAATATAATCTAAGAAGCAGACCTTACTAAAACTTTTGATATGTATATGTTTGAGCGAAAACCGAAATAAATATTTTAAGCTAAATGCTTTTGTATGTGTGTGTGTCTATTTGCTCCTCCTCCTCCTCTTCCTTCTCCTCCTCCTCTTTCTCCTCCTCCTCCTTCTCCTCCTCCTCCTCCCTCTTAAAATATTCCTCCTTCTCCTCCTCCTCCTTCTCCTCCTCCTCCCCCCTCTTAAAATATGTGTTTTGGTAGCGTTTTCCTCATTTAGACACTGACTGTCAAATAGAGATGTTGATCAAAAAGCACAAATCGTTTCTTGAACTTTTATGTACAAGTGAACCTATTCAACAGCGAGGTTTGTTGGAGACTGCTAGCCCTGAGCAAATTAGATGCATTTGTGATTGTATGTTGAACTTTTGGTCAACGCAATATCAATTATCACCTGCTTTGCTTGAAGTCGTTAGGCCTTATAGCGACGACATATCAACTTTGGCTAGTCCCCGAAGTAGTTTTATGAGAAAAAAAGAGATACTGGTTAAAAAAGGTGAAGGATTTCTTGATGTCCTACTTGGTCCAGTTTTAGAAGGACTCGCAGAACTAATATAAAAACAACGATATTTTTTAAAGACCATCATTCGAACCCTGAACACTATGGGAGAAAGGTTACATGACGATTTTCGTGTTAAAGAAATACTGTCACATTTTGACTACGGAGTCGATGAAGCGAACGCGTCCTCTTTGTTGAATAGTTTACTCGCCTCCTATGTCAACTTAACATGGAATCCCAAAGGAGAAATTGTGTATCAAGGAAGAACTATACCAAACACAAAAATAGCCGAATTGGTAGAATACTGTGTATCACCTTACTTCTCAGGAATTCCCGAACCAGCTGGTTTAAACGTATTTGTAAAAGGACTCGCCGACATTAACATTGACAAAAACCTTATCGAAAATGTTCGAGTGCTAACAATGTTGGCGCAGGCAGAAGAAGAAACAGAATCAGAGAGCGAAAACGAAGAAACTTCCTCCGAAGAAGATTCAGAAAACGATAAGGATTACACCGAAATAGAATCAGAAAATTCTATAATTGACGAACCTGTTGATTGCGAACGTTGTCAGAATCCTGTTAATTTTACACATGTAATTGACTGTCCTAAGTGTTTGTGGAAATATTTTAACAAATGCGTTAATCGAAATCTGATATGTAATGTTTGTGGTACAGAATTCAAGACTCATGATCCATGCCTTCGGATTATAAGATGTACTGTATGCCCATATGCTAGTGTTACCGATAGATCACTAAATAATCAAGAGTTTTTTGTGTAAAGATATATTTCTCAATAAAATATTTTAAATTCTGTATTACATGTACGCGTGTTGCTAATGACTCTCTTGACTAGACTTGCCCAAGCGCTTAATCCTCTTAATGACCCCTAATGAGTTTCTCTTTTTTCTCCTGCACGTGCACTGAGGATAAATATGCAAATATCACACTTAGTAACAGAAAGCGTAGCAACGCTTTCAAAGTAATAAATCGCTTTGCTTTTATAGTTTAACATTTAAAATCGTTCTTTTCACGACTTATCGAAGTGATTCCTCATCTAAAATATATCTTAAGTTCTTGACTTGTTTTATAAACGAGAGTTTAGTTAATAATGATTCTAGGATGACTTACTGTGGTTGACCATTTAGGTTCTAACCCTAATATAATATTCATAGCTTATTCAGATAATATTCGAGTTAAGTTATCTCAGCAGATTCAGACATTTAGATTGCTCCAAACTCTCTATATTCCCCACCAGAAATAAAAGTCGTAAAGTAATCACCGTCCAATTCGTCCGTCAATTCGCCCACATAGACGCCTGTCTCCGGTTCTGGCTCTCCCGGTTTACTTACGTAATCTTATTATTCTGTTACTCCGTTCGTCATGCGTGAGTCATTCGTGAGTCACACCGTGAGTCATGCTGAATATTAATGAGGCGGCATCCCTTTGGTCCCTGGATGGGGGGGGATACTACTCGCGTGTAAAGTGGACTACACGCATGTCGAGATTAGCACCCTCACCGGGCTCCGGGCCTTCGGCCCTACGCCCGGGCTCGGGGATTAATCAGGAAATATTTTCATACGGTCAGATAGGAAAGAAATACGAAG
Organism: Paragorgia papillata; assembly: GCA_035771165.1. Taxonomy (NCBI): domain Eukaryota; kingdom Metazoa; phylum Cnidaria; class Anthozoa; order Scleralcyonacea; family Coralliidae; genus Paragorgia; species Paragorgia papillata. Next base: position 2,377,037 of record JAWNZC010000400.1, read on the forward strand.
TAGTCAAAGTAGTATAAACGTTTGAGTTACACGCAGTCAAAATAGAAATACCTTCCCACCCCTGCTTCTGTAGTTTGTTGTGTATTACTGTATTTCTGTAGCTGCTACATAAACGTGAGAAAAATCTAGCGATAAAAGTCGCTTATTCTTGATTTATATTTGTTTGTTGGTATCGATTTGAGAGAAACATTCGTTATATTATGATTAAATTCCATGAAAGCTAAATTATACTTTTTATTCACATTTTTCGACAAAGAATTTTCTTCACGCTTCAGTAGCGACTACAGAAATACAGTAAACAGAAGCGGAAGTGGGAAGGTATTTCCATTTTGACTGTAACTAGAGATTAAGGTGGCTCCATACAGTTTCTTGAAAAATGGAAAATACAAGTTTGAGAGTCCAAAACACGTGATTAAACAATTCGCGGGAAAAGAATAAAACTAAATGTTATGCATAGTTAAACAGTCTGACAATCAAAAACTGTTACCAACTAAATAGCAACAGTTGTTCCTATGGCAACAATGAGGTTTCAAAATCGCTGCCAATTACCCTTCAAACTAATTTAATTCGAGAAAAAAAACTTTGGTGACCCCCAACTTTTTTTTCATTAAAACTTTTCTTGAACTATGAGTAATCAATAGGCCGAAATTTTTTAAAAATTAAGAAACATGATTTTTTCGAGAGGAAAATTATTCGTTCTACAGAATTTTTTTTAAATCGGCCAATTGATCACTCATACTTCAAGAAAAGTTTTAATGGGAAAAAAATTGGGGGTCACCAAAGTTTTTTTCGAATTAAATTAGTTTGAAGGGTAATTGGCAGCGATTTTGAAACGTCGTTGTTGCCATAGCAACAACTGTTGCTATTTATTTGGTAACAGTTTTTGATTGTCAGACTGTTTAACTATGCACAACACTTAGTTTTATTCTTTTCCCAAATCGTTTAATCACGTGTTTTTGGACTCTCAAACTTGTATTTTCCACTTTTCAAGAAACTGTATGGAGCCACCTTAAACGCTACTACAAGTGCAACGCAACAGATTTTAGCCGCCTTTAATATCTGTTAAAGCTGTTTTTCTTCTACTGACAGTTTCATTTTCATTTACTTAGATTCTTGATTAGCTTCATGGTGGATGCTCGTGGTTGTGCGATGCGAAGTAGTGAAACTGGGATTAAAATGTCCGTGCCTGTCCAAAGTTGCCGTATGCCAACAAGAATAACCTGTCGATTACTCAAGTAAGAATTGTTAGTTTTGCGTCTACGGGTTGCGTTTTACGCAACCATCTGGCGCTATGATGTAATGTAACAGACGCTATTAACAGAAGCTATTTTCTTCCAACATCATTTACTGTATTTCTTGCAACAAGACGCCTGCTTAGGCGTTCACTGGGGCTACTCATAGCAATGCAGCTTGGCATAGCCTATGCACGAAACAGCGTGCACATACTAAACGTTTGTTAAACAGTACAAAATAACCTACAGTGCAATCTACAGTGCTAGATTCGGTAGATTCAAGCGATCATTAGACACCCCCGTTAAGTTAGCTGCCAGTTCGCCTGCCGTTAGTGAAAAAGCTGGATTGAACGAGCTACAGTGCAGCGGCGAACTGGCAGCTAACTTCACAGTGTTTATCAGTATTTTTTGCATTATTTGGTGCTACCCAGTAAGCAATATATTTACTATATTACCTAGACGATCGACAACAAGCGAACGTACATGTACCAAGGAACTATTAAAATGCACACATGAGCTAGTGAAGCAGTTGAATCACATCGAGTTTATTTGGCGTAACTTTATTAACACAACAATACATAATCCAGGCAATAACAAAGCAAATTACAAATATTTAAATTACCTCAATACATTTAAAGTTTCCCATTTAGCGTATTAAACTTGAGTCTCTTCAGCACGAAATGTCAACACAGCATATAATATAATTTTTAACGTTGTTTATAAACCGTTTATAATCAGTTTGTCTTGAGCGAGACGGCGGAATATAACCCAGATAGAAATATAACAAGCAGCTGACAAAAACACTACCGAACCACTTCGAACCACTCGATCGAAAAGAAAGAAGGCAGTGTGGGTCACATGCAAGTCGTGCATAGATATAGTCACATGCCTCAGTTTCGCAAAGCCTGTTGGGGCAATATCGCCACCCAAAAAAAAAAAAACACGACCGAAACCGAGACTCGACTACCACAGGTAGCCCGAGTAATAAATGTTGCAAGCTTTACATCGGTGAAACTGGCAGACGTTTATCTGACAGGTTTGCTGAACATCTTCGTTCCGTGAGGAACAATGATGTTGACAAGCCTGTCGCCCGACATTTTAATAGTGTCAACCATTGTATTTCGGACATGAAAGTTAGTGCCATCTCACCCCCTTTCTGGTGGTAATGCCGCAAAAGACTAGAAGAGTGTCTCATTTTCAAAATTGGAACCGTTCATCCTCATGGACTCAACGAACGTTTTTCTTTTATTTAACACTTCTGAAGACGCTGTTTCTCTTTAGCAAGGGCGGACACAAACAGTGTTTTCACTTTGTTTTATTTTCACTTTAACTATATATATATATATATTTTATTTTTTTTCTCTCTTCTATTTAACACTTCTGAAGATGCTGTTTTTGTTTAGCAAGGGCGGACGTAGACAGTGTTTTCACTTAATTAATTTATCTATGTTTTACTCTTGCTCATCCTTTTTACACCCCCCCCCCCTTTTTTTTTAGCTCATAGGAAGGAATTGCAAATGTTTTCGCATCTCATTGATTTGTTAATATTGTTATTTTTATCTGATTGGCTTATTAATTTTTGGTCTCATGATTATCTTTCTTATATAAGCTCATTGTTTGTTTACACTCTTTACGTTTCTCTCTGACGAAGGCCGGGCCTTCGCTCTGTTTCGGAAGTATATCTAACCTTACTATATTTCGATTGTTATTAACAGACGTTTGGTAGACGTTCGTCAAGCTCAAGAAAAGCTGAACGAACATCCACCAAACGTCTGTTACATTACACCAAGCTCGCGAACCTACCACATGCACTACATGTATGCATAGTCAATCGACATATGGTCTGGAAACTCAGCTAAAGTCTTTGGTCTATCTTTTTGTTCGCCTTTATGCATTTTTGTGCACGGTGTACGGTCACTGAACACATTGTATTTTAGTATAATGAACGAATTGTCCAATAGCAACGTTTCAGTTCAATCACTCAACCGTGTAGCCTGATTATCAGACGGTATGGTGTTCGCTCACTCCACCTCCCCGTCTGATGGACTTCACGGGGTTTCATGTTCTGTGACGTATTATCCTTTGTATTGCAGCAGCCAATCGCAATGCATTTGTTTCACTTTTCGGGCATACCTTGCATAAAACCTTCGCTCTGATTGGTTAAAGGATAATACGTCACAGAACATGAAACCCCGTGAAATACATCAGACGGGGAGGTGGAGTGAGCGAACACCATACCTCTGGTAATCAGGCTATCAACCGTGCTACTTAAATAGTAATAAACCTAAAACAAAGGATGTGCACGGTGTAAGGTACGGTTCAACATAAAATCACAGCTCATTATAGGCGCTTTGAAGTTTGCCGAATCTCCAGACCATATCTCGATTGACTTTGATGTATGTATACGTACAACTTATCCTATCACTTTAACTACATCTCATATGCAAACGCTACCACTTAGGAGAACATATGACTATGAATTTTCAACCTTATCTCTCCATCTGAGCCTCAGTGGATCAATGATTAGAGCGTCTAACCGGTCGTTAGAAGGTTGCAGGTTCGAACCCTGTCTAGGGCTCATACAAGACAAGACAAGACAAGGCAACGCAACGCAACGCAACGCAACGCAACGCAATGCAATGCAATGCAATGCTATACGAGGCAAGGCAATACAATACTGCAGGACAGGGCAGTGTTGTGCCGTACAATAAACTTTATTTAATTAACGTCAACAAATACACTTAGTTTCAGTGACAAAAAGTAGAGAAAAAGTATTAAAAGATTAGAATTGAAAAAATGCTTGATTACCCTCATTATGCTTATATCATGCAAGACTTTTAACTAAATATTAAACTGAATTACCAAATTGCAATGGACATGCAATCTTTCAATGAGAGACATACAATCTTTCTTTTCTCAAAATGGTACAAATGCAATGTAGCATTATATTCATACATCTGTAGGCCAGTTAAGCCAGCCTGTTAGCGGGATATCTCGTTTCGCTGTAAGCTTCCTCAATAACCCCGTGACAGAGGTATGCAGTCTCTGAGTGCTTTCTAGTTTATTACTGTTTTTCCACTCCTAGATCATTGAAGCCATCATTGATGCCATCGCGGGACGAGGGAGAGGCGATTGCGTGTCGTGTAATTGACCTTGCTCCTGGTGGCGTAAAGTTCCTCAAGCCCGTGACCTTAGAAGTTCCGCACTTTGCTTCCTTGCGTGATGGAGAGCGAGAGTTAGTGATCTTGAGTACTTACGATGGTGGAATCAACTGGAAAGAAATGGCGGTTGAAAACGAATCAGGTACAGACTAAGTGTTTTGGTTCTTATTTGTAATTCATCCAAGTCGTGCAAGTTTTTGCGTTATTAAATAAAAATATTTTGACTCCGGTAAAGAGATTTGTCAACGTCAAAATTGAACTAAATCCAAAATTGATCCTTCCTTCCTTCCTTTATTCCTCTTTCTTTCCTTCATTTCTTCTTTCTTTTCTTCCGTCTTTCCGTTATTCAATCATTTTTTTTTGTTTAATTATGTATTTATTTGTTTATTTTTCAGCCAGACCTCGCTGGTTGGCTTGCCTGCCTGCCTGCCTGCCTGCTTGCTTGCCTGCTTGCCTGCCTGCCAGCTTGCCTGCTTGCTTGCTTGCTTGCTTGCTTGCCTACCTGCCTGCTTGCCTGCTTGCTTCCTTGCTTGCTTGCCTGCCTGCATTGAGATGTTCCGGATTTTTTGGTATATTGGGCGGGCGGACGTACAGACTTGTAGTAATTTTACGTAGCCCTCCGAATGGGGTTTATATTAAGAGATTATTAACCGAGAACGAGGTCTGTACGGGAAAATATCAGACCGACGTCTTGACAGTACGGACCGAGCCGCAGGCGAGGTTCGTACAAAAAAGACCAAGGTCTGACATTTTCCCGTACAGACCGAGTAAACGGGGTTAATAAAGCGTTTATTATATGGCTATTTCAAGTTTTTCGATAATTATTGTATCAAACTTAGTGTGAAAACCTTAGAAATTCACGCGAGCAAAATTAACATTCGGGACAGCGGTCCGGATACGGGAAAAGACGGACCGTGGTCCGGATACGCATCAGAATTAGGATATTACAAATATTAAAAATTATCAGAACTCAGGATATTACAAAGCCATATAATAAATATATATATATATATATTCAATACGCTTTTGTAGACCAAGAGGATGCAATGATTGACACCCAGTACGTGAAGATAAGCCTGAACGAGTTCCCTAATAAATTGGCCATCATTTCAAGATTAAAGAAAGAAACGTTTGTGACAGTAACAAAGGGAGAACAAATCAAGTCCCATGTTATTCCTCAGTATACCGTCAATGTCCCCGAAGGTGCTGTTAAACCTGGTACTATACTGGATTTGCAGGTAAGATCTTTCAGCTTTTTTACTGTATTTACTGAGCAAATGTTGAACTGATTTTTAGAGGGGGGCTACAGTCCGTTTTGGGCATGTCCATAGGATTATTTACCTCCTTATAATTTTGATTATATTTTGATAAAAATGAATGACATAAAAGTCTTGGACGAACCACTTACCACAGATACTCCGGTTTCCAGTAGCGTAAAAATCAAGCAACACTTGGGTGTAAGAATTGCCTAAGGTTTGTCGGGGAGGGTCAAAATACACTTCTTGTCATTCCATTGATGAATTGGCCCTTTCAATATAGAGCATCTTCCATCATTCGTCAGAGTTTCATTACTTTATTGGCTTTCTTGTTTTTATCTCGTAAAACGGTTAGCAAAAACAAGTAGAAAGTGTCTTTTGTGACTTTCGAATACCAGGGCCGTAGCGAGGGGGGGGGGGGGGGTGGGGGGGGGGGTATTCGGGGGGTGCGGCACCTCCCAACTTTTACAAATTTGCAATATTCGGAAAACTCACGGGTCTATTCGGAAAATTGGCACCTTTTTCTTTAAGACTATTTTGAAAGATTTGTCAAAATCTACTGATTAAATGAAAAATAAATGTACTGGTATGTGGTATGTGGTAACAGAAAACTTGTCGGTCGAATTTAATACAATAATACTTACACATTAATTACGTTGTCTAAATTCTCCATTCTCGTTGCCAGTGCCCGCCACATAAACGTGGGCTCTGGGAATGTGAATATTGCAACTTGCAAGGCCCCCACGGGTCCCGTCGTCACGCGACCTTTGCCGGATGTGAAATTACGTAACCCGATCCTGACCGCAGCCCATGTGCTCGTTGTTTTATATTTCCGTACGATAATTTGACAAATGTCCATTATTTCTTTCACGTATACAAATTATGCCACCAAAAAAGAAGCGCTTTAAGGCGGAATGCCTCGTTTGTCATGCTACATTTGACTCAGACTACCGAAGAAAACACAAAAAGTGCAATTGTTTTAGAATTTATTATATGGATAAAATGTAGTACCGTTACTACCGCAAGTAACTGCATGGTAATAAAATAGTTGTTGTTGTTGTCTCATTATTATTGCAACATTCGGAAGAGAAAAAAATTTCTTTCAAAAATTTTAGGTTGGCACCCCCCCCCCCCCCCCCCCCCAATTACGACATGTTGGCTACGGCCCTGTCGAATACGCCTCGTGTTTCCACTAGGTTTCACTTTTTTTCGGTTGGAATAGCCTGCGTAGCTGGCGGTATTAGGGAGTTCGGACGCGGGCGGTAGGCGGGCAACGCGAAATTTCGCGTTGCCCGCCTACCGCCCGCGCCCGAACTCCCTAATACCGCCAGTTACGCAGGCTACGGTTGGAATGGCGACATTCATGTTTCTATCACAGCACAGAGACACCTCGGCTCGATTTCAGTCGTTATGGGCCCGCGGTTGGGCATGCAACGGCTGAAATCGAGCCTAAGAGACGCCTGGGTAATTTTATATTTGTTAAATGGAAGCACAGTCGGCCATTTTGTATTTCTTAACTGTATTACTGACTTAATTTGTAGGTCCTACCTGTTGATGAACAGTTCAACAACGACCAAGAAGGAGCGGCCATTAGTACTATCGTTAAGATTGGTCCTTCAGATACCGTCTTTGCAAGACCTGTCACTGTGTCTTTTCCAACTCCGTCTTACAGCCGTAGACATGACTACGAGGCTTCTCCCAGCCAGCGGCTATTAGCCTCTACCCTAGGAGCTTCGGCATCCGACTGGAATGACGTCACCACATCGACCCCGTTGAAAGTTATCAATGGATGTGCTACATTTACTACTGAAGAACCAGGCAGGTGAGCGTCAGGTTAAAAGTTTAGTTGGCCTCTGGTCTCGCGAGCTTCAAATCTCACTTTGGTGAGTTCAATATCTGAACTCGGTTTTTGATTGGCCTAAATTTCTGAAAGCGTTACTATTGGTTAATCAAAGCAAGTCACGCGTGACCGAGAGTAATTAAAAATATTAAAAACTTAAACCATACACCTCTGAGTCTCGGATTGCCGTTTCAGCTCACTGAAATACCAAAGCGAAAGTCTAGTTTTTGTGAACAGAGGAAGTCCGATAATTATTCTTTCCACAGTGAGTTGGAATTGTGATAAAATCCATGGTTTCCTTATCGAAAACGAAGTAACGAACAAGTGTGCCAGACAGCGTGCTTTACTGCCTGTCGAGGACTTTGAACAATCGTAACATAGCAACGTGCGTTTCAAATTTCACTCAACCGTGAGAATATTAATCAACAGGAAGTAACTCACCAAAGTGAGATTTGAAGCTCGCGAGACCAGAGGCTCTCCCTCTCCCAAACACAAACTCAGAGTCTCTGGTACCCAGGGTAGATATTGGGGGAAATAGAGTGGAATGGAGTGGAGTGGAGATGAATGGACATGAATGGAATGGAAATTAATGGAATGGAAATGAATGGAATGGAAATGAATGAATGGAAATGAATGAATGGAAATGAATGAATGGAAATGAATGAATGGAATGGAAATGAATGGAATGGAATGGAATGGAATGGAAATGAATGGAATGGAATGGAAATGAATGGAATGGAATGGAAATGAGTGGAATGGAAATGAATGGAATGGAAGTGAATGAAAATGAATGGAATGGAAATGAATGGAATGGAAGTGAATGGAATGGAAATGAATGGAATGGAAATGAATGGAATGGAAATGAATGGAATGGAAATGAATGGAATGGAATGGAATGGAAATGAATGGAGTGGAAATGAATGGAGTGGAAGTGAATGGAATGGAAATTAATGGAATGGAAATGAATGAATGGAAGTGAATGGAATGGAAGTGAATGGAAATGAATGAATGGAAGTGAATGGAATGGAAGTGAATGGAATGGAAATGAATGGAATGGAAATATGGAGTTGAAACGTGGAGTGGAATGGAATGGAATAGAAGACAAAAGAATGCCCAGAGCACAGTACAGTACAGTACAGTACAGTACAGTACAGTACAGTACAGTACAGTACAGGAGTCGAAGTCAGAGTCGTGACCTTTAAATCAATAGTTTCGGTTGCTTGAACAAAATAGTATTGTTCTTTTTTCCCCATTAGATATTGCCTTGTTGACACCTACAACGACACAGACGTAACTAAAGATGCAAGATTAATGTATAAGAAGCTGACCTGTGTTCCTTACATGGCGAAATTTGTTGTGTTTGCAAAGCTCTCCGTCGACGGAAAATATGCTAAACTTCGAGTGTTTTGTATGACCGATGACACGGTGGACAAAACTTTAGAAACCCAAACAGGTCAGTAAATTTACGTTTATTTTTTACTCTCAACCGGTGAATTGAAGTGAAGTGAAGTGAAGTGAAGTGAAGTGGAGTGGAGTGAAGTGAAGTGGAGTGGAGTGAAGTGAAGTGAGGTAAGGTGAAGTGAAGTACAGTAGTAAAGTTAAGGAAATTTTTTGTAAAATTATCCTTGACACGATTTATCACCACCACCATGCACAACCAACATGCACCACCATCATCAAATGACCATCATCATCACCATGGCCACCACTACCATCGCTACCAACTACACTACAACAACAATCTCAACCATCGCCTTACTTACGACCATCACTAATTTCACTACCCTTACCACCGTCACTACCACCACCACCACTATCATCATTACCACCATCACCACCATTACTACGGTACCATCACCACCACCAATATCACCATTACCACCATCACTACCATCATCACAACCATCACTACCATTACCACTATCATCACACCACTAGGACAAACACCAACAGCAGTCTTTCTCACGACTACACCAACCTAGACGAGCAAGCATGTACAATATCAGTTTGGTAGAAGTCATCTTAATTTTTTTGTTTTAGGATTCACCGAGGTGGCATGCAGTCGAAATGTCGAGATCTCAGATGGTCAAGCTATTTTCCTTCATTGCACTGGCAACATGGCGGCCAACGTCGCCGGCGTATTGCAGCTCAACTTCTTCGCGTTTCGCGAGAACCGTTTACCGTTCACTGTGCACGTGGTCAATCCAAACGAGCCAATGAAAATGAAGCTCGCTGTGATTCTCAATCCGCGACGAAATCAACATGGGCGAGTGCATGCTGCGTGCGCACTCGATATTAATTTATCCGCTGACGTAAGTCATTTGCATACGGTGGGCACCATAGAGGTCATAATATAAGACTAGAGGGGGGATTGGGGCCAAAATGCGAGGAAAATTGTCGGCCGCCATTAGAGGGGCAAAAACGAGCTAAAATTCATCTAAAACAAGCCTTTTACTAAATTTTCATCACGATTTAAAGAAAATAAAACTTTTAGATTTTTTTGTCTTATTACTATTATAAATTCTTACCTTCGTTTTTTATATATTGAGGCGTTTATTATCTTTGTTGAATTTTTCCACTCCTTGGATATAAATTGTGGCCGCCATTTTGAAGTACCCATTCGCGCGTATTGGCAAGTCTTCAAAGGGCATGGATACTAGCTTTGCCCCGCCAATGCTAATCTCTATGGTGGGCACTAGTCAGTAACTACATAATAGAGCCTTAATAGTGCTTGTCGCTGGCTAAGAGAGACGAATCCTCCCGTTTTACACTACTTCAGTCGAAGAATGAGAAAATTTTACAAATTTTACAGGAGAGTCGGTCATTGAATAGCACTTGATTAGCCCTCTTTGTAAGACGCCTAAAAATTGTGACTTCATTTAGAAGTGTTTTTAAACTAAAGAAGAATAGCCTCTTTGCTTATTCAATTTCTCATCTTGTTCCAAAGATCTTTTGGTTTAAAAAAAATGCAAATAAGATACCTTATGATGACATCTACTCCACTAATTCCGTAAATTTTAAGGAGGAATATCTACGGCAATAATAAGTAGATTGTGCTGAAACTTTGGTGTGTGTTTGTGTGTTTGTTTTTGTTCATGTGTTTGTTTCTTTGTTTCTTTATTTCTTTATTTGTTTGTTTGTTTGTTTGTTTGTTTGTTTGTTTGTTGTGTGTGTGTGTGTGTTTGTTTGTTTGTTGTGTGTGTGTGTGTGTGTGTTTGTTTGTTTGTTTGTTTGTTTGTTTGTTTGTTTGTTTGTTTGTTTGCTTGCTTGCTTGCTTGCTTGCTTGCTTGCTTGCTTGCTTGCTTGTTTCTTGTTTATCCATTTGTCTGTGTGTTTGCTTGTTTGTTTGCTTGTGTGTCCGTTAGTTTGTTTGTTTGTTTGCTTGTTTGTTTGTTTGTTTGTTTGTTTGTTTGTTTGGTGTTTGTTTGTTTATTTGTTGTTTATTTGTTTGTGTTTTTGTTATGGCGTTCCTTTCTTTCTTTGTAGGAGGTTGGTCGTGATACTGGTGTGCTGGAAATTCCCGACAAGGTACTAAAATTGATCGCCAAGGAATTTGGCGATCAGGATTGGATTGCGTTTGGACAGCAAACTGGATTGAGTGACTCGAAACTACAAGATATCTTAGATTTAAAGTAAGATGGACGTTAAAATTGATCCGCCTATTAATAACAAGCTTCCCCCATCAATGCTTTCTACACTTGAACTCTTCTCTTCCATTCAGCCCTCTCTTCCATTCAGCCCTGTTTAATGCCATATCCCCGTTAATTTCCAAATCCCTTAAATCTCCATTTTAGGACCTATTTAGGAGGAGGTAGGGTTAATCCAGCACCCGGGTTATCCTACCACGCAAGTAGGGTTACCCTAGTAGCCTGGTTATGTTTTGCTCTACCCTGGACAACTTTTACTTGTTCCAGGCTTCTTGTTATTAGTGCTTGGTAATCACGTCTAATAAAGTTGACCCCATCCTCGTTCCCAGGGCCTCCTCGTTACACTGGAAAATCGGAGGCCCTGGTCAGATGAAAACCGGATGTCCTAGATTCTAGGACATTGAGTCATTGAATATATCACATCGCCCTGGGTGCGAGCATGGACATAATATAACGAAACAAACGAGATACACTCAGATATTTGAAGAAAAGCTGCTTTATTATGACGTCCGAAAGGTTTGGTGTTTACTGTTCTTCCCGCTGGACAAAATAGCACAATTTCGCGTACCGAAATGCTATTCAAAGGTAGGTTGTTTACGAACATACTTTGCCGTCGCCGACGAATGAGTCACCGAGTCACGCTAAAATCGTTCGATTTTGAGAGTTAAATGATGAAACTCATCGCAGTTCCAACTCGCTTTAGGAATCCTACTTTGTTGGCTTTATTTGTAGACTTTTTCGGTGTTATCTGAGCGATAATCTTCACTCAACAGTTTGACAGTTGAAAATATATTTGCACACTTCCTGTTGTCGACAATAGCCTTCGTCCAGCCAATCACACGCTTCAATCGTTGTCATCTGACCAGGGCCTCCGATTTCCCAGTGTACCGAGGAGGCGCTGGGAACGAGGATGAGTTGACCCGGGCAGCAGGGTGACCCTACCTGTGACATTTGGCTTGTAAACCGGGCTAACTTTGACCCGAATGCTGGGGTAAGCCTATACCTCTTCACTTTACCTCACTTCCCTTTCCCTCCCTTTCGTGCCATTTCCTTCACTTCACTCCACTCCACCTCACCTCACCTTACCTCGCGTCACATTCACTTCACTTTCACCTTTCACTTATCTAGCAACCGCAACACTGAAGCCTCATCCATGGAAGTCCTTCAGATCTGGAAAGACGAACAAGGACTAGAAGCGACCATGGAAAACTTGGAATCCCACCTCAAAAACATCGGTCGTGAAGATATCTTAAAGAATTTCAAGTATCTGGCATACTCAAGTTACGGTACAAAAGATCATATGATGGTTACAGAAATTCGACGATCCGGAGACACGGGTCCTATTTTTGACGGCGTAATAAACGGTGACAGCAATCATCTCGTTGATTCGTCTGTCGAAACGTCGGTTCAGGAAAAGCGCTACTCGGGCTATAACGGCGACTCGACGGAGCACCCCGAGGAACGACCGGAAGTCAACGGCAGTACGGAAGAAAAACGAGAAGGCGTGATTCAAGGCATGTTTTCGGATAACGAAGAGATTTTGAAGTTTTTCCACGATGGTTCCAAAAACGCCGACGAAACCGAAATTGACTAACAAGGTTCGGTTATGCCGTATTATAAGAAATGGAAAACGCGGGGAAATCTCTGCTAAGATTCCATTGGAGTTTCTAACCAAGTTTGCTTGCGTTAGGACTGAGTATTTCTCTTTTAAAGACTTGACTGTCTTGGCCTTCTGTTTTCTTGTGAGCGTGTGATTTTGTAAATGTCGTGGATTTCGTGAAGTTAAAAGGATACAATACTGGCAGCGCTTTTTTTTTTCTCGTCTGCGTTTTAATTGACACTTTGCTTTTTACGCAAGTTTACCGGAGTAACGAAGACGTTTAGGGATGTTTGAAATTAGTAATGCAATTTAGATAGATGTTGTGATATTGGTGAAATATAAAATGCTAATAATGTACAAACGTTTGTGAGACGTTCGAGTGCTTGCGGTTGCTTACAAGCTAGCCTGCGTAGCAGGCCCTTTGGGGAGGCGAGATGAAAGGAGGGCCTGCCGTCGTCTATTGTGTTTTTTTCCAAACGCCCACTTGCAAACAAAACCGCGCAACCAATCAAAATAGACTATATGTATGGTTAGGCCAGCGTAAATAGACTAAATAATATGGTTAGGCCAGCGTAAAACTGACTTGTTGAACTGAATAAAATCTCGCTGACTTGACAACGATAAACTTGGTTAAACAACTGGGCGATAACGATTGGAAATCCGCCATTAATTAATATAGTTTTAAGCATGATATCGGCAGGCTAAATTACACACAGCCTTACAAAATTCTGTCTCCAACGAATTCACAAAAAAATAAAGTGCATCTCTGAACATTCTCAATTCAAATATTTCAAACTAGCAGCTATCTCCAACAAAATAGAAAATATATATAAATAATAGCCTATAGCAATGTTCGATTACGCACAAACCTACAAGTTCGGACGTTAGCGACAATTTAATAAGGTTTCACGAAGCTCAGAAATTTAGACGCGAAAAATGTTTAACAAATGCTTCGCAACTCGCAAGCCTTCTTTGGCATTAAATCAAAACTATTGGAGATAGCTTATATACTAACGATTCAAATTTCTAGCGATATTGCAAACACTATAGTCTAAACAACTTGATGTAAACACCACCAGATTAATACTGGCGCGTGTTCTATACCGTTCGGGTCAAATACACGTCAACCAAAAACAATTTAAAAAAAATTATATTATTGTACCCACGTAGTTCCGCGAATTACGTCTCCGTCGATCGAGATCACGGCTTTTGTTAGCACGAATTATAGACTATTAAATCGACTCTTCAGGTTTTGTACTCTGAAAATACGAATCACAATAACAACCTGTCTAGGCAATTCTGTCATTTATTTATTTAACACCTTCCCAACCAATGAAATGTCGCCGTTCGTGGACGAACGGCGTGTGGGAAAATCACAATAGACGCCGGCAGGCCCTCCTTCAATCTCCCCAGGCTACTTACAAGCAAGAGAGAGAGCATAAAGGTAAGAGAGGGAATAGACCATATTCATAAATGACCGTCGAATTAATATTATTTTATGTGCATATAAATTAGCGCCTCTGCACTCGTTTTCTTGTGCGAAATCAATCTCGTTCCCAGAGCCCACGTTCCCCACCCAGGAAACGAGAGACTCTGGGATAATCCGTTTCACGTCGATATTTCATTGGCTGATGAATACAGTGAACTCTATATAACTCTTCTTCCGGATAACAAGAATCCTGTGATGGCGTGAACGGATTATCCCAGAGCCTCTCGTTTCCCGCCCGCTGGGTAAGGGGAACGTGGGCTCTGGGAACGAGATTGGTGCGAAATTCAAAAGAATCTTTACTCTAAAACGAGGTCAGAGGGGCTAATTTATATGCACATAAAAGGATTTTAAATCATCGGCCATTCATGAATAAGGTCTATGTATAGATCGTTTTCATCTGACGTCACGGCGGCCATATTGGTGTACCGAAACAATGAAATGGCGGCCATATTGGTGTACCATCTTTATCCTATGAGAATTTAGCTCTATTCTTATTCAAATATTTCGTATTGTTTCACCATTCCAATGGGGCCACCGATCACGTGAGTGAAAACTATCCATAGACCACTTTCATATTAGCGACCAATTTGAATATTTTTTATGTGCATCTTAATAAGCCTTTCTGGCCTCACTTGTGTGTCTGCAATTCAAAATAATTTTTGCTGCATAACGAGACCAGAAATGTTAAGGCTTATTTAGATGCACATAAAATAATATTTAAAGTGGGGTCTATTATGAAGGTGGTCTATAGTACACGCGTAAAAACTCGGAAATTGTTCACGGTTGTACTGTTACGCACAACATTGTTCACGCCTGTTATGCGAACAATGTTGTGCTGCACCACGTGAACAAGTTGTCAACAAGTTGTTCACTTTTAGTTCGAACAACTTGTTCATGGATAAATCAACAGTCATGAACAAGTTGTTCTAACAGCACATTTTTATAGCCAACAACGTTGTTCGCACATGATACAAAAAAAATAAATTTAAAAAAAAAATGTAACAGCATGATGAAGTAACAAGGCTGAACAACAAAAATGACTGACTGGTGTATCAATACGTCGTTCGGTTGTTTCAACATGCGTGAACAACTGCTGCTGTTTCATGAAGCTGTAACAACGTGATGAAACAATGGATGAACAATATTGTTAATTCATCAAGGCTGTTCACACATGATAACAACGTTGTTACAGCATTGTTCAGGCAACAATGCTGTAACAACTTGTGAGATTTTTACGCGTGTAATAATCCAGTCCAGTTCCATCCTAATTCCTTTTAGGAGGGAGGCATCCATGGGTGGCACAAGCTGTTAGCGTGCTGCTGTTCAATCTCGTACCCAGAGCCCGCGTTCCTTATGGCCATCGCCAGGAACACGAGACTCGGATGAAGTGTTTTGATTGGCTTAGCTAAAGGGGGCTTCTTTTGAAGCGGAGCCATGTTTTTATGGTTCCGGTGATGGATTATCCCAGAGTCTCGTGTTCCTGGCGAGGAACACGGGCTCTGGGTACGAGATTGGCTGCTACTGAGTCACCGCTGAAGTTAAGCCAGGTCGAATGGGATTAGTACTCCGATGGATGACCACATTAGCTTCATGTGAGTAACCTGAATGTCAGGCCTTTATTTGTTCCCGCCTTCCGCTAAACCCGGCAGCGCGGGCAGAGGTGCGGGCGAGCGAGAAGGCGAGAAACATAAAGGCCTGAGGAAACTCTTAACAAAACTGTGGGGACTCCGTCCATCTCATGGACGGGAGCTCTGATTGGCTGACTAATTGAAGTAAGGATTTTGATTGGTTCATTCAGATAAACAACTTGCCCAAAGGTGCACCGTCAAGGTGCACACCGTGACAAGGTCATCGCCATTTCTCGAATGTGTTTATCGTGTACGTTTCTGTGACCAATTCATTCATTTAATCATTTATTATGTCGGAAAATCAAACCATAGAAGGATTTTTCGAAACCGCTTTGTTAAATTCATTGACACATTTCGGCTATGAGTCTTGTATTCGAAAGCTCGCTGTTGACAGCCAAAATGTCTTTGCTGGTTTTGGTAAAAGTCTGATATATCAGATATTGCCATTTGTGTTCTCTGAACTTCATCGACTTCAACATGGCACGGTGAGGAATTTCGTTGTAGCAGGGTCCTTGTTCGATGATCAAGGACGATGGCTACTGAAGGCGAAGCCGATGCGAAAGTCCAAGTTACACATGTATACACGCCAATTTTTAAAAGGAAAAACACAACATCTGACAAAGTAACATCTTTTGCAGTTTTTGGTTTGGGCGGATATTTCTGTTTGATATGTAAATCCATGTCACATGTTGTGACATATGCATGCATGTATGTCACAACATAAATATTTGATCACAATGTTATATATACCACCACTGATATATACCACCGAGCAAACCGGCAATGAGAATGAAAATTCGGTTATGGGTTTTGCGATTGTTCCGTATATTCAAGGAACCACGCGGAACCAGTTCAAAAGCTAACCCCAAGTATCGTATATTGCGAATTAACCAGCCAGGAGATTGGGTAGGTACAATTAAAGACGTCCGTGGAGGCTTGACATACCACAGTATACGCGCTCAATTCAGAATCTGTAGACGTAACACATGCAGAGATGGACACTCGTCTTGCAGCGGAAACTGACTTCCAAGCAATGCTCAATGTATCCGAAGGCTTGTACGACGGCCTAGATTACCTTCCCTTTGTCTTCATCCAATGGCTAGATGTTAATCGCTAGATGTCAATCGCTAGATGTCAATCGCTAGATGTCAATCGCTAGATGTCAATCGCTAGATGTCAATCGCTAGATGTCAATCGCTAGATGTCAATCGCTAGATGTCAATCGCTAGATGTCAATCGCTTAGTCATCGTGGCAGAAATCGAGGGCAGAGTTATTGGCTTAGGCGCCGTTCATGTCGTTGATGAAGGTAAAACGGTCGTCCACGAAGCTGGACGAATTCACCTGGAATACCGTGGCGGAAACTTGGGAACAAAATTGTTTCACGCAACTCGACAATACGTTGACAAGCACTTTCCCTCGGTTGAAATCGAGAGAGCTGTTGTCATGGAACTGTTCGGAACAAGAGGCACAGCCGTTATGAAAAAGATGTCGTTTTCTCCAATTCTCGAGTTTCCAAGCCTGGCCATTGTTGTCCGTGTCAGTTCCAATCAATTGGCCATTACACCACCAAAAGATTTAACCACTGAAATATTTAACGGTACTTCTTTGACGAAAAAAGAATTTAAAGATCTGATTGAAGGAGGAAACCTGAATGACATTGTCCCCAAGAACACTTTGGTTATCAATGGTAATCCATATGAAGTACATCCTTCCAACATTTCAAAGGGTCTATTACAAGCTCAGGATTACATATTTGCCTTTACTGATCCCGAAACGAAGGCCATTCAATCCCTAAGTCATGGTCGAATGACAACCAGAGTGCTGTCTCGTACGTAATTGGACTTCAATCGTATACGTTAGTGATCCCAAGCAACTCAAGCTCCACATCTCTCAACAACTCGAAGCAGCCATCTTGCAATTTGATGGGAAAACCTTTTTGTTCCAGTGCCTTTTCGAGAAGGAATCTCTGCTACGTTCTGTCAAAAAATTCATGCAAGAAGCCTTCTCATTCAAAAAACTCGATATCAAGTCTAACGCGGTGATTGTATATCAGAAAGATTATTAAACTGCTTAAACATGCAGAGGGTTGTTTTTAAGAATGTTACTTGAAACCATGGAAGTCAGTCAATAAGCTCTGTTTAAATACGCCATTACATGATTCTACCATATTTGTCCCCGTTAGAATCTTTGACATGCTTTGACTGCAAGAACTTTTGAGGACTCTGACACCAGTGAGGCAGTGACTCCCACTATTCATGGTTTATTGTCTGAAGTGTTTATTGCAATTTATTACCTATCAGTTTTCTTGTAATTTTACTTATCTGTAAAATTATCTCTTGTAATAACGTTATTTAACCATGGCGTAAATCTACCGCCGATATAGAGGCCTTTTTGTTTGGGTCAGCTATGTAAGTTAGTAATTATACAGCTTGTTATCGGCTTTTACCGAACAGCTATAAATACTTTGTTACTCGATATCAATCTTTGACAAAGAACTCTATAGTCTTAAACTGGGCGCACATGCTACGATTTTAATCGACCGATTTTTATCGGCCAACTAAATTTTGGGCTTTTGACTAAAATCGTTACGTGTGCGGTGTCATTATAAAGTGTACAACAACAAAACAGAGGTCCGATATTTCACTAGTACAGACCGAACAAGCGAGGTCAATAGACATGTTTCACATAAGGTTTTTTTCTTCTAAGGGTTCAGTTGTTTTTTTATACACACTAGTGAAAACAACGTCAGTCTGCCAATATCCAAAATAACCACACGCAATCATTTCGCTTCATTTAATCCATTGTACTGATGGAAATTTTTATATATGTCCCTGACATATCACTAAAATATCGTTCAATTTTACAGTTTAAATATTGAACAGCCTAGATTAAATGTTGTCAAACAAAACGATGTGTCTCTGTGCCAAGAAAGTGCACAGCTCTACAACAACCGGTTGGAACCATCGAGGGTGGCGCCAAATGCTGCCAACTGCATGCTTGATATGTTTCTAAATGTTTAATCGTGTGCTCTACAATAATTCAATACTTCGAAAGTTTACGATTAAATCTGCGTGCAAGACGTTTGTCATGTCTTAGCATTCTGCGAATCTGGGCTGCTCGAAATGGTGTCAGCAATGGGGTGTTGGTGGCACAGTGGTTAGCGCACGTGCCTTTCGCCTCTGCGACCCAGGTTCAATTCCTGCTCTTAGCAGTTATCTGATTAAAATTTCACCTTGGCCACATGTGAGAAGAGTGCTTCCAGTTTGACTCTACCAAACATCGCAGGTTTCCTCCGAGTACTCCGGTCTCCTCCTGTAGTAACACTGGACCAATGAGGGATGGCCCTTATACTGGACCTCTAGGGAGAACAGTTAGCTATTAACTGATAGAGCTATCCAGCATAAATAAGATTATTCTAAGGATTTTGGGTTAAGGAAAATTCGAGTGTAGAATATATACATTTTAAGACCAAACTGGGACCAGTTGCGAAAAATGAAACTACACAGGCCTTCCGGCAGGAATTGAACCCACGACCTTGCGATTCTAGTGCGATGCTCTGACCACTGAGCCACGGAGGGCGTTGCCGAGAGCTTGATCGAGAGTTCTGTATATATAATAAGGTGGTAATGCCAGGAGAGAATTGGGTATATTATAAGTAATATTGGGTATTTCACTCGATTACATAGCATATTCTAAGGATTTTGGGTGAAGGAAAATTCGAGTGTAGAATATATACATTTTAGCTAGAATATGCTATGTAATCGAGTGAAATGCCCAATATTACTTATAACATACCAAATTCTCTCCTGGCATTACCACCTTATTATATATACAGAAATCTCGATCAAGCTCTCGGCAACGCCCTCCGTGGCTCAGTGGTCAGAGCATTGCACTAGAATCGCAAGGTCGTGGGTTCAATTCCTGCCGGAAGGCCTGTGTAGTTGCATGTTTCGCAACTGGTCCCGGTTTGGTCTTAAAATGTATATATTCTACACTCGAATTTTCCTTCACCCAAAATCCTTAGAATATGCTATGTAATCGAGTGAAATGCCCAATATTATTTATAAATAAGATTAGTTTAGTTTAGTTTAGTTAGACATCTGCATAACCTTTGTCGGCCCAAAGCACAACACCGGGCGGCAGATCGTAGTTAATTGCTGGTCCAGTTATCTCCATCATGTTATAATTTCCCGCATCGTTCATGGCCCCCAGAAAACCTGCCTGAAGAAAGACAAGGTTTCCGCAATTATCAACGATTAGTTGAGTGTTCGCTAAATGATAGTGACGATGACCACTGCAAAATTTGTGACGGTAAATTTCGTGGGGTGTGCCATCAATACATCCAACAGCACCGGGAAACGAGCGCCAGTTACCACGCATTGTTCCAATCAGCAACAGATGAGCAGGTTTTCTGGTTACGAAAAAAATGCCACAAAACAGAAACAACCCTGTGGACTATAGCTGATCCAGTTTGAAGGGCTGATATCAAGAAGTAATGCTAGCGTATCATTAATGCACGGATATCTTCTTAACCACATCAGAGTTAACAGAACCTTGTTTGTAGGACTCAGTTTGCTCAGTCTCGATCTTTGTCGTAGCCCTCCTCTTCTGTTTAACCTTTTAACTCCAAAGAGATCCGTGTAGTTATGTCCACTAGTGTTTCAGGTAACTCCCCAGTGGTTAACCAGAAAAGGAAACGCTGATTTTCTATAGCAACGAAGATATCTCTGCCCCTGAAGTCAAAGCCGGAAAATGTAGGATCGAGACGTTGCATTATATAGGTAAAAGGCATAGTCGGTGGAGGAGGCTTTAGTATCGTCGCCAGCAGGGGCGTGGTGGTAAGTTTCAGTCTGGGTTGACCAGATCAGCTTTGGCGCCACTCCCCCCCCCCCCCCCCCCCAATTTTTGCAACAAACAATGGGTTCTCTCAACGGCGACGCCAATGCGAGCGGCGAAGTAGCGCCAAACCTGTAGGGGAGTCCGGGGGCATGCTCCCCCGGAAAAAATTGAAATCTAGAGTCTCTGATATGCCATTTCCTTCATTGTGGAGTGAGATTTTACAGAATTCTGAAGATTATAAAACTCTTAGAAAACACAAAAGATCACACATTTCAGGTCGTTATGTCTCCCCAACTTTTCTCTAATTTGGACGAATTGGAACGAGCTCATACTTTTAGTACAGCAGCGATGCGGCATTGAGGACTACTTCATGTCCGCTTCGATGTAGATTTTTCTAATCGTACGATGTATTCCGGCAAAGGCACAGATTCTAAATATGAACTTGAATTTTGTTAAGTTTTGGCGCCCCTGCTGCAACCTCAGCTGGGGGGGGGGGGGGGCTTGGTCCCCCGGACCCCCCTGCCACCACGCCACTGGCCGCCAGTAAAAGCAAAACAGGTGATATCCCCCGTACAACGTCACGGAGCGTATGTGAGTTACTAACAGGTGGTGGGTTGAGCGTTGCAAGTACATTTAAAACTAAAGACGCTGCTTCTAGTTCTCGTCGCAAAGATCGTCTTGGCATGATGAATGAACTCGGGAAATCAGGGTGTGGCAGCGTTTATGCATAAATATGTAAGATAAGTTTGGCGAAGGAATTTTCTTTTTCATCATCATTATTTTCCTTTGTTTATCTAAAGAATTGAAAAGTAAAAATATGCACACGTATGAAACTTCCAGAGGGAGGTTATTTTCCCTCACCTGTGCAAAGTATTTGAAGTAGTCCTCACACATCATTAGATATTCATTGCAATGAGGGCAATCACAACAGACTGGTCGTCAAGCGCTTGCAGAGACAGGGAAAAGTTTGTTTTAAAACAGCCAGGAGTTTTAGTTGGCAAGACGTTGGATTTATTGGATAACATACATTAGATTATCTTGAACAGCAGGATCAATTTAGCCATGACTGATATTGAGCAGAGAAAATATAGATGACAATTGAAATAATGTAGAACTTTACAAACTAAAGAAGACAGAAGATGCTAAAGGTCGATACCGGAGAAAACAAAGCGTGAGGTGACTGTCTTGTATACTTTTATATCTATATAATATTATGAAAGGCGTAGATGGACGTTTAAACTTCATTACTTCAATCAGTCTGCAAGCAACAATCACTGTTTTAGTGCTTTTCGTAGGTTTCTGTCTGTCGCCGAATAACTTAAATTGCACCAACGTGAGTTTGGTTTCTTGTTAGTCTATTTTATTTGTAATATATGTATCGCATGTAGTCGCTTATATTTTGAAGCGCTGTTAGGTAAGAGAATGTGTTGTATTTGGAACTGGTTTCTATAGCGACAGAAAACTGTATGGGAAATTATTTCTAAATACGGCGTACTGTATTTTGAAATTACTGTATTTAGAAAACATTTCTAAATACAGTATTGAAATTTTAAATTAACATATGTATTGTTTTCCTCTCAATTTCCCTCATCTTCTAAGCCCTGCCTACTTGAATTAATTAGGTCTCTGGTTTAGACTGGGTTTCTAGGTAAGTACATGTGACGTAAGTCAAGCAACTGGATTGGCCGAAATGCTATGAATATCTAATGATGTGTGAGAAAAGCTATTTCAAATCCTCGTTAGTGTTTTAGACTTGGTTGCCAAATCCCATGTGCCGTTAACAATAGCGAGGCTGCGCCTCGCTATTGTTATTAACGGCACATAGTGTTTTAGACGTGGTTTCTAAATCCTAACTCGGATCTGAAATATTACTTAAGAAGTGTTAAGAGAATGTCAAAAATGTCGAAATCTAACGTGATATAAAGCTGACCACCTGGAAGCGTATGATGGCACAATTTTGGAGACCTGACGACTTTGATCAGCTAAGCGATGGTTTGCAAGGTATATTGAATAATTTTGTGGTTGCTGGCAGCCCTTTTGTTACTTCTGTGTCTGAAATTGATTTTATTTTCAGTTGAGGACGAAGCACCTACCAAAAGAAGAAAACGCTACCACATAACACCGCACGAAGAGAGGCTAGTCCTCGGATGGCTTATCAAGCTTGCACGGCCTGGGATAAAATTCTTGGTTACATTAAGTTGCCTGTTGGCTCTTTGCCAGGAAATAATGAGAAGTCCAAAGAATATTACGAGAAAACAGACAGGAAAGCGGCGATCAAACGGATAAAGAGGATCGTAAGCCGACAACGCAAACAGACACAAGTAGCCGAACCAAACCAGTACACAAGCATGCACTCAACAATCAACAACAAAGATATACGGTATGCTAAGAAGTCGACTCCAGAGGAACGAAGAGAGAACAGAAGGAACGGAAAAGACCAGTCAGGAAAAGACCAGCCGACAGGAAAAGACCAGACAGGAAAAGACCAGACAGGAAAAGACCAGACAGGAAAAGACCAGAAAGGAAAAGACCAGAAAGGAAAAGACCAGAAAGGAAAAGACCAGAAAGGAAAAGACCAGATAGGAAAAGACCAGAAAGGAAAAGACCAGAAAGGAAAAGACGGGGCGAACGGAGAGAAAGAGAACGGGGAGCTTATCAGTGGCGTGGTGGCAGGGGGCCGGGGGGGCCAACGTCCCCCCACCCAGCTGGGGTTGCAGCAGGGGCGCCAAAACTTGACAAAATTCAAATTCATATTTAGAATCTGTGCCTTTGCCGGAATATATCGTACGATTAGAAAAATCTACATCGAAGCGGACATGAAGTTGTCCTCAATGCTGCATCGCTGCTGTACTAAAAGTATGTGAGCTCGTCGCAAAGATGGAAGCTGCATTAATTATTCCAAAATAATAAAGCAGTGGCTGAGGAAAAACAAACAATAATTACAGATGCTTATATCAAGGTGGCTATTAAATTGTTTTAATTAATATGATTCCTCATATTCCAAATATTATGTTGAACCTCAAAGAAAAACATCAGAACAGAAAAAAACGTAGGTAACAGCCTGAAAACTATAGGTATAAGAGAGGAAAAGCTAACCAGCTGGAACGAACTATAATGCCAAGTTTCACTCGAACCATGGAAAAAACGCCTGGGAAAAATTTGACAAGATTTTTGCTGTTATATAACTGAATTTAATACTGAAAAGGTTTTGGATATATACCGACTCTAATCAGCTAAAGAAAGCTGGTAAGTATAGATACGAATCACTGCTTACCGTTAAATTATCTTTTGGCTCTGCTCAGAAAACACTGCCATACGCGGGATACGCGTTTGGTTTCCGTGGTTTTCTCGTTCGGTTCTTAGCAAAAAGCAATCAATTCTCTTCAAAATGTGAAAAGCTGTTTGTGTTGACGTTCCTTTCAATTCACTGTTCTCTCTCGAGCCAAGATATATCAGTGCATAAGTCTTTTGCTGGCTGTGAACAGACACACGAAGAAACATCTTTTTGTTTTTTCAGTCACATTTGGCGGCATCTTTTCCGATTTTATAGCAATTTTTCATGCTTTTTCAATGGTTTCTAATCGTGTTTAATATTGTTTGGTTCATCCCACTCCAACATCTCTTCTTAGCTTTCCTTTATCGGTCATTTGTAAACCAATTTTTCTGACAAAGATTTTGTTTCGCTTGAGGCGCGAAAGTTGGCGATTTGATGTATATTTAACAGTTATACCATGAGCTCGAGTCGTATATGAGCTCATAGCCAACGAGGCGCTTCGCCGAGTTGGCTATTAGTTCGTATACAACGAGAGCGAATGGTATAACTGTTTTATTATATAGCCAAGCACCGTACAAGAGACAAAATTACAGCGAAATGTTTGAAACGTCAAACTTCCGGCATAGGCAACAGGCAACTAATACTTCCGCCATGCGTAATGATGCATTCACACAGAGTTTCTCGCTGAGCTGTTCGGCAACTGCTTTGAAATGTTGCATAAATGTTGCTCGAGAGGCAAAAAATGTGTTAAGCATATCAACAAAAAAGATTAAAAGGTACCTTTATGATGTCAAAAGGTGGGTCAGTTGTTTATATTAGCGTTGCTGTCGTGAAAAAGGTTTTGATTTCATGCAAAAATGAAACTGAAACACCTTCGGCTGTGAAATTAAATTACTTTATAGTTAGTTGTTTTTGAAAAAGAACATGCTTTTTGACTACTCCAAATGTTTATCTAAATAAAAAAAGTCTCTTTACTGGTGATCTCCTACGACATGTGTGTTGTAAGCTTGATTTTAACCGTGAGTTTCTTTGTTTGGCAACAAATTAATATCAACCCGCTAATTTAGTCGTGTTTCTGAAGTAAAAAGACGTATTTTTTAGGTGAATTTTACCATTTGACATGGTAAATTGTGTATTTGTTAATGTATTTTTACACAATGTTGTTTTTTTATACATTGGTTTGAGGGTGTTGATGTTTTTATGTATAACAATCTGTCAATTTCAACTCTTTTCGGCAGTTTAAAAAAACATGCCGCCATCTTGTTTTTCCTCTACTAGCAGGATATGAGCTGATAGCCTGGTAGTAGGGAACCAATCAGATTACGCAAAAGCTCATATCCAATAGCATGCTATATAATAAATATATTTATTTCACGATGATGAACACTTTGTTTAAGAGTCGTAGGAAAGGTTAGATAAGATCATTTACAGTCAGAAAAAGCTCAATTTGAGGCACTAGTGCCTATTAACTTTGATAAAACATTGATGTTTTATTAATCAATGTTTTATCCGTAGTTAAAGATGCTGATTAAACATTCATTTCTTTTGAATTTTCTTCATGAATTATTAATGAATTTGATAATCTTTTTTGTTGATCTGCTTAACACTTTTTTGCCTCTCGAGCATAATTTATACAACATTTCGGAGCTGTTTACCGAACAGCTCAGCGAGAAACTCTATGTGAAATTGTGAAGGCGTCGTAATGACGCCTTCACAATTTCACATAGAGTGATGCATGGCGGAAGTATTAGTTGCCTATGCCCGAATTTGTTGTTTCAAATATTTCGCTGTAATTTTGTCTCTTGTACAGTGCTTGGCTATATAATAAAACAGTTATACCATTCGCTCTCGTTGTATACGAACTAATAGCCAACTCGGCGAAGCGCCTCGTTGGCTATGAGCTCATATACAACTCGAGCTCATGGTATAACTGTTAAATAAACATCTCGCAGAATTTCTTTCCCCTTCGCGTGTAATTTCGCGTGTAAGTGGACTCCACGCACGTCGAGATTAGCACCTTCACCCGGGCTCCGGGCCTTCGGCCCTATACCTATATGCATAATTACACATTGACATACATATACAGATATTCTTAAAAGCTCCTTTGTTGGCAACCTCGTACACAGGCTGGTCACGTACCTCCCAAAATTTGGGTTTTTTAAAATACGGTTATTAGGGAGGGGATGGTAAGTACGTGTTGTCTTAGGCCCCGTTTACACTAGAGCAAAAGTATGCGGATTAACATTGTTTTTCATCCTTATGGGAATAAAAAACAATGTGAATCCTAGTTTCGGTTTATTAAATTGCCGCGACACGAGATCACATATCATTTCGTATAATTTAACCTGGCTTGATGTCGAAACAGTTTAATACACCGAAAAAGTTCTAGAGTGAGGGAATTCCACGTTCGTGCTGCCGCTTGTGTCTCAAGATTTGCGATGTAGCTCGCTGCAAAAATATCGCTTAGACCGCCAGTTACTGACTCTCCTTGATTAATAACCTTAAGAACGGCAGCTGTTACTTCATTACACTAATTTATTTTCCTTAGCTGATCATCAATGAGCGAGTTCAGCGGCGAAACGACGAGCACAACAGCAGAAGGAATGATTGACGAGCTTCGACATGATTGCCTCTGCAGGTGATAAACTTCTCTCAGTGAGCAGGGAAGGAAGCAGTTGGTATCCTGTAGGTGGAAATTCAGCGACTATCTCCACCCCCTAGTTTATCCAGATTCTGGGAGGCACGTGACCAACCCATGCCAGCTTTGTTGACGTTTATGCCTTTGTTGGCATAAAGCACCGTAAAGAGGCTCCTCCGCAAAGTTCTTTCGGAGATTTCGGGGATCGTCGGAGATGTGTGCGATCGTCGCATCCGAGATGTGTCGGAATCGCCAGCTGGACATAAAGAGTGCGGGCGGAAAAGAAAGAGAAAAAAGAACCAGTTTGCCAGATTTCTGTCTCAATATGGCGATATCAGGGGGGTATCAATAATTTTTGGAAATGTAGGTTGTGGAAAACATGTCAAATATAGCAGAAGGTTACGTGCTATTGTTAATTGAATGTGTGGACAAATTAGAAAAGTTTGTTGTTTCAATATGAGATATACACGTCGGGATGTAAGCATGTTATCCTCTGGCTCGTCTGATATATTAAACGGCAAAACTGAGTATATTTTGTCTTTTTCACAAAAAAGACATATTATAAACATGTGATAATCACTTACCAACAAATGTGTTACTAATATCGACATGGGTGCTTATAAGTTATCCGTGAATTAGCAAGTCCTGCAAGAAACCTACATCTTGTGCAAGAAACCGACAGAAATCTACCCTTGGATGCCAGAGGCTCTTGTGTATGCTTCGTCTGCCGCTATGCTTTAATATTACACAAGAGCTTCTGGCATCCAGGGTGATCTTGATATTTTCCCGTTCCAGCGTTTCGCCTGCCCTACTTATGGACAGCTGGCGATTCCGACACATCTCCGACGATCCCCAAAATCTCCGATCTCCGAAAGAACCTCTGCGGAGGAGAGAGGTAAAGAGTGCCAAGAACTGCAAGGTGTTCAATTGCTATCAACAGACTCCAGTTTCCGCTACTCGACTCAAGTGCTGCCTGAAAGGAAGAAGGCATGACCGAGTCCATCTACATTTTATCCGCTTTATATCTTCCAGAATCGTTTTTTAACAATTTCGTAAGCCCGAGATAAGGAAACTACTCGGGAGAAGACTGCTGCTCAGCCACATCTGACAGTTTATCCACTTTTTATTTCACAGACTCGCTTCTCTCTAACTTTTTAAGAATCCCTAAACGCCAGTTAAGGTGGTAAGTAGTATAGGGAAGAGGGGTTATACGACGGGTGGTGCGGGTGGTGCTCTTGCGGGTGGTGCAAAGCACCACCCCTAACGTCGCTATTTATAGTCCTATATTAATTTATTCATTTCAGCGGTGTTGTTACTCAAGGGAAGGAAAAAGGGGAAATGTATACATTTTTAGAGCAAAACATGGAAACGATGCAAAGTGCATTGGAGCAAGAAATATAATTAGGATTCAAAAGGGAGGAAAAGCCGTTAGGCGACTTGTTTATAAGTGAAGAAATCAAAGATAGAATGAGGAATCATTTTGAAAAGCCGTATATAAGAAGAACTTAAGATGGTGTGAGGAACCGATTCGAAAATTGTGAGCTAACGGGTTTTAAAACGTATTTAACACTGGCACACAGCAACGTAAAGCTTGTATGTGAATATTATATTAGATATTTGGTTCGCTTTTGTGGTGTTTATATATACGTTTAAGAACTGTGCAAAGTTCATCAAGGCTCGCTTTGGATGATAACTCTTAGCGAGTTGTTAGTCTAAATATATTTTATTGTAGGAGTCTACTTCGGAATATTACAGAGTATGGTTAAATAATTCGATGCTATGGTTTCGTAGCTTATAAAAAAAAAATTAGACTCGTACGTGTAGAACACAAAGGAGAAAATCCATTAGAAACTCATTAAATGTCACTAATGAGCAAAACACCACGGATTTCCATATATGGTAGAATATTTAATTGTTTTGATGGGTTAAAGGATAATAAGGGGCATGAGGAGGTATTCATGCGTGGGCATGTTCGGGCGAGAAGGTCATTAGCAGTGTTACCATAGCGAAACCGCGTTGCCGGCTCTGAGCGTCTCCGAGCCCTCGGCTCTTGGCTCCGAGGGGCTCCGAGCCCTAGGCTCTTGGCTCCGAGCCCCCGCCTCTTGGCTCCGAGCCCTCCGCTCTGGGCTCCAAGCAGCTCCAAGCCCTATGCTCTTGGCTCCGGCTTCTCTTTATCTTCCTTTTATCTTCCTTATCTTTCTTTTATCTTCCTCTTATCTTTCTTATCTTCCTCTCATCTTTATTATCTTCCTCTTATCTTCCATATCTTCCCCTTATCTTCCTTTATCTTCCCCCTTATCTTCCTTATCTTCCCCTTATCTTCCTTTTATCTTCCTTTATCTTTCCCTTATCTTCCTTTTATCCTCCTCTTATCTTAGTTATCTTCCTTTTATCTTCCTCTTATCTTCCTTATCTTCCTTTTATCTTCCTCTTATCTTCCTTTTATCTTCCTTATCTTCTCCTTATCTTCCCCTTATCTTCCTTTTATCTTCCTTTATCTTCCTCTTATCTTTCTTTTATCTTCCTTATCTTCCCCTTATCTTCCTTTTAAAAATCTTCCTTTATCTTTCCCTTATCTTCCTTTTATCTTCCTCTTATCTTAGTTATCTTCCTTTTATCTTCCTCTTATCTTCCTTTTATCTTCCTTTATCTTCCTCTTATCTTCCTTTATCTTCCTCTTATCTTCCCCTTATCTTCCTTTATCTTCCTCTTATCTTCCCCTTATATTCCTTTTATCTTCCTTATCTTCCCCTTATCTTCCCCTTATCTTCCTTATCTTCCTTTTATCTTCCTCTTCTTTTAATCCTTTTATCTTCGTCTTATCTTCCTTTTTTGTTGTGGTGGAATTTACGGAAGCGTATAAGTATCATCCGAGATCCGAGTTACAAAAGTCCGAGATCCGAGTTACTTAGGTCTGAGATCCGAGATCCGAGTTACTAAAGTCCGAGATCCGAGTTACTTAGGTCTGAGATCCGAGATCCGAGTTACTAAAGTCCGAGATCCGAGTTACTAAAGTCCGAGATCCGAGTTACTAAAGTCCGAGATCCGAGTTACTAAAGTCCGAGATCCGAGTTACTAAAGTCCGAGATCCGAGTTACTAAAGTCCAAGATCCGAGTTACTAAAGTCCGAGATCGAAATTGTGGCTGTTCCGACCTTTTAGCCTTTTAGTTACAGTCTTCTCTCATGCACACACATGATGGCTAGAGTCAATGAACGTCTGGTGTTCAATGATAATCGGGATGATTTGATTCGTAACTATTTCTATTCTGGTTTCTCGTATGCAGAAATATGTATTTTATTACACGATCGACACAATGTTCAGATCAGTGTCTCTCATTTGAAGAGGATTTTAAAAAGACTCAACTTAAGAAGAAGAAACCTAGAATTTGACTTAGACAATGTTATTTACTGTATAGCCCAAGAACTTCAAGGAAGCGGTTCAAGCATGGGTTACCGAGCTATGCACCAGAAACTACGAAGTGAATACAACATTCAAGTAGATCAAGAAACCGTTCGTTTATGCCTTAAGCAGCTAGATCCGCAGGGGGTCGAAGAAAGGTCAAGGCGAAGGTTACACCGTCGCGTATATATTTCTAAAGGTCCAAATTATCAATGGCACATCGATGGATATGACAAACTTCGCCCATTTGGATTTTTTATTCATGGTTGCATCGACGGGTATTCGAGAAAGATTATATGGCTGGAAGTTGCTGATAGTAACCATGACCCAAAGTTAATTGCAAACTACTACATAAAAAGTATCACTGCGCTAAAGGGGATACCTAACGGAATTCGTGCTGACAGAGGTACCGAGAATGTGATTGTCGCAGCCGTTCAACGATGGCTTCACTGGTCGGTCTTTGGCAACGATGAATCTCACAATAGTTTTCAGTATGTTTGCTCAACGTCAAACCAAAGAATCGAGTCCTGGTGGTCGTTTTTGAGGAGATATGGCGGGACTAACTGGTGGATTAACTATTTCAAAGATTTGAGGGATAGTGGTGTGTATAATGATGCCGAGCCAATACAAAAGGCATGTTTACAATTTTGTTTTATGGCGCTAATTCAAAAAGAGTTGGACTCGATTCGAATTCGATGGAATACACACAAAATTAGAGCAACCAGACATCAGGAATGCCCACCAGGTAAACCAGATGTTCTTTACTACCTACCAGATCTTCAAATGGCAGAAGATTACAAAATAAATTTTGATGCAGATCTTCTTGGAATGGTATATCCGCTAAAACGTGAAAAACAACCGTTTGGTTGCGAGGTGGAGTTTGCAGAGGCATTTTGCTTTTTAATGAGAGAAAATGGTTGGCAAAAGCCATGTACAAACGATGAAGCATTGGAACTTTATGGAAATCTTGTCACTACGTGTACGGAACAAGTTACAGAACAATAAATATCAATAAACATTGTGTGGACAAGTTAAAAAGTCTTTTTGTGTTAAACTTACAACATCAGAGAGCTTCTAATATGAAATAATGTCAGTGAACAACAAAACGTACTGTACATTAACGTAAGTCGTAAACAGTTTATGTATACTGGTAAAGATAAAGAGTTAAAAATAGATGTTTTGTCACTTAATATGAAATATATATACGTATGCTTTGTCACTTAATATGAAGAAAAAACGTATATATATAATACAATTTTTTGTTAAAATCAATAGCAACAACTTTCTGCTGTTCAACATGCACTTCACTCCTATATAGTTTCTTACAGCCCATATATTTATGAAACTATATAATTATGTGTCTAGAAAAATAATTCAAACAATGTCCATCTCCCAAGTGCTTAGTGCTAATATGGAAGAAAATTCTTCGCGTAGCTCTGGAAATGACTGATAGGTTGTGGGGAGTTCAAGGCACGGACCACAGGTGTGGGCTATTGGTCTTCTTGCCAGACCATCGACTTGAAGAAAATTAATACTGAGGCAATCGCATACCATTAAGTCACATCCAGTCGTGAAAGTCAGGAATCGTGTAAGTTGGTTACTCTCCAGTCCCTTGATGAATCGTTTCAGATAGCCAAATACAAGGCGTTCATTATCATTTGCTGGTTCGCACTTCAGCATTTTTAGGACTTTCTTCGTTGTTGGTTGCAACTTCTCATAAACACTGTTGATCCCATTCGCGAGATTAGCCTGTAAAGGTCGTAAAATGGCGCTCCATCTCTCCGTAATGTAATGAGGTTTTTGTACGATCTCTTTGTGGGCAAGTTTTGTAAAAATTTCTTTCATGTTGCTTTGATTGGGCAGTTGCCTGACATCGTAAGCAGAAAGAAATTCCAGTATTTCCTCACTGTCGCACTCCAGATTCCCTGACAAACATTCCCGTACAACATCGGCTTCGTCTTTGGCAACAAACTTTAACAATTCCTCCAGCAACTCTTCTTTGGTGACTGATTCTTCCCCGCTGAGGACCAGTTTTACATAAACTGGTGATAGCGCAAGAGGAAAGTAATTGCATTGCGTAAACCCTTTCAGTAGGAATAACGCTATGGCATCCCACTCTTTAGCTTCATAACCATGTCGTATTGTAGGAATTCGAACTTTTGTACCGACTGTTAAAGAGTCGAAGAATTTCTCCCAAAACATAGCAATCACGTCTCGGCTTACACCAACTCCAGCTCCCAATTCGGTCTCCCCCCTGTTGTTTACCACTTTAAATGACATTTCGACTGCGGGATCATTCAGGATTCTTATCTGTATAAATTGCTTTATGATGTCAGCGAGTATTGTGCTTCTATGAACAGTCAGTATAACAGTTCGTTTACCCACTCTTTCTGCTTCATTATGCGTAGTTGATTCTTCCAATGGTGAGTTTTCGTCAATTAGAACCTCTGTAGATCTCTAGCAAATGACAATATATAACAATACTGTTACTTTAACAATACAGTACTACAATGCTGTTACTTTCCAATTTTCACAAAATTGTGATTTGTTCGCAGTGCATGGCGCATCATGCACGTGTATAAGCAACAGACTGTGTTGCTTGTTCGTGTATATTCTGTAACGTGAATAAGCAAGGAGAGATACTGAAGTAGCTACCATACTTCTCCTTTACAGAAAATAGTTTATAAATCTACGGCTTACGACTCTATCCCTGAACTTCTTTTCTGAACAGTGAAAGTCTTCTTGTTCGAAAACTTAATCCCTTACTCAATTCAAATATTAACTCTGTTCCTAGCTCTTTCTTTATTTTACTATTTATTTTACGTTTAAGATCGCCGCCTGACCGGTTGTTCCATCGCCATATACTATTATTACTAATATCGTTGTCCTAATTTCCTTATATTTGTTCTTATTTGTTGTTTTGCTTCGGTTGTATTGTTCGCCAGTGCTTTGTTTTAACGAGAGACCGTCGATAGGAAGGGTGTATGGGTCCATTGGGGTTATAATTATCGATTAAACAGAACATTGTGTGCGGTTTTGACTAAATGAGAACGAATTTTAAATTCCGGCTTAAGGTTGGAGGTACTTTGTTTTGATTTTAGGGACGGCATCTAGAGGAACTTTTTGTTCCGCTTAGATTTCGGTACTCGCTGCGTTTGTTCCTTTTTGAAAAGGAACATATTCAGGGGGAACGCTTCGTTCTCATTTGACTTTGGGAAAGTTTTGTTCCGATATTAAAAAATAGGAACGGACCTAAATTAAGAACAAGTTGTTCCGCATGAGCTAAACCGCTTTAAATTGGTCCTCCTTGTTCTTTATTTTTAAGGTTATTTCGTTCCGTTTATTTCTTCTCATAGGTTAATATTAGCTTGGTAGCCGGTCAATTTAAGAAGGTTTTTAACTGGTAACCGGGTAGCTGGTCGTATACTATGAAATACCAATTAAGTTAGACAGGCATAGCGTAAGGCCCATGGAAAATTACGATAACCTGACCCCCCCCCCCCCCACCCCCACACACAATGGAACCATGAACTCTAACCCTAATCACAAATCGGGGACGTTTCTGGCATGGAAAATCACGTTAACCTGCCGATTTCCTGCCTGATAGAATTTTTCAATTTTATAAGTTGTGATACCACCAGACTTGCAAGTTTGTATCTCAAAACCATAATTTATCTGCATGTGGTATACATACAATTGAATACTACGTAATACAAGTACTAGCGTCAAAAATCGAAATGCTGAAACAGTTGAATAAGATAAAAGCAGCTTGTATTCTTGCAAATGCACAATGACAGCTGCAGCCTGCAACACTGCAACACTATATTGAAATGATAAATATTTCATTGTTTTCTAGAACAAATCGTTGCGTCATTTGCGCAAGGATATACGAAACTTAGACAGGTTAAGGTCATGTAATAAACCTTCAAAACGTTTTCGAATTGTTTACAAATCGCCGCTGGGTTTGGCAAGAATATAGAAAGATGAATCATCGAATGTGAAACTTGATATTCGATCAAAAGTGATGCCCATCAAAATTGTGTGATTGTGTGACCGTGACGCTTTTAGATTTTTTGAAGAATAGGAAATTTATTTTTAAACTTTGACTTGGATTAAAAAAACTGACAAATATTTCCTGCAAGATACAAAAAATTTCCTGCGAACAACTTTTACAAAAAGTTTGACATTTTCCAGCACTGGTCAGGTGATCGTAATTTTCCATGCCACAAACGTCCCCGATGTATATATCTTTCGATATAGATATATAGATATCCATTTATATTCATATTCATTTATATAATTAGCATAACCATATCGCGAAAGGGAACGAAATTTTCGACTTTGGTTGTTGTTGTTGTTGTTGTTGTTGTTGTTGTTGTTGTTGTTGTTGTTGTTGTTGTTGTTGTTGTCGTTACTTAGACATTAGGGACCTTAAGCAAGCTAGGACGACGACGGCAATTAAGTTACTGAATTTAAAAGAAACCATGGATCAGTACGTCGTGTATTGTATGCTTTATGTATTTTGTAAGATGTTTAAAAGGCAACTATAGCTTCAACAGCGTAACGTATGATAGATTAACGCCTAAGTAAACTAACAGCTTTTGCTGTTCCTTGCCACAACGTTGTCTTGAAAACGTGAAAACACTTCAGTTGACGTTGTATGTGCAAAGAGGACGGTGTTGGGATTACTCGTGGGACTGCAAATTATTCAACGCTTTGTTTTGGTTGAAAAATACTATTATACTTGCTTAATAAGGTCCCTATTTTTAAAATCCCGCAACGCCGCCGAGGTACTCGCGAACCAGACGCAAGCACCGCAGTCACATTCTCCACTTTACCGGCGATTAATACTGCGGCTCTTGCGGCTATATGGAAACCAGGCTTAACGAAGTACGACGGCAATTCAACGACGACGTCTTCTAAACAAAATAATTCTAGTTGCGAAACAATAGAGTAATCTCAACACCGTTCTCGTTCTTTCTACAACGCCAGTTAGAGCATTTTCACGTCTTTAGGACAACGTCAACTCACCAAACGATGAGAACTAGCTGTTGCTTGAGATTGACTTCAATACTGACACTACAATCATTTTAGCAGTACTGCGGCGTTTTGAAAGTCATTAAACTAGCTTCAAATATCAAATATAATAGCCAGTTAACCGTGACCTTTTTTAATTATAAAGTTTATGTTGCTTTTTAACCGCGCCGTCGTCGTCCTAGCATCGTAAGGTCTCTAAATTTCTGACACGCAAGCCGGACAGAAAATGTCTCTGGGATGTGAAAGCATGCAATTGAATACTAGTTAGATAGTAATGTTGAAAGCAATTCAATATCAGTTTAAATACCTCTGCCTGATTATTCAGCGATGGAAGTGCCGGCGGGATTGGACCATCTCTTTCCTCCATGTACAGCATCGTTTGGGGAAGTATACTTTCACTTGGATACACCAAAGTCTTCATGTGCATCCCGACCATGGCAAAAAGGGCAAAATGGGGTGGGTCAGCCCGAAGAGAACCAATCCAGTTATACACCGCATCCATTTGGCAATCGGAAGGAAATCCACGGGTTACGACACCAAGATTTAAATGTCTCACGCATGCAAGTACATGCTCTTCTTCGATTTGTGGTTCGTTTGGAACTTTTGCCTCCCTTTCTTCTCTTAAATTTTCATTTCGTCTTGCAATTTCTCTTTCTTCCTCCTTTCGCTGATCTGCTTCAAGAGCGACTCTGAACTCCTCATTTTGCTGCTCTATCAGCTCTCTTTCGGCCTGCAATGTCCCACTGCATGTGCCTTCTAATTCTAGTACGGATGAGCTTTCAAATATTTCGTCAAGCGTAATGTCGCCGTTGAATTCAGCAAAAGCTTCTTGTACAAAGTCATCTAGAATTTCTTTGGTTTCATTCTCTTCTTCGATTTCAGCCTCTTTTTCATTGTCGTCTGGTTGCTTATCAACGGAACTCATAAGGTATACCCTAGGGACGTTACCCTTGGATACAGACGCGTTTTTACGATATCTATCTACGTTAAATTCGACGCCGTCTATGAATTTCACACAGTTGCCCGAATAATTTCCAAGGAAAATGCCAAGTCCTTCTAACGAGAAACCCTTGCGTTTATTTACACCATTTGGGAAGAACAAATCCTTACTCGCATTCAAAACTGTTTCATATGTTGCATTTCGATCAAAATCCTTCAGCCTTGTCCCGCCACCTTGGGGGAACTTCACTTGACGGTAATCCTTGGATGTCGAGTCTTTATGTCTCCAACCTATCTCCAATTTCAACGTGCTTTTCGTATGCGCACTTTTTGTTTGCTTTTTCATCCGCTGCTGATTTTTTGCTTTTAGAAAATCTTTTAACTTTTTGATTGCTCCCGGGTTTTGACCAGTGGATGCAAAAGTGGATTGAAGTGCCCTTCTGTCACCAAGGGTGACACCCAGGCCATCGAAATCTTTTTCCGTCAGGTGACTTATAGCAGTTACGTCAATCTGGAGAAAAAAGGATGAAAAAATTACATAGTCCGGGTAAACTCAGAGCTCATAATTCTTCATAATGATGTCGTATTAAAGAAATAGAAAACATTTTCCATGTTTACATACAATTATCCAGCGCGTAGGTTTTATAAATGTTATTTTATAAACGTCTGGCGTTAGCCAGAATAAAATACTAAAGACCGATTCGGACAGGAAAGAGTTAAATTACCCTAATGCCAGTGATGTAGCACTGAAACGTTAACGAAAGCGAGCTCACCTGCAAACATCAAAGCAAAATAAACCTCTAGGGGGTCTGAGGGCGAGCTGTCCCTGGGAAAATTTGTAAATCTAGATTAGACAGGCTTTATAAACGAGCCATGACACAACATTTTACACTAAGGTTTAAATGTTAAATTGAACAAACCTTCTGCTTTTTTATATTTTCAATTGTTGTGTCACTTGCCTTCCTTTTCTTCAAGAAATCCACTACCTATAAGTATAAATGGTATGTCATTACACTATCTGTTTGGGTATATAAATTAGTGAATTTAATGGATCATCTTGGCTAATAAAGTGAGTCGATGTATGTTCAAGCCTTAAAGTTGTTTTCCCTCAAAAACTTTACATATAAAAAGGACAAAATTAATTATTTCCCAATTATCAAAGCAGTACAACTGATTTTACAACAATGTTGTCATTACTCCTTCAATTTCCAAAAGATAAGTAATTCAAGAAAATAACTAAAGTTTGCCAGGAACATCGTCAGCCCTGAACAGGTGGAGGACGGATTTTTATGTCACTTTTGATGATGTTATTAAGTGGTTTAATAATTGTGTAATAATTTAGTAATTGTGTATTTAGGAATAGAGAGTAGTTAAATATATTTATGTAATAAATACAGTTAACGGCGACCATTCAGTGTTTGTTTGGGTGTCCACAAGGGGTTGGGACTAGGCCCGGCGTACAACCGATCACGTGATTAGGGGACTATTTAAGCATAGTCAGATCGAGGTCTGGCATTAGTGACAGTTCTCCAAGCCTTGAAGAGATGCCGAGACTGACTAGAAACAGTCTAACAACTCCCGCCCACCCTCTTCCAACTCAGGAGTCACTTAGTGTCAACGATGCTACAAGACTAGAGCGAACACCGGAGATTCACTGGTTATATGTGGTATTATAGAAGATTAGGCTTTGTAACGGAATTCAAGGTAACTCTCACTGTACAGGTGACATGCAATGCTAGGGGATGGGAAAAGGGTTACGGTAACGGTTTTTTTGGTCAGGCTCTAGGTTACACCTTTGTCAATCTTTTGGGCATGCTCAAAGAGCAGCCTTGCTACCTTACGGTCACGCATCGACTAACCCTATCTCATCCCTTTCAGCCTGCAATACTCCAAAGATTGTAGTTCATGTTGTTGTATCTGCACAAGTCATATCTATAGATTGTGTGTTCGACATTAATTGTGTATTTAGGAATAGAGAGTAGTTAACTTCTGGTTGACGTCCGTGTTGTCAAAAATGCCACTGTTCTTGATTGATTAGAGACAGGGCACTTATGCATGAGTCAATTCCAAACATGACCACCCCCCCGGGAAAGGAACCAGGCATTTGATTTTTTAAAATTATAGTGCTAATTCCCCACCACCCCTGGGCTGTGAAAAGGTGACAAATTCCCCACACCCCGGGGCCACACGTCATTGATCGGGCTCAATACTAAGGCTATACCAATCAATCTATTAAAATATATCAAAAATACCTTCAAAAATGTCCACAAGCTTTGTCAGGTTGATCCTTTTACAAATTCATCATTTCCCCCCTTAAACTCATCCATAATTCAGTGTATATTGAACGCAAAATTAATTGCAAACCACAAGGTCACACAACCTCGTACCCAGGGTCTTACCTCCGCTCCCCCCTCCCCCCTCGCTGCAATCTCGTTCCCAGAGCCCACGTTCCCACCCGGGAAACGACAGGCTCTGGGATAATCCGTTCACGCCATCACAGGATTCTTGTGATCTGGAAGAAGAGTAATCATGTTTATCAGCCAATGAAATATCGATGTGAAACGGATTATCCCTCTCGTTTCCCGGGTGGGGAACGTGGGCTCTGGGAACGAGATTGATTGCCCTCGCTGCGGAAGCGTTCATGGTACACGCTGGTCACGTGTCGTCTATCAAAATTTTCGACTGGGGGAGTGGAATAGTCGAAGAAATGCATGTATACGTATCTTGTTTTGTTTTCTGGTATTAGATTTTGAAATGAATCGTTAAACCGGTGATACGATTTTAAAATTGAAACAAGTTGTTTTGACAGCTATTGTTTTTAGTTTATAATAAATCGCTGTGTTTATTTAAGTTTACAATGAAGAAAGTTTTTGATGTTCCCATTCGTTTAATAATCGTCAACCTGGGTGCTTATAAATTATACAATATATAGTCGATTAATCGATATCTTATTATCATTTTTCTATTTATATAAACTCCA
This sequence comes from Paragorgia papillata, assembly GCA_035771165.1. Lineage (NCBI taxonomy): Eukaryota > Metazoa > Cnidaria > Anthozoa > Scleralcyonacea > Coralliidae > Paragorgia > Paragorgia papillata. The sequence continues at coordinate 2,415,999 of JAWNZC010000400.1, forward strand.
GTTACTCCGCAAATTTGATCTTTCGTCGCTTGGTCATGAAATATGAATACGCCACTACGAAAACTGTTGCCGCTGCTCCATTCGGCAAAGTATATTAAAATATCGAACAATAGTATTAACGACAAATAAACCATAATAAACAGTACTAAAATAGTAAAATATTTGGAACCAAGATCATTCTATAATGCTATAGCAAGACACTAGACACATTTACTGTAATATAAGGCAAAGGTGAAATGTTGAACCTTTGTTGTCATCTGTCTGCATGCGCTGTGTTGTTTACTTAAAGAAATACTACTTTCAGTAGACTTCAAGAAAGTTCTGCTTCTTTGTTGTCACAAACTTCTTGTCCGATAAAGAAACCCCCGTTCAAGTTAACTTGTTACGTATCTCTTAGTTTTGATCGTTTTAAACGCAACAACCTAGTATACCCGCCGCTTTTCGGACTATTACATGTAATAAATTTAACACGTCGTATTAAATCATAGTCCCTCACCATGATTGTTTAAAATATAATAGGTACGGATATCGACTAACCTTTTTAAAATGAACTTGAAAATTGGCATTTTATATCAAATATATTTATCAATTATCATGTTCGTGGATGACTGACCATAATTTTGTCCGCATGAGAACTGGTCAAAACAACGCAGCACAGTAAACCTCACAGTGGATAATGAAATGGAAGACTGTTTCAAACTCTCAATATAAACAATAAAATACGTATGTTTCACCTGTACGTTGTTGAATACCACACGCGAAAGCTGCCGTTATGTCTAAATGAATATACGTCCAGTTAAACTTGGGTCAAATCCCCGGGGGTTTTGGAGCGCTAAATAATGTCCGGCCCCTGGGAACACCGTGCAAGGCAAATGTCCCGAAGTCTCCAGGGGGGTGGGGGTCATGTTTTTCTATAAGCGCCCTGATTCACTTATTCCTGGGTTTAAACGACGAACTGTACATGCACTCACCCCCAATGCAAATGAGACATTTTTTTTTGTTATTAAAAGATAAAAATTACATAATATTAAGATGATTTCTGTTCGAACATGTGGAGTTTGACGTTTAAACCCGACCTTACTGATAATTGCATATAAACACAATATAACGATAAAGCATATTTGAAAATAATATTATTTACTTCCTTGCCATTGCAAACAAACAAACAAACAAACAAACAAACAAACAAACAAACAAACAAACAAACAAACAAACAAACAAACAAACAAACACTAACCTCGTTCAAGCTTTTCTCCTCTTCAGACTCCATCTTTTAATATAGCCAAAGGTCGAACTAGTAACTCGGATCTCGGACTTTAGTAACTCGGATCTCGGACTTTTGTAACTCGGATCTCGGATCTCGGACTTTAGTAACTCGGATCTCGGACTTTTGTAACTCGGATCTCGGATGATACTTATACGCTTCCGTAGGAATTCGAAAGAAAATTGGATGAAAGATTCATAAAACTGCAGTCTGTAAGCTTCTCCGTGTAGAAAAAAATGCTTGATTGCGCTGATTATTATCTTATATTATGCAAATCTTTAGATATTTTAGAAATAACCCACTGCCGGAGGTATGGTCTTTCAGTTGACACGCCGTATATGCTACTCTTGAGCACTGTGCAGGGCTTCTCAATAACATTATGCTATACTCAATATCTATAAATGTTGAACTAGCAAGAACTTTTGCAATAAGCACCAACTACGTTTCTCTATTTCCCGAACAACTCTTGTGTCCATTAACATTTTGTTTTGTTTTGCACAAATATGTAGAGGAGCTGTATGTTTTATTTGTTTTTAAAATTAAGCAAAGCAATTTAAGCTAAAAATGTTAGTGCCTCAGGGGGTGTTTATACGGAGGAGGGCCAGACCTCTTGCTACGGCTAGCCCTAGTAAGAGGGCTGGAATTTATCTCGTGTTGGCGCGAGCTTTATTGGTAGGGCTAGCCCTAATAAGAGGGCTGGATTTCACCTCGTGTTGGCTTGTTTACCAACCTATGCAGCTTTACCACGAAGCCCGAAATTATGTTTTCGCAAACACGATTGGAACTTATAACAAACACATGAACAAACACAACTTGTAAAATAAAAAGTTGACCAAAAAAATATTAGTAAAGGCAAACTTTACCGTGTCAACTCAGCTTCGATTTGCTAGCCCTCTTGAGTTCGTTTACATGGGAAATTTCCATCCCTCTTAGGCGAGATCCCGGGTTGTCAATAGCGAGATCTCGCCTAGGAGGGCTGGCCATCTTGTCATGTAAAAGCAAACACATTTTTACAAGGAACTTTACGCTGAGATGCGGGATCTCGGCAAAGAGGGCTCCATATAAACACCCCCTCAATACGCCATTTGATGCTAAACTGACGTGAGCCATTTTCTGCAGTTTATTTTATTAATTAATATTTAATTGTCGTACACTGACGTATTTTGTGAATTCTGACTTAGCAATTTGTACTACGTGAAACCCTGTTATGTCATTGTAACGCCCAGTGATGTTTTAAAGCCTGGTATCCATTTGGTCGTAGAAGTGACGCATTGCAACCTATTTGCCTTCATACTGCATTCTTTTTGACGGTATGAAAGTTTGATCACTTTGAAAAGAGCACCTGGGACCATGCCTACACAGGTTATTTTTGTGAAAAAACCCAAAGCAAAATTTACATGGTAAATAATTGTTTGGATTAGTGTCCATGCTTTCTGATGGTCTTCGGGCGACTTTCAGTTCTCCTTCGCCGAGTTCTTTAACTTTTACGTTATGGTTAAAGTTTCCCATTCTGCAGAGTTTTTCGAACTGTTGCTGTCTTTTTTTATCTTTCGGCTTGAAATCCAGGGCGTTTTTTACTTCTTCTTCATCGCCATGTACATTTTCCAAATGACGAGCTAATTTCTGGAATTCTTTTTGGCAAAAAAAACAGCTGTTGGATTTATCGTACAATCGCTTTCCTTTATGTACTATCTTGACGTAAACTAAAAGAAAACAAAAGATAAACAATTTAAATGGTAAATTAGCATTATTCATGGCGTACCGTATAGACGAGTTGCACGATCGTGCGCAAGCATCGTTCTGGCGGGCGACGTGCATAAAAACGTGGCGTAAATAAATGAAATTCAGCAGTTTTTGAAGGGTGTTGGCAATAAAAATTAAGTTTGTTTAATTTGAAAGAACTCGTCAAATGGTATAAGAAAACCTTTTACAATTTTTCCGTATCTGTTTTGGTTTGGGAAATATTTCGACCAAAGACAGCGTGCTGCCCGCCATCTTGTTGTAATATTGGGTCTAATTAACTAGGAAATTGGTGACGTCACAACCAGGGTAAACCTGATGAAACTACTCCGTGGGTGACCAAATTTCCACGGAAGGCTTTTTAAATGTTGTGGGTCAATTTAAAATGGAAATAGCGCAACAAAATCGAGTTTCTAGCTCATAATGTCGTAAGGTTGCCAAGATAAAAAATTCACTTTACCCTGGTTATGATGTCACATGCATATCGAAAATAATTCCAAGATGGCGGACAGCAGGCTGTCTTTGGTCCAAATATTTCCAAAACCAAAACAGATACGGAAAAATTGTAAAAGGTCTTCTTATACCATTTGACGAGTTCTTTCAAATGAGACAAACTTAATTTTTATTGCCCATACCCTTTGAGGAGATGAACTTGAAAACTTATTTTTTTTAGATTTTGAAGTTAGTATTTTTAAAAACAGTTGAATTGTGTTTAGTTTTGGTCATACATGATCACCCGCGAAAATCATGCGTGCGCAACATTGTGCAACTGACTTATATACTCATTATAAAGACAATCACTATTTATTAGATTTTCAAGCGTAATCCTCATCAAAGTCATCATGATTCCTACTATTATTGCTATTGTTATTGTTGCTGTCATTTCCCTATTGTTATTGCTATTGTTCTTGTTTTTGTTATTGTTGTGGTTGTTTATTTGTATTGTTATTATTATTATTATTAGTTCCTTTGTGACATGATTGGTTCTGCTTATAGTCGTTAGTAAGTTACCATTTACATATCATATATCATTTGTAATGAAAGAAATGGTGGAACGTTTTGCTAAATTGAATGACCCACTAAACAGGAAATTTCGTTTGAATCGTTGGACCTGTATACAGTGGTTGTTTATATAATAAAACAATTGTGCAGTTCGCCGTAGTTCACTTTGCTTTTCGCGCCTCGCTGGCTATAAGCTCATATACTGTGTGACTAGGTATAGAGCTAATAGTACTAAATAACTATACCTTTCGATTGATCTTTTCCATCTTTTCTTTTTTTATTTGTGAACTCACTAACCACATATTGGGTGAGGTTTTGTCCATCTTCACTCCACGTGACCTCAGTCTCCTCATGATCAGTTTTGTCATCTTCAAATAAGCTCTCTTTTCCCTTATAAATATTTCAAAGCAAAACCTGAGATCTTAGTTTTGGAAGTGTTAAACAAACTTCAAGTTTATTTGGCTGAAATTATTAAAGGCTTATTAACCGAGTTCGAGGTCTGTAGGGGAAAGTATTTGCCTGAGGTTTTCGTACAGACCGAGCGACAAAGGAGCGAGGTTTGTGCGATAAAACCGAGGGCAAATACTTTCCCGTACAGACCGAGAAAACGAGGTTAATAAGCCTTTTATTATATGGCTTTTGGTTTGTTTTCTTATCTGTTTTTAGTTCTACGTTTGTCTTGATCAGATGTCGCTGTTCACCTTAGTTCTTTCTTTTGAGCTTGTTCGTTTCGCTTCATGTTTACACCTGTTAGGCTTTTATTTTTAAGTTTTTATAAAAAGAAACACTAATGTTTCAGGACGTATTATTGTTCAAAATTTTCCAACGAATATATCTAATTCGCTTTTATTTTCATTCAAATCAACTCAGTAATTTTCCCGCCAAAACTTGCAGGCCATTAAAAATGACGTAATGCCCTCTCACAGTTGCCGAGAGGGCATTACGGCTTTTTCCAGACCTCTCAGCAACCAATCAGCGTGCGCCGTTTGGCGTAATGACCCGAAAACAAGCTCAGCCATATAATAAGTATGTTCAACAATACGTTATAACAAAAGGAGCACGTCGCTACGCTTCACTCGCACAACCGTTACAGCAGTTTCAGATGATTCGCGCCCACAGAATGTAAAAGATTTTGGCGCCGATAGTTGTTTTTGACATAAAGAAGTGATTAGCAAATCACGGAATAACAAAACCACTGAGACCACCGATATCCGAAAGAAGATCGAGGCAGTTTTAAACCAATATTAGTGAGATCTAAATAAGAATATAGGCTGTTTAATCAGATAAGTAAAGGTTATATATACCGTGACCGAGGTGTTTAAGCAATATATGAACATATAGAGGCGGTATATAACCGCCTTATATCATCATTGGTGAAGTTTAGTGTTCATGAGGTTGATAACTACTTATCAACCTCATGAATAACATCATGAGGTTGATGTTAGAGATAATGGCCACTAGAGAACAAAAGTAACTGAACCAATGATGATATAATATATACTAAATAACGTTGAAACGTATGATTTGGTAATCACTCCTTTATGTCAAAAACATCTATCGGCGCCAAGAACTTTTACATCCTGCGGCAGTGGCGTAACTTTGGGCTAGGGTGCCCCTGGCCCAAACTGAAAGGGCCCCCCAGCCCGGGGGACCTAGGGCGCGAAGCCCCCGAATTGAATTTCACATGCCCCAGAAGTGCATTTTCGGCGATTCCGCGTGGAAATTTCAAAAAAATTAATCGGTATAACAAGGGGGAAATTCATCATTACATATATCAAACGTTTGTTGGATTATAAGAATATTTACCAACTCGTTGATACTGGCAGGTGAAGCCGTCTTATATCAAGCCGTCTGACATCCATTTTCGTACCTTTATTAACCTGTTGCAACGTTCTGTATTTTTTATGAAATTGTTTGAAACTTCGTACCAATATTTAAATGATGGAAAGCTATATCCAGTTTAACGACGACTGACGATTTCCCAATAAATACGTGAAAATGACGGAATCCCCATAAAGGACATCCGACATCCTGGCTCATCCCCCAGGCTCTTGCCGGGCAGCGCCTATAGGAGTTACGCCACTGTCCTGCGGTCGACGCTAATCACCTGAAACTGCTGTAAGACACCGTCACGACCAAATGAAAACCTATTAAAGCACGACTGCGGAAAGTTGCTGCGCTTACTCTTCGTGATTAATTGAGCCGATTTATGGTTCAGATGCATGGTAAGTCATGAAGGACGGTAGAACGTATTGTAGAGAGTAGTACCGACAAAACCTCCTAGACCATTCTGTGGACGACTGTTTTCCGCTTTACCATACATCAAACCATCAATAGGCCAGATTAACCGCAGTGTGTAAATGTAGCAAAGTGTTGAAATTCGGAAGCCACAACGGGTATTAAGCCCTAATCAAACGAGAACGCAAGTTAGCTTACGATGACTTGCGATGCCACCAGTCAAACGTCGGCACAAGTCGTCGCAAGTTCTGCACTTCCGCCAGTTCCCACGCTTTTCGCTAGTTCTCATGGTAGTTTCTATGGCGACGGAGCACGAAAGACTTGCATCGACTTGCATGTTTTGTGTTCAAACGTCTCGCAAGCTCTCGCAAGTTGAAGAAAACTTGCGATGAAATTTGAATAAGCTCAAATTAGTCGCAAGCTAAAGCAAGTCACCGCAAGTCATTGCAAGCTGGCGATCAAACGAGACACAAGCAAGCACAAGCTAAAACTTGCGATGACTTGCGTTCTCGTTTGATTAGGGCTTTAATCATGTTTCTTAACAAAATATATTTCAAAGGTTTTGACGTAATTGTCAACGACCGTTTTGCGTTTGTGGGCGCGACGCTAATGTTTGTAGGCGTAAAAGTCGTGTGATTTTTCCACGTTTCTTGTTTATTTCAGCAGACTATATGAACACTAGTGGTGGGCATTTTCTATTTCTGAAATAAAACTTCGATTCACCATAACAAACCTGTAATTTCTAGATAGTTCACCAGGGGCGGATCCAGCAAAACATCTGACCATTGCTAGTAAGGTGTGGTCCACCTTTTTAGGGGGGTACGGGGGCATGCCCCCCGGAAAATTTTGAAAATTAGGACCTCTAAAAACGCATTTCCCGCATTTTGAGAGTGATTTGAAGTTACTCCAGAAGGATTCTTTTTTCAATTTTAAAGACAACATTTCAACTTTCCAGGGTCTCTGGGTAGCCTTAGAAAAATTATGACCCAAAAATATTAGCTCCAACTCGACAACCGATTCACAGTAAGTGAGTAATGATCAGCTGGTAACTGCAAAGTACTGTATATATTTTTGGAAATTTTATATATAACATACTATCTTGTATGGAAGCAATACTATAAATTAATCTTATATGACTAAATCAATAACTACTAAATTACCCCCAGACTTTTATTTGTAAAAAGAACCAGATCGTGAAGGGCATTATATCATAGTTCATAGTTGATCAGCAAAGTGTATAGTAGTTTGAACACCACACCACAAACTGAGGAAATTAATACTTGTGTTGGATAAGCAGCACATCAAGAAATTTGGCAGTTAAACATATGGGTGTTAGAAGATAAAACTTAACACAACATAATTATACTATAAAAAGCTTTAATATTATTTATTCAAAATTAATTTATGTTTACAACTGTAATTCTGTAAAACTAACTTAACTGAAGGCAGTTAATTTTGTATTCAATAAATTAGGACTCACCAGAGCAATAAATTATTGTATGATTCATTAATAACAATTACCCAATAATTAAAAATATAAATTGCTCGACTGATGTTGCAATGAAAGCCTGCAAAATGGCTTCAAAAAAAAAAAAATCACAGAAAATTTCTTCACTAACAAGCTTGATGATTAGGTTTGTACTGTATATAAAAATATGTGAAGACCTGTGCTTTTGGTTGCAGCACTGCAAATAACACAATATTAAGTACATGTACATTTCCTTGGTGATCATATACATGTACATGTACAGTATACATAATTTTTTTGTTTTCTCAGCTGCTTTACTCAGCCAAGAATTGCTTAATCCTTTATTTACCAACAGAACTTTCAAGTTTTTAATTACAGTGATTTTAGATGGCTAAAACCAGATAATATTTCTATTAGCAAAAGAAAACCCCTGGTAAACAAAGGGTTCAATATTATTCCACATTAATACCATACAGCATTTTATTAACATATTGAAAATTTCAAAATCAGGACACACTTTGTATAAGTAATTAATACTAATAATTAACCAAATGAGCCCGAGTTGTCTGTGAGCTCGAGTTAATGACTATCGCTCATAAACAATGAGGGCAAGTTGTCTAATTGTTGGCAACTAGTATTCCTGTATAAACCTGAGTACTGTAGTTGGACACAGTATTACCTCAACAAATTTGCAAGTTTCTGCCATTTTTTTTTCATTTGTGAATAATTGACTCTTGCTACTAGTGGTCTATTATCAATAGACAGTGAGTAGCTCAGCCAATCAGAAAGCAGAATTTGTACTAGCTGGAGTAGCTGGTTTATACTAAAAAATACATACAGTATACATTATCTCTGCAGACTCTGCTTTATAGATCAAAAATAGAAGTACTAGCCAGACTGAAATATATAAAGCTATAGCTTAGTATTAAACAGAACAACCACTCTGTTCTCATAAATCACCAAGATTTACCGACTTACTTTAAACCGAGACATATTTAAATATCAGACAGACATTGATACTATCTATACTCATACTCATTTACATTAACTGTGTTGTGTAGTTGAAATAATTAAACATGCCCTGGCTGATTAGCATTATTATATATTATTCATAAGCATTTAATACGCTAACCTTACTGCAGACACGTCGTAGTGGTTTTAGTAGTGCGATTCCTGGATGTGGGTAAACTGGCGTCGCCGTCGCGCGATCGCGACGCGAACTTTGATACACAAAGAAACATTTAGATCCTATTTTATCGCAGATGAATAACTCCCATCAAATACATCAAACAATCGTTGTAATTAAGCGTTGTTCGAAGTCATGAACTGAAAATATTAAACAGTAGAAACACCGACAATGAACGAGTGATAGTCGGTGAGTACGCTCTTACTTAGCATCACTGGAGACCCGAAAAATATAGCTACGTGATTGGCTTATTTCTCTACCGTTGCTCACCGTTGCTCAGCATACTGAATCTGATCATTTGATTGGTCAGCATCCTTTGCTGTTGCTCAGAAAAGGCTAAATTTAGCATCAACCGTTGCTCCCGCCATTTGCATAGTCACGTTTAGCTGATGCTAACTAAGTCAGTACGCAAAGATGAGGGCCGCTACACAGGCTTAATTAGGTAGGCTCAGGTGTTCTCGGGTTGCGGATTTAATATGCGCGCGCGAAAATAGACACCCAACTCACGGCATTCCTCGCGCAAATAATCGCGCAGCGCCCCTTAAGTGATTGCGAATTTTATTAACGTGGTCAGGCACTAAAAATTATAATATTTGACTGAATATGTTAATTTTAAAGATGTTGGTGCGCAAAAATACTCGCCAAAAGACTGAATAAATTAATCTGGAAATTCTGACCGTTGCTTGAGCAACGATAGCAACCCTCTGGATCCGCCTCTGTAAATCACTATTAATTTATGACATGCATAATGTTGTTAGATATTTCATCTACGTTCCACTATTTCATTTACATACCGAGTCTCCATCATTTTCGTCATTTAAGGTTTCTTGCTTTCTTTTCTTAGGCTACAAGAGTCAAATTTATTAAGAAGGTATATTTAGGTAAGCATGGAAAATTTAATTACCATGAATTGAATTATAAAGAAATATCCCGTTATATATTACAACTATTCATTGCTATTGGACGCAATAGACGGCACGACAACAACTGTTGGAGAAACCTTGCTGTGGTCCAGTGTAGTAGATGACAGCTCTTTATTGTAACCATCGATAATTCGAATCGTATTTACAATCGTTAGTTATAAATTGAGTAGCATGAAATGTCCTTTCGACTATAAGGATTGCTGAAAGTTCACAATTAGTGTTAATTCGCTTCAGTCAATGCGCCACTCCGATCTGCGCCATAGCTGGTATCAGGGAAGCCAGAAAAAACCTTCCACGACCGAGGTGGCCAGGAAATCTGGGCGGGACCAAGATAACCAGCTCAATGCCCGCTCAGCAAATAGTAAATCAAAACGTTGTGATTCCTCCTAGTTCAATGTTCAAATTTGAGCTGCCTACTGACTGCCCGAGATGCTTCATCTGGAAAACGACTTCTTTTATACCGGATCGGATTTTGTTCTTTTTTTCTCGGATCGGATCGGATTTTGTTCTTCTTTTCTCAGATCGGATCGAATCGGATTTTGCACTTTTTACCCGCATCAGATTCACTTTTGTCATTGTTTTTGTCACAAAATTAACAAATTCGCTAGTTGTATGCTCATTGCACAACATATGAACGTTATTGTATTGCATAAGATTATTATTGTATAGTAGTTTTCTTAAATTTATTTGTTCATTGGTTTTCTTTTCGGAAAGTTTGCGCAACTATTGCAACATATATCCGGTGTTTTAATTTTTTCGGACCGGATCTGATCGGATTTGAGCAGCTGTTTTGGGATCGGATCGGACTACGATTTTTGGCTTCGGATCGGATCGGATTCGGATTGACAGTTTTGGCAAACCCTCGGATTATAAGGGGTCAATCCGATCCGACGCACACCACTACTAAAAAGGTCTTTCGAAAACAAAAACGAGGCCTACCAAAAATTATATGGTCCTGTAGCTTTCTTAAAACTATTTTTGTCTCCGAACCCACGGAAAATTTTTGATATACACGGAAAATTGTAATTGTTGATAGGCTTCACAAATCGGACGTTTATTCAAAACATACTACATAGATAAAAATCGGCTATAGCTTGTTGGAAAGCCCGTAAAATGTTCCGACCAGATATGTAAAAATAAACTTTGTGGACAGGACATATGTCTTAAAAACCCGTCGATGTTCGACAATAATATTACGATTTATCTATAGCAACGGCAAAATTATAAATTTTTCTACGCATCTCAGAAATCGAACGATTAATAAAAAAATGCTGAACCGTAAATGCTCGGTTATAGCTTGTTTTAAAGCCAGTAGAATACTCTACCTTAGACGTGAATATATATTTTACCTTATTTCAAAATCGGTCAAAATGCATTTGGGGGGGGGGGAGGAGGGGGGGGAGGGTGCTTATTTAAAAAAGCATTGATTTTCGACCATAAGCCTGGCCAAAGGCTTTCAACATCGCATTCAACATCATTCAACATTGTTGAACGATGTTGAATAATGATGAAAGCACGAGTGGCCATATGAACTCAACATCGTTCAACATTCATGAATGACAATTAATTGAACGCGGGCTACCACAAAAGCTGGAATCGACAATATCCCGCAATGAAATGTGGCCAAATGCGTTCAACACCTTTCAACCGATTTTGAGAACAATAGAAATGTTGAACGCGTGTTGAACGAAAATTTGAACATGTTCAAATTTCGTTCAACATCATTCAACACCATTCAACAACGCTCAACGTCATTCAACAGGGGTGGCCAAACGCTTTCAACATGTTGAATTCAACAATGTTGAACGATGTTGAATGAAATGTTGAAAGCGTTTGGCCAGGCCTTATAATATTGCCGATAGCGCGTTATGTCATTCTATTACTACCTGCATTTGTATGGCTTCAAGGTACTCGCATTTGCAGTGGATGCATTTTTTAATACATTCTTTTCAGTTTTATGATTAACAAAGAATCGTCTGGTTTTTTGGTGCAACTAACGATAAATACCACCCGTAATATTTCAGCATTTGACCAAATTGCGCTCGTGCAATTTTGGTGAAATGTTGAAATGTTACTCATGGTATTTATCGTTAATTGCACCAAAAACCAGACGATTACCTGTACTAACAATATACAAGGGAATGTTTCTCGACTGTGATTGGTTGATCCCAGTGCAGTTAATCCCAAATCACAGTTGCAAAAATCTGTTATCAACCCTTTCTGATTGGTCCAGAGACAATAGAAACTGAAATGAGCCAATCACCCTCAAGAGGATTTTGACGGAGGGTGGCTACGGCAGTTTGCTTCTCAAACAAAACAAACATGGCGGCGATAACAACGGGAGACATTTTTTTATCAAAATTTGCACCTTATTTCGCTTTGATATGGAAAAAGAAAAGTGTCGTCGTTCGGCTGTGCAAGTCCCTTTGGCTGTTTAACATCTTCCGGACTTGCATGCACTGACGAGCAAACCTCCCTCGGCTTTCAGAACCATTTAATCACTTATCCCCCTCATGTCATGCAGTCATGGTATTATTTAAAAAAAAACCCAAAGGTTCTTTGATACGAAAGCATCATAATCTTTGGGTTTTTTGACAGACAATTTTGCGTCAGTCTACTGCTTTTTATCGTAATTAATGCTTACCAAAACTTCTTTTTCGCCACTGGGTATTTTTCTCTTTCTACTCTTCTCGTGCTTTAAATCCTTTAAAAACAAGTTGAAAAACTCATTAATAATTCATGAGTAGATCACCAAGGGGGAATCACAACCACTTCATGTCTGTACGTGACAAAAACACGCGCGCTGTTCTTAATAAATGTTCTTGCTTTTTACAGTTTTGACAAAGTTAAATTTTATAATTAGATTCTGCCAACTGCCCCGTCGTCTTTTCATTAGGTTATATGTAAGCAATGGTGGTGGCCATTTTCTATTTTTGAAATAACGTGTACTTCAATTCATCACGACAACGTTTTTCTAGATAGTTCGATCTTTACATAATATAATTGTTAGATATTTGAACAATATTCCACCATTTCATTTACATACTGGGTTATAAAATACCTAGACCATTGACTATCTCATCTATTCTCTCTACTTTGTCTTGTTTGTCTCTAATTCTAATTGATTCCTGTTTCAATATCGTGACACCAGAATCATACCATTAGCAAAAATAAACTGCAATTTTACCTCGTTTTCCCAAGGGTAATATTTTTGCCCACAATCGTACAATATTTCATTTCCTGGCTTAATATCATTGATGGCAAAAAGACATAGAATTGGTTGTCTCTTATCTGTGACAAGCATTTTCATTTTGGCATTTATCTCCTTTCTGTAGCCATGGTTCACCAGCCTTCCTAGCTTTGGACCATGCGGTTTTTCATTACTTGCATCATAGCTAGAAATCAAACAAGTATGTATATAATTATTAAATATTATTATATAGCATGCTATCGGATATGAGCGTTTGCGTAATCTGATTGGTTCCCTACTACACACGTAAAAATCTCACAGCTTGTCAACAGGATGTGTTCGCAACAGGTCCGTAGCAAGGCTGTTAACAGGTTGTAACAATGCTGTTCATTCAAGAAGCTGCTACAACCTTGTTAGCATCAACCTGTTAACAACTTGTTGAGTGCAGAGCGGTAACAGGTTGTTGGAACAACTTGTCATCAGCCTGTTGGAGTCATCAGCCTTGTTACAAGCTGTCAACAGCCTGCTACAGACATGTTAACAAGACTGGGACAGCCAGTGCGAACACATGACGGTGACAGCCTGTTGAACAGCCTTGTAACAACTTGCTTGCAGGTCTGTAACAGCTTGCGCGTTTTTACGTGTGTACCAGGCTATCAGCTCATAGCATATACCTCGCAGGTGAATAGTGCTTTTCGCGCAATCTGATTGGTTCCTCTAGCTCGGGATATCCTGCACTATTCACCTGCAGGCAAAACAAGATGGCGACCAGTTTTGCCTTGTTTACCGAGGCAGGAGATTTTGTTGATAAACAAGGGTGATGTAGTAGAATAACGAGAAAAGTCAACAAAATTAAGTAGAAGAGTGTCCACAGGTATGTTTCTTTACAATTTTCTAGCCATTAATATATTCAAAAGCTGTAAAAACTGTTTTGTCGACAAATAATTGAGTACACCGAGTTGCTGGCGGCCGACGGCGACGGCCGTGTCTTGTTTATCCCCGAGCCCAGGCGTAGGGCCGAAGGCCCCGAGCCCAGGCGTAGGGCCGAAGGCCCGGAGCCCGGTGAGGGTGCTAATCTCGACATGCGTGTAGTCCACTTTACACGCGTGGAGAAAAAGCTAGGGAGACGAAATCTGGAAATAGTTTATATATATATATATATATATATATATATATATTATATATATATATATATATGTATGGCACGGTGTCACGCGGTAAGAATAGTTGGGCACTGGTGACTAGCGACGAAGAAAACTATAAACTCTCAAACAAATAGTGTTTTGCTTTCGTTTATTTAAACGAAACGAAATGAAATGGAGCACGAAGAAAAGGATACAAACAACCCGTTTAATATATCTTGAAGAGAAACCAGAGAACTTGAAGAAACCAAACGCCGTATATTATATGGTAAACAAAAACTCGATCTGCAGTGTATGTAGCCCTGGTTTGAAGACACTCCGTGAGTCCATGGTCAAATCATCTTAAAGTGGTTAACGGTAGGATTCTTGTTGTTTTCAAGTTTTCGCTTAACCTAAACAATATTCAGCTTCACGTTTTCATGCTTTCCCTTTGCTCATCCAAACCATAAGTCAGCTTAACTAAAGCTAACTTAAAACACTACCTTTAAGGCTTATATTAACCGTGGTGGACGTGCATGCACTTTTTATGATTAAAAATACGCATGGGCTTTGTTGGTTTTCTTGGCTGTGTTTCGACTGAAACGTTGTCTTTTGAATTCTTCTTTCTGGAATCCGATTCTACTGAATTGTTTTTATCTCAGACTCTATTATAAATGTAATTTCTGAGCTGTTAATTACTTTTAATACTGCCTTTGCAAAATGTACATGCATAGAGAAGCCATTTAAAGGCTTGCTAAAATTAATCCCTTTTGAAACCTCCTAAAAACAATATATTTTTTACAACCAGAATTTAATAATGAAATCTAAATTTTGCTTTGATATGTTCAACTTTCATTAAATGATTTAAATCAGTTTTCTCATCCTATCGACCTATCCATAAATTGTATAATTTAATATCCCAAGGATTTAACATCATTTGTTTTTATATCTGTTTGTTTTTGTATTGGCTGTATATTAGGAGTGCATATTTTAATCAGGGGGTGGGTGGGTGTTTTAAAAAAGAATGTAAAAGCGGGCGAGGGGTTGTTGCGTTCATGTATTTCTAGTACTCTTGTATAAACATACCGAAAAATATAAGAATGTTAAACTTGTTATTTCATTTATGAGGTATATGCTAAAACAATTATTCACCTCAGTGTCGGTGAATAGTGTGGAATATTCACCTCGCCGAAGCGGCTCGGTGAATATCCAGCACTATTCACCTCCACTTCGGTGAATAATTGTTAAATATCCTGCTAGTAGAGGACAAACAAGATGGCGGCATGTTTTTTTAAACTGCCGAAAAGAGGTGAAATTGACGGATTTTTATACAGAAAAACATCAACACCCTCTAACAAATGTGTAAAAAAACAACATTGTGTAAAAATATATTAACAAATACACAATTTAGCATGTCAAATGGTAAAATTCACCTAAAAATTACGTCTTTTGTCTTCAAAAACACGACTAAATTAGCGGGTTGATATTAATTTGTTGCCAAACAAAGAAACTCACGGTTAAAATCAAGCTTACAACACTCATTTCGTAGGAGATCACCAGTAAAGAGACTTTATTTATTTAGATAAGCATTTGGAGTAGTAAAAAACATGTTCTTTTTCAAAAACAACCAACTAAGTAATGTAGTTTCACTGCCAAAGGTGTTTCAGTTTCATTTTTGCATGAAATCAAAACTATTTTCACGACAGCAACGCTAATATAAACAACTGACCCACCTTTTGACTTCATAAAGGTACCTTTTAATCTTTTTTGTTGATCTGCTTAACACGTTTTTTGCCTCTCGAGTAACATTAATTTATACAACATTTCGAAGCTGTTTACCGAACAGCTCAGCGCGAGAAACTCTGTGTGAATGCAATCAATGCATCATTACGCATGGCGGAAGTATATTAGTTGCCTATGCCGGAAGTTTGTTGTTTCAAACATTTCGCTGTAATTTTGGTCTCTTGTACAGTGCTTGGCTATATAATAAAACAGTTATACGATTCGCTCTCGTCGTATACGAACTAATAGCCAACTCGGCGAAGCGCCTCGTTGGCTATGAGCTCATATACGACTCGAGCTCATGGTATAACTGTTAAATAGAAGTCAACAAAACAAGTAATGTACATATGGGAATAATAATAGTCTATATGGGAAAATATCAGACCTTGGTCTTTTTTGTGTCAAGATCTTACTCTGATGATTTCCTATACAGACCTTGTTTTTGGTTAATTGTCTCTCAATATTAGTGTACACTGTACATATATATAATTATATAATCAATAAGTTTTTAGTGTATATACACTAATATTATATATACACATATATATTAATATATATATATATATATATATATATATATATATATATATATATATATATATATATATAGAAAGGTTTGAGTACTGCCAAAATTATGGAATGTAGATTTCCTAATGTTTCGAACGAAGGCCCTTTGTCAGAGAGAAATGTGAAGAGTGTAAACAAACAGAGATTTTATAATTATAAGAAATATGATCATAATATGTGACCAAAGCGTTAGCCAATCAGATAAAAATGATAACAAATTAATAATGAGATGGGAAAGAAAATATATCTTAGCAAATTACATCAAAATAACAATAACAAATCAATAATGAGATGTGAAGACATTTGCTATTCCCACTACTATATATATATATTCTGTAAACAATAAAAACACTTTCAGTCACCATAAACACTGTCATATTTAATTTTTTAGCAATGAATTCATTTTCTCAAAATCTGAACACTATTTTAGCTTGTCTTGCCTAATTTTTTTATTTGTTTTCTCAATTTTTGTAATAACCGGTCCTTTACTGGTTTGTAAAGACCGTTCAGGAACCAATCAAATTCCAGAAAAGTTGTGTTAAAACCGGTTTTTGTGTTCATTAATAACTGAACCCGTGGCTTTTATCTTGTATAAACACTCATTAGACTTTCTTTGCTTTTTAGGAGGTTTTAAAGTTGTACTTGAAATAAATATCGAGGAGTAATGTAAAAACAGTGTCTATTATTATTTAGCCCCAGATAATAACCAACTAAAAACAAAAAAATATGATCTGATGAGTTTTTATATACGGCGATATACGCCGTGGTTATAGGTCCGACACCGGACCTTATTGTTCTCCGGCTATAGGTCCGACCTTGACAGAACGCGTTCGCAATACAGTAATATTTCGACTTTACCTGTCGGATCTTTTCAAGACTTTCAATAACTAGCTAATATACAAGGACAAGGTCCGACATTAACCGAATCTCAAACGCTGAAAGTTGATACAACGCACGCCACGGGGATCCGATAAAGTCACAAACAAAAAGATTACGAGTGTAAACTATATTATACTCTCGGAAGTTTACGTTTTCTGCTTCGAACTGATTTTAGTTTAGGTTCCTTAACTATGTTTCTTTTTTTATCTGTCGAATACCGTAAATGTACCGTAAATAAGGAGAAAGTCTTATGGACGAGAAACTCAGAAACGTCGGTATAAATACATATTCTGTGGGACGAAGCCGATCGCTGTGCTACCGGAGTAAACCACGAGTATAAGACCACGTGTAAAGTAGCTTGCTAACTGTGGATCTTATTAAATACAATGCAATACAATTCTGTTTTATTGGTAAATTAATATCCATGTGTTCTGTTCCACGGATCTTTCAAACCAAAGACCAAACAATGTCGGACCTTGTACTAGTTGTTGAAAAGATCCGACAGGCAAACTCGAAATGAACTGTATTGCGCACGCGTTCTGTCAGTAGGGAGTTTACGATCTACGACGGCAACCTCGACGACGCGGCCATTCAAACAAAATAATTCTTCCTTTAAAAGAAAGAAAATGAATAATTTGCAGTCCCAAGAGAAATCTTTAAGTCGTCCTCGTTATGTTTACAACGCCATTGAGTGCATTTTCACGTCTTCATGACGACGTGAAGTCATGGACCGTTCATTACGTTGCTTTAATACGAATGCCTTCAACACTTTCAAAGCAGTCATTTTACGAGTTGTCGAACGTTTTAAAAGTCATAAAATAAGCTTTGAGTGCAAACAGGGAAGTTATTCAACCGTGTTTTCTTTTAAATACCAAAATTTATATCGCGTTGTCCACTGCCGTCGTTGTCGTAAACTCCCTAATGTCGGACCTATAGCCGGAGAACAACAAGGTCCGGTGTCGGACCTATAACCACGCGTTTTATATAATAATTATATAATTTCAATAATACTTACCACAAACATTTTCCTTGAAAGTTGAAGAAGTATCGATAGATCAATGGGTTGTTGTCATCCTGCTCTTCTCTAATGTGTGCCTCTTCTTCCGATATCAGTTCCCCCCCATATTCCAAAAGGAACTGTCCTTTTTCCAAATATGTCGTTGAGAAAACTGCTCTTCCTGAAAGAAAACATTTTAGCTTAGATTCTGAAGATACTGTGCTGCTCTTTTTATATATTAAATCTTTTAGTATGCTTTTCTACTCTTACAAAGAGCTTTTGCTCGAAAGGTTATTGATTTATCACTAAATGAATTTTTACTATAAACAGAAAAGATTATTATTTGTCATTTATTTTTTGTTGTATCTATTTGCGATGCCTTGCTTTTTTGTTGTATATGAACAATCTAGTTGGTTACTATGCCGTACTGGATTTCAAGATCTGACCACAACATTGTAAAAATCATTCACATATTTTTACTGTGGCCGTGAAGAATGCTTCATCAATTCGTCTTTGATTCAATGGCCGGGATTTTTATGTGCTGT
The DNA here is from genome assembly GCA_035771165.1 of Paragorgia papillata. Classification (NCBI taxonomy): domain Eukaryota; kingdom Metazoa; phylum Cnidaria; class Anthozoa; order Scleralcyonacea; family Coralliidae; genus Paragorgia; species Paragorgia papillata. Next base: position 2,434,901 of record JAWNZC010000400.1, read on the forward strand.
TCGTAGACGTAAGCCGGTTGCAAACGTTAAATCTACCATGTGTCAAATCAAATACACATTAGGTTGGATAGAATTCGACATCTGTTTCAAACGTGAATTTATGATTTGTCGAAAGCAATACTTTCCAGAAAGCGTTTAAATTTCCCGAGTTATGGAAGTCGTCATGGCTTTTACGATCGCATCTAGTCTCATATACTTAATATACGTTAGTCTGATCGAGAGAAATTGTTCGTTCACTGGGATTGCGGAGAAAAACATGCATTTAAGAGCCTTGTAGTGTAATTAGAAAAACCTCATCAGAGTTTGATGTTTAAACTGCTCTTGCTTACTCATCCTATCAATGAACTCGTCAGGCATATACCTTTCACTGGCAGAATCCGGACCTCGAAACTGTCCTGGTCCACTTTCTTTTCATAAAACTGTTTTGCCTTGTCCTCTTCTGTCTGCCTTCCTTTTCTTCTTCTTGTCGCCATAATGTTGTCCTTCTCCGTTGATGTCCAAATCTCGAATGACACCTGATGGGGGCAAACACCACTCTTGACAGCGTTATAGGATATCACACCTGACAAGTGACAGTTTTCGTCCTATTTGCATACGATATTTGCATGTCCCGGTTTGCTAAGCAACAAGCCGACGACTTATCGATTAGTGTTGCCGACAGACATTATATATTCTATGGGACCTTGGTATGTCACTTCACGACGAATGGGTGGCTAAATACTGACGTTTTAAACAGAGCCTTTCATCAGAGTAACAATCTACGTTTTACTATTCTCGGCAGTTTAGTACTTTTTCGTTTTTGCTCTGTCTAAAACAGACAGAGCAAAAACGAAAAAGTACTAAACTGCCGAGAATAGTTTTGGTGACGAAAAACTGCTACCTAACCAATTTTTCGTTTTTATCATCCAACACCTTTGTTGAACCGAACTAAGTTATAGTTAATAATGCCCCCCCCCCCCCCCCCCTTGATATTGAGATCAAGCTCCGAATTAACAAGTAATGCTTTTCGACAGTTTTTGGTCATACCTGGCAACCATTTAGCCATTCTACTGAAAGGTCGCGTGGATGGTGATGGTCCATTGAACCTATCAGCGTCACTGACCGAATTGCCGAAATTAGATGACTCTAGTCTGTTTCTATTTTATTTTAATAGAAAACGATTGTGTTTTTTGTGTTTTTTTTCTGAAATCTATTCAAAACCGGCTGGAAAATATTTATAATTTCTGTTTCTTAACTATTTCAGTGCTACAGTCGACTTTTATTATTTTACTCTGGCTAACGTCAGATGATTTTACTCGTCAAAAAGAGAAATATAGCAGTGAAAACGTTATAGTCCATCTTAGTCGGGCAAAACATACGATTTTCTGAGCCAATTAACGCCTTTATAAGTCAGAAACCTGCTTTACCACCAAGCGGGGGTTTCTAATGTAACTAGCCTGCAGTGCAGGCGTTTCGGTAGTGGGAGGGGCGAGGCAAGGTGAGTAAACGCCTGCCGCCATGCTATTCAGAAAAAAATTCCACCCCCTTTTCTCAATTGTGACATGAGCCAATCACGTACGAGAAATATATGAAAATTGTTTACTTCCTGTCAACTGATTTATTGCGAATGTCATAAAATCACTCGATGTAAATCAGTATAGAATATAGATAGAGAAACTCTTCACAGAATTAACAGATCAGAGAATGTGGCAATGTTTGTTGACATCTGTGTGATCTAGAGTTTAGTCGGTAAAGTTTAGACCTAATTAGAACGGGTTTGCGACAACAAAACTCGTAGAACAGAATGAGCGCTGCCGAGGGAAATAATCACACGGAGTCTATGACGGAATTTAATATCACGGAAAGCAACTAAGCGAGGAACCACATTTAAGAGCACTCCTAACACTTTATGTAATTTTGCTTGAGTCACAACACATTACCAACCGAAACTATTATATAGAAATGTATAAAATCGTTCTTGATTCCAAATTCATGTCTGTAAACCGCGTTCGCTGCCGGCTAACGGCTAGACTTTAGTGACGGCAAACCACAACACGGCGTTTATATACATAAAACAAGCGAGGATTTTCACACACTGACAAAACAACACCAGACTACTAAAGTTAATTAATGAAAAAGCACTAAGATGTGTATTCAATTTGATGTAGTGTGTGTTTGACCCATAAATATAGTTTGACCATTCACGGTTTGATCCTGGCTAAACAACGTCTTGAAGTAAACGACGTTTGTCTGAATTAAATGCAACAATAGTGCTATGCGATGAAACATATTTACCTTGCGAATGGAGTATTTCTGTTTCTATTTTAAAACAAACTACCAAGCGCGACTAAAATATAATTAAGAATAAGACTTTATAGAAGAGCGTTCGTTGTCTTCGGAGTTGGCATACAACAGGCTTCAACAACAGCTTGCCGGAAGATAATTTGTTAACATTAGCCAATGAGATCGCTGCGTTCGTGGACGAACGCATTTTTTTTTTTCTGAATAGCGTGGCTGCAGCACTGATCTATATAAGAGACTGGATAGAGCATCCGTTGTCTGAAATTGAAGTCGGAAGTTGGCAACAGCCGCCATGTTGGATGGTCCCACTTGCGCTATATTTTACTGTTGCACAATTATAGTTTTCGCATATTAAGGCATTTTTCTCCTTCGGGTTCGGACAAACTTTTTTATCACGACGGAGAAAGGACACGTGAAGCATTTAGAGAGAAAAATTGTAGTTATTTAGCCCCAAAATGTGGGGAAAACGGAATTTGCGAGTTCGATGGAGCGAACTCCCAAGTGTCATTGATGACAACTTTGAACAGACGAAGGCCGTTCTCATTCAGAATTTACTCACAATATGGAAATACTGCTAAAGGACCGAATGAATTCGGGAAATTTGATCAACTGAACAAGCTACACTACGAACAACTGCTGTGGTATTATATCATAAGCCAAAAGACCGGAATCAAACAATTAATTTAAGAATGCGATGTGCCCAACTGTATAGATCAGTGGGATGTGCCTATAGTTGAACAATATATTTTCACTCACAGAAAACTCGGGGTAATGATTCAAATAAGTTATCCTGGCATTCACAGGATTAATCAGAATGAGTTTATAATTTTCTATGAGATAGGGTTATCTAATTTGGGCAATTGGGCCTACATTTGCCTACAACTAAAAATCTTGTATTAATTTTACAATATAATTAGTTTTGACTATACCTTTGCCAAGATGCTTTTTTTTAGCCAGTTTACAAATGTTATCCGCCACATCGTTGTGAAGTTTAACATATATATTAGCTTGATTTGTTTTGACTTTATATAAACATCAAACACTGGCCTTGTTGACCTACTTGTATAGTACACACTGATAGTACAGTATTAGTTCTGCCACAATTTTCATAACATACAGAAGTCAGAGAACAGATTAAAAATTTATCATTATATAGTACATTTATACAGAATCAAACTACACAAGACAAAATACACTCATGAATTGTAAACATTTTCTTTAATCAAATCATTGACAAAGTTTGAAAATTATAAATGACACAGTTCAATTATATTCTGTATTAAGTTGTCATGTTGCTTCACCTTTATTGTTCTTCATTCATTGTTGTTTCATTTTAAACTACCTACAACATAACATACAAATAATCACATTCAACTTTACAGATACTCACAAACAATTTTTTCATCAAAATGACAGGGAGTAAAATAGCTCAGCTGTTAATAAGAAACAATGTTGACAACTTAATTTCTTAAATACATGACTTGGACACTGGGCATGGAGTTTAATAAAACAAACTGGCTCGTTCTTGTTATGATGCATGCTACAGTTTACTTCTATGGAAGCACCAAACATTGTAAGTATTACAAACTTATAGAGTATTAACATGCTCCTATGTTGCCAAAGAAATATGCTGCTTGTCGAAATCTACTCACAACTCTACAAGCCAATCTATCTTCTGTGCCATAATTTTACACGTCCTTCGGCTTTTTAAAATGATCTACTCGATTGTGAACATTCCACAATTACAGTATTATCTCACATTTGTATCCTACAAATCAGTTTATTAACCACCGGCCGTTTACAATGTTGGGTTTCCCGTTTCCTTGGTAAATAACTCTTCGGGAGCTCTCCGTCCCCTTCGAAATTTCGTCAAAATATCAAGTTATTTACTTACGATTCAGTTTCCCTTCACGTTCTTAGGTCCTCCATAGTTCCATGATGTGTCCCGTTGCTTGAAATACCAAAATGGATTTGTGTTGTTCGTCTATTCCGTGATTATATGCGAAAACAACGAATTCACAACAGTAAAATATAGCAACTCACTCCTCATGGTGGGACCATCCAATATGGCGTCGCTTACAAATTAGGGCGTAACTTCCGGCTTCAATTTCTGAAGGCGCTCAGATAATAGATGCTCTATCCAGTCTCTTATATAGATCAGTGGGCTGCAGGCGTTTCCTCACCTTGCCTCGCCCCTCCCACTACCGAAACGCCTGCACTGCAGGCTATAATGTAACCTGAACTATGCTAGCGATTTACTACCGCCAAGCGGGATTTTTCGGGGGGTCTTTATTCTGTTGTTCGTTATTATTCTTTTTGAATTTTGGTGGCTTTTACAAAGGCCGTTTTAGTTTTATTGGAAACTGGTTGACTTAGGTAAGATGATGACCAAGTCTCTTAATGTGAATTGTGGTTGACTTATAAAAATCCTATCCGCGGTATTCGGCCCGAACGAATTTTATTTTGGTCGCGCGAAGTTCTGTCCGGTCAACATTTTTTCCAGCGCTACGAACCTGCATCGCTACTTTTTAACTTTTTTTTTTAGATCAAGCTCCGAACTATAATAAGTAATGCTTTTCGACAGTTTCCGCGGTTATAGCTGGCAACCATTTCGCCATTCTGAAAGGCTGCGTGTTTTGTAAAATGTAAAATAAAAGTAAAAGTAAACTATAAGGTTCAGGTATTTAGATCCTGGTTGTGACCTACCATCCTTGGTGTATTGTGTTGGTGAGTAGTGGTGGAAAATGGTTAATAATTTGAGGTCTAAGGTGTTGGGGTGATAAATTATTATTGAGATTACGGAGAAGGGTTGGGGTTAAGAGGGTTATGTTTAGGGTGGGGTTAGGTTTTTAGGGGGTGGCTTTTAAGTTATGGGGGTGGGGGTTAGTATTATAATTTATTTTTATTTTTTAATTTTAATTATGACTTATTTTAAATTTGTAAAATAAACTTGGGCTGATAAATGTGATTAAGGTCAGGGTTAGGGTTAGGGTTAGTGGGGTTTTATAAGTAGGGTGGGTGGGGTTAGGGTTGGGATTAATGTTAGGGTTGGGATTTGAAGGGTTGAGGTAGAGGTGGGTTAGAATTAGGGTTAGGTTTTATGAAGTGGATTTTAAGTTTTGAATTTTATGGGGGTGGAGGGTAGGGTGTGGGGGGTTGGTAATATAATTTATTTTTATTTTTGATTTTCATTATAATTGATTTTTAATTAAAATTTATTTTAAGTTGTAGGATAAATCCTTCTGGAGAAGTCAATTGTGTTTTTGTTGTGGTAGGGGGTCCAAATATGGGAATCCACTGACTTGTGCTTCCTTGAGATTGGAGTACGTAGATCGACGCTGATGTCTAGTAGAATTTGGCACCGGTGGCGACGAGGCGAGCTCCAATGACACGAGTTTGTTGGGTGATTCGTATTAGGATTTCCGAGAGTTTTCGTATCAAACGGAGAGAATTTGGGGGAGCAATTGCATAACCCGGGTGCGGAAAAGAAGGTAAATGCCACGGACGAGATAAATGCCTAAGTCCGCTATCTCGACCGAGTCCCTGTTTTGAAAAAAACATCCGAGCTTTGAAAAAAACAAGGAGCCATGTTGTCGTCAGGTTCCAAGCATGGCCGGGAGAGCACGTTTCTAACCCGCTAGCAGGTCCTGGAACGACGTGCCCGCATTTAATAAAAGAGGAGGGCCGCGAAGGAAGGCCCAAAGATGGTGGATATGGAATGGCGCGAACACGCGAAGGTGGAGATGAAAATTGTCGGTACAGAGGTGGGAAATCGGCTAAAATTCCGAAGTATTAGATGTAAATTTCTGCTAGAAGTTGTGGTCGCTGTTCAATGTGAGATATGTCTTAGCGCATAGAGGTATTCGCTTGAGTCTGCTACAGAGGAAACTCGTGGCTGAAATAACCAATTATCCAAGGAAAGGTTTACGTTAAATTAAACCGAACTGGTATTTTGATTTTAGTATGGTTCGACGCGCGTATATGTGGTCGTGGCTTAGCAATTTTCGTGAACTAAGCAGTCGCGCGAGAACCTTTCCCGACAGCGTGTTTGCGTCGAATTCGCGCGATGAAATATAGGCGCTTGAGAGTATTCTACATAAATAACTTTGTTCTCAATAAAATGTTAAGTGAAAGATAGTTGAATTGACTTACTTTGATGGCTTGAGGTTTAAAACCGGCTGAAAAATTGCGGATGATTTCCAGGGAGTTTACGATGTCCTCTCAACAAGATGGCTGTGAAAGAGAAGGCTTAGCAGGGGGTGAGGGCCACGTATAAGGCTTATTTTACGCTATGTAATTTAATATTGCTGTGCACAGAGACTGAGAGACGGGAGAGAGTTAGCGTTGCTATGGAAATGGGATAAGGTGGTGGATAGGTGGGTAATGGGATAGAAGGTGGGATCCTAGGGGATAATTTTACTGTTCTGTTATGTCCGTGTTGTTTACGAAGACATTTGAGTGTATTCGGGGGAGATAAACTTACAAGAGAGGGAGTAAACGATTTCATTTGAATGTAGGAGGTCGAAGAATCTTGGTATTTGGAAGGAAACAATTTGATAAGTAAAATGGACTTTATAATAAAAGTGGAATCGACTAGAGGATATAATATATAGATAAAATGGACTAATAATCGGAGAAGTATTTACATAATATATATGTACTGTAGTACAGAATATGATGAACTTGGAATGTTTGTCTACGCTGTCGAGGATAGTGACGAGAAGGAATATCAGTCTGCTGTTCGTGTCCAAAAGTATCATTCATCGCTTCTGTGGGAGATGGTATAGTTATTATAAACTGCCGAGTGTGCTAATGGTGTGGACAATATGCCATTTACAGTCTGATTGATTCACGACGACCCTGGTCGATGATGGTGGTTGGTGGATAGTCTGTTTCATATTGTTATAGTCACCAGAGATATTTTGGTCTTAGTGCATTTCAGAGGTACATGTCCAGTTTATTGACTATGCCAGTGGTAAAGGGAGCGATGTCTCAAATAGCTGTGGTAGATGGTGATTCTGAGTTTTGTGGTTCATTGGCAGTTATAAACTGTAATCAAAGGTACTGTAGAGTCGCGATTACTTATCAGGTACTGGTGAAATGATTGGGCTGCTGTTTCAGTCATCCAGGTAGGTGGCATTTTCTTCTTGATGATGGTTTGGCAGTTTGTTGTCTTGGTAGTAGAGGTTTGACTGGAGGAGATTCAAAGCGATCGAAGAGATCCGAACGTGGGGCGGGTGGTGTGGTATGTGGTTATGTGAATTTGGTGCGTACGAGGTGTTCTTTGAGATTTTTGTGGCACTGATATGATACGAATGGTTGGTTTGGCCATATCTGGGACAGCACAGGGTCATTTTGAATGTAAGGCCAGTGCTGTCTCAGTATGGATGGTATTTGTGCTAGGTCTTGGTGGTATGGAATGACAAATGGTAGTGAGCGAATGTGGGTGGTGGTTGTGTTTGTGTTAGTGAGTAATTGAGCTTGGCTGTATTGTGAGGCATGGTCAATGCAAGGTAGGATATCACTGTCTTTATACCCTTTGCCTATGAGTATAACTCTTAGATTTTGGGTTTTATTTTTGAATTCATTATCATTGGTGATGATCCTCCTGTATCTTAGCATTTGACTGGAAATGAGGCCTTTTTTACAGCTGTTTGGATGGTGTGATGTGTTGTGGAGAAGTGGTGTGTGGTCGGTGGGTTTGATGTATAGGGTGGATTCGATGGTTCGTTGTGGGGTGATATAGACATTGGTGTCAAGGAAGTTGACGTTAGTGGTTGAGTACGAGACGGTGAATTTTATGGTATGGTGAAATGAATTTAGGTGGTTCATGAATGTGAGAAATGATTCCTCTCCATGGGTCCATATCAGAAATATATCATCAATGAATCTTTTCCATGTGAGAGGAGTGAGATTGTTAGGTGTTGATGATAGAAGTGATTTCTCCAATGAGCCCATAAAGATGTTGGCATATGATGGTGCCATTTTTGTGCCCATTGCTGTGCCATGTTTTTGGAGGTACAGTTGATTTTTGAAAGTGAAAAAGTTCTCTTTCAGTATAAAATGGAGGAATTGATCGATGACTTTACGGAGTGGCCACATAGGTCCATGTTTGGATGTTAAGGCATTCAAGGTGGATTTGATGCCTTCATTGTGTGGAATGTTAGTGTATAGAGATTTTACATCAATGGTGGCTAAGATGGTGTTTGGTGGAAGTGGAGTGGGTATAGTGAAAATGGTTTGTAGGAAGTGGTTGGGTAACTCTGACACGAGTGGTTTGAGGTGGAAGTCAGTGAATGATGAGAGCCTGTCAGTTGGAGATTCACAGCCTGAAATGATTGGTCGACCTGGAATGTTGTGTTTGTGGATTTTAGGTAGGAGATAGAAAATCGGTGTACGTTGTTTAGTTGGTGGTAGTAGATACTTGAGTGTTTTGTAGTTGATCTCTTCGAATTTGAATAGATCTTTGAGGTATTTGGTGATGGTTATGGTTTGTAGTTGATGACTGCATCTCCTTGGTCATGAATTTTCTCATAGTATTTGATGTCATTGAGTTGGGAAAGTGCTTCTTTTTCATAGTCCTCTGAGGACCAGATTACAATAGCACCCCCTTTGTCTGCTGGTTTAATGACATATGGTTGATTGGTACAATCATACTGTGAGAGGAATTGTAGTTCTTCCTCACTGAGATTCGAAGGAATGTGATGATTTTGAGTGGTGTTAAAGGTGTGCTTGATGGATTGTGCTATAGATGCAATGTATGATATGAGGTTAGGGTTGTCTGGGAGTGGTGGTTTCCATGGACTGGTGGTTCGGAATGGGTTTGGATGTGGGGTGGTTGAATTTCTGAAATGGTAATGTGTATACATTGTCCTTCGGAATCTCATAAAGGAGTCTACAATGGATTGGAAATGAGTTGGTGTAGGTGTTGGTACAAATTTGAGACCTTTGGAGAGCATAGATTGAAGTGGTGGTGGTATATGGTAGTTGGTGAGATTGACCAGTAGTTTGTTGTTGATGTGTTTTGTTAATGTTTGTCGGTGGTGGCGTTTGTCTCGATTTTGACTGCAGGCTCTTCTGGTGGATGTTGTGTGAAAGAAGGTATTTATGGCCTTTCTTTCATGAACATGTTGTATATGGTGGGGAATTTGTTCTTGTTCCCCATAAGATGCAACAGTGGATTGGTGTGAGTGGACAATGGTGATTGGTGTGGTAGTGGTGTTGTTGGTGGTTGGTGGGAGTGTCGTGATTTGTTTTGACGTTTGGCATGGGTACGTGGCCGTCTCCGAAAATCCTGTCGGTGCTGTGGTTTATCATGATTAGTTGTGGTGGATGAAGTGGTGGGTGGGATGGTGGTAGGTGGAGTGGTGTTGGATGGGGCAGTGGTGGATGAATTGGTGGTGGTCTTGGTTTTGTGGTGTTTTTTGGATGTGGTGGGTGGAGGTTTTTGGCGTTTGTGGTGTGGAGTTTTAAAGGTGGTGAATGGTGGTCGTTTAGCTGTGAATGATGAGGCTACATTTATGAGTGTGGTGGCAGCCTCTGGTGATATGGTTTGGAGAGTGGAGGAGAGTTTTTGGATCTGTTGATCCATTTTCTCCATCTGCTCCTGGTGATGTGCAATGAGTGTGTTAATAAAGGTGGTAGTGCAGTGCTGGATTCCAGAGTCCCACTCCTGTTGGTGCTGTTGGGACAACTGGACCCAGGGTTGCACATTGATTTTGAGGTTGAGTGGTGTGGTGCGGTTGGTGATGTGTTTGTGAAGCGTGGTGATGTGGTGTTGGTGGTTGGCTTTGGTGTTGTGAAGAGCTAAGAGCTCTTCAAAGGTTGTGTTTGTTGTGGTTGCTGGTGTGGTGAATGTTGGTGTGTATGTGGTGGGAGGTGTGAGTGGATGTTGTAATGGCTGGGTGGTTGTGTTGGTGTGGTTGATGGAGGTGGATGTAGGTGGGTGTGATATGGTACGGTTATTGTTTATGATAACATCAGCATAGATATGTTGCTGGTGTTGTGGTGTGTTGGTGGAGTGGCAGTGGTGAGTGGTGTTGGTGGGTGATTGTGAATGGTGAGAGGATGGTGGATGGTGGGTGGAAGGTGGTATTGGTGGTGCGATGTCTTCATCATCGCTGTGTAGGATCCTGTCCTCCTCCATGAGGGAGAGATCAGGAACCCCTGTGGTGTGGTCATGTGGTGGAATGGAGATGTTTGCCAGTTCCGCCTCCACGCTCGGATCGATTGAATCCATGAAGTAGTCCATTGCGTTAGTGTACCTGGATGTGAATAATTAATTATGGGTTGTAAGGATAGAGTTAAGGTTAAGGTATACGATAAGAATATAGTGTTGTATGGGGTGAGTGTGGAAATGGAGAGTGGTGAGTGGTTGTGGTGAAGGTGGAGATGGTGAGTTGAATGAATGCTGGATGATCCTGAGTTTGAATCACCCTACAGGGAAATAATCCTCTGTTTGTATTTTGGTAGGTGGTGTTTGGTTCGCCAGGAGATCACTTATAGATTCTTACCTTTTTCCTGATTTATATCGCAGTGTTTTGTAAAATGTAAAATAAAAGTAAAAGTAAACTATAAGGTTCAGGTATTTAGATCCTGGTTGTGACCTACCATCCTTGGTGTATTGTGTTGGTGAGTAGTGGTGGAAAATGGTTAATAATTTGAGGTCTAAGGTGTTGGGGTGATAAATTATTATTGAGATTACGGAGAAGGGTTGGGGTTGAGAGGGTTATGTTTAGGGTGGGGTTAGGTTTTTAGGGGGTGGCTTTTAAGTTATGGGGGTGGGGGTTAGTATTATAATTTATTTTTATTTTTTAATTTTAATTATGACTTATTTTAAATTTGTAAAATAAACTTGGGCTGATAAATGTGATTAAGGTTAGGGTTAGGGTTAGTGGGGTTTTATAAGTAGGGTGGGTGGGGTTAGGGTTGGGATTAATGTTAGGGTTGGGATTTGAAGGGTTGAGGTAGGGGTGGGTTAGAATTAGGGTTAGGTTTTATGAAGTGGATTTTAAGTTTTGAATTTTATGGGGGTAGGGTGTGGGGGGTTGGTAATATAATTTATTTTGATTTTTGATTTTCATTATAATTGATTTTTAATTAAAATTTATTTTAAGTTGTAGGATAAATCCTTCTGGAGAAGTCAATTGTGTTTTTGTTGTGGTAGGGGGTCCAAATATGGGAATCCACTGACTTGTGCTTCCTTGAGATTGGAGTACGTAGATCGACGCTGATGTCTAGTAGAATTTGGCACCGGTGGCGACGAGGCGAGCTCCAATGACACGAGTTTGTTGGGTGATTCGTATTAGGATTTCCGCACCCCAACACCTTAGACCTCAAATTATTAACCATTTTCCACCACTACTCACCAACACAATACACCAAGGATGGTAGGTCACAACCAGGATCTAAATACCTGAACCTTATAGTTTACTTTTACTTTTATTTTACATTTTACAAAACATTACAAAACACCGTGATGGTCCCGATTGAATCTATCAGCGTCGCTGACTGAATTACCGAAAATAGATGACTCTAGTCTGTTTTAATTTTATTTTTATAGAAAACGATTGATTTCTTTTTCTGTAATCCGTTCAAAGCGGCCGGAAAATCTTTATGCTTTCAGTTTTCTTAACTATTTCATTTATTATTTTACTCTGGCTAACGTGAACTCTTTGACGGGTAAAATTGTCTGACGTTACTAAGGTCAGACGATTTTACTCGTCGAAGAGTAAAAATCTTGCTGTGAAAAATTTAAAACATTTCCGCCGTTCATGCGGGAGAAAATAAGCCCAAAACATACGATTTTCTGGGCCAATTAAAGTCTTAAGTCAGAAACCTGCTTTAGCGCCAATGCTAGCGGATTTTTTATTCTGTAGTTAATTATTATTATTGACGTTTGGTGGCTTTTACAAAAGCCGTTTTAGTTTTATAGGAAACTGCATGGTTGACCTAGGTAAGGTGTTGACGAAGTCTCTTAGTGTGAATTGTGGTTGACTTATAAAAATCCTGTCGGTATTCGGCCCGAACGAATTTTATTTTGGTCGCGCGAAGTGGTGTCCGGTCAATATTTTTTCCAGCGCTACGAACCAACTCGGCCCTCTATCCAAACTGTTCATTTGAGAAAACTGCCGAGATTAGTTTTACTAACAAAATATTTGCATCAGGCATCCAACGGTCACGAGTTATGTGAAATCTCGGCTCCACACTTGGGATGAGTATAAAAAGACGTTGTAAAAGTCAGACTATATTTATGGCTGGCTTTGCCACAGTCAGTGCGGTTATCGGACTAGCTATCAATCGCTGCAAGGACTAAGGGACGGACCATTTTATTTTTGAGCCGGACTTGGGCGGCTTTTCTGTGCAAGAATTTTATTTTGCGGCAGAAACCTCTCCAAGAATTATTTTTACAATTTATGACAGGTTTACAAGCTACCGTTTAATTGGCTGTGCACGATTTTTTTTTCTCCGCCAAGCCTGTGCTCGAATTTCTTTTTGGTATTTGCCCAACCTCCCCCTCAAAAATGGAATGGTCCGTAGTCAAATAGTAAGTAAGGTGTGTTTTTTTTTAGATCAAGCTCCGAACTAATAAATAATGCTTTTCGACAGTTTCGGGTTATAGCTGGCAACCATTTCGCCATTCTGAAAGGCTGCGTGGATGGTGATGGTCCATTGAATCTATCAGCGTCGCTGACTGAATTGCCGAAAATAGATGACTGTTTCTACTCTATTTTTATAGAAAACGATTGATTTTTTTTTCTGAAATCTATTCAAACTGGCCGGAAAATATTTATGATTTCAGTTTCTTAACTATTTCAGTGCTACAGTCGACTTTTATTATTTTACTCTGGCTAACGTCAGACGATTTTACTCGTCAAAGAATAAAAAATCTAGCAGTGAAAAATTTAAAACATTTCGGCCGTTCATGCCGGAGAAAATAAGCCCAAAACACGCGATTTTCTGGGCCGCTTAATGTCTTAAGTCAGAAACCTGCTTTAGCGCCAATGCTAGCGAGTTACTGACGCCAAGCGGGATTTTTCCGGGGGTTTTTATTCTGTAGTTCGTTATTATTCTTTTTGAAGTTTGGTGGCTTTTACAAAAGCCGTTTTGGTTTTACAGGAAACTGGTTGACCTGGTAAGGTGTTGACCTAGTCTCTTAATGTGGTTGATTTTATGTTCTTTTCTTTTCTTCTCGTGTGTTATAAAGCGATTCGTGTTCTTGGGTTGTTATTGCATGTCGTCTGCATAAGTGGTCTGAAAGTCTTGACACGGCAACATTGAAATATCGACAGCCAGGAACAAGACAAGGTCTTCTAATATGCCGATCTCTTGATGATTTCTGTTGGATATTTCGTTCCTCGGGGTTTGGTATTGGGAAATTCTTGAGCTGCTCCATGGTAACTCCAGCGTGCACTCTTTTCAAGTGTCGGTCCAGTCGCTTAAAGAATAATCCATACTGAGTGCACCCACTCACTCGACAAACTCCACTGGACATCATCAACGATATTCGGCCCAAACTGATCAGATATATGATTCATTCTCGTACCCAAGCTTCACATTTGTGTGTTCGCGCAAAGTGGTGTCCGGTCAACATTTTTCCAGCGCTCCAAACCAACTTGGCCCACTATCGAAACTGTTTATTTGAGTAAACTGCCGAGATTTCTTTTACTAACAAAATACTTGCATCAGGCATCCAACGGGTACGAGTTATGTGAAATCCCGACTCCACACTTGGGATGAGTATCAAAAGACGTACAAGTCCGACTATATTTATCACACTAGCTATCAATCGCTGCAAGCACATATATTGAAAGCGTTCATGAACCAAATTTGACGCCGGTGAATTTATATGTTCATTATGTTAGAAAGAAACTCATATTTATTGAAGCACGTGTAGCAATTAATTAATTTGGGACAGAGGCTCGAGACTTAATACTGCGCACAGCTGTTCTTGTCGCATGCATACCCTCATATCTGGTATATAGGAGACTTCGTTTGAATGTGGTTTATACTACACACTACTTTTCTTATACTGAAATATTGCATGTATGGCAATGGCTTTTTGTCACTTTCGGCTGGGCGGAAATGTTTTAACCGTAATTCATGAAGGCGTAATAACAAAAGATAATTTACTGTTATTTTCGCGGTTGCGTTTACATGGAGCCCGGGACGTCCACCGGGGCAGATTTTTTCCCATATGAAGGTGCCCGATAACTCTCCCCTTGACGGGTAAAATTGCCTGGCATTAAGCCAGAGTAAAATACTAAAGGCTGCGTTTCAAAAGAAACGATACAGGCGCAAAGGGTTAACTTAGTTAACCTATACTAGAAATACATGAACGCAACAACCCCTCGCCCGCTTTATATGTATTTTTGTAACACCTCCCCCCCGGAAAAGCCGTAAAGCAAAGAATAGATGCCGGTTCGTTTAGTTTTCATTGTTTAACAACAAATACAGTCAAAAGATGGCAAGTACACAACACGAGATATTGTTAAGGCATTAAGATTACTATAAAAGATGCAATTTAAGACTTTGGAACTGAATTCTTCGTAGATTTATATTCTGTTTTTCGGTTTATATTATCGTGAAGTTTCTTCGTTGTCGGCACTGAAGAAAAACAACGAAATTTAAAGGTTTTACAGCTCAGTAATAGAAACAAATGCAAGAAATTAGCGTCTTAAACCTTATTGAGTACTTTTTGTGTTCTTACATTCGTTTAAATTTTCTTTTTATCTGTTTTCGGTCCACGCAAGCTTATGAACTTTAGTGGCGCCCATCTTAGGTAGTGGTCACGTCATCATACAGCTGGCACGCTAAATTCGGCCGCATGTCCTATCCAGTTTTATTGAGATCAGTGGTATAGACCACTTTCATAATAGCGACCAATTTGAATATTTTTTATGTGCATCTTAATAAGCCTTTCTCGTCTCGTTTGTGTGTTTGCAACTCAAAATAATTTTTGCTTTATAACGAGGCCAGAAAGGCTTATTTAGGTGCATATAAAAGAATATTTAAAGTGGGGTCTATTATGAAGGTACACGCGTAAAAACGCACAAATTGTTCACGGTTGTTAACAGGCGTGAACAATGTTGTGCTGCACCACGTGAACAAATTGTCAACAAGTTGTTCACTTATATTTCGAACAACTTGTTCACGGATAAATCAACAGTCATGAACAAGTTGTTCTAACAGCACATTTTTATAGCCAACAACGTTGTTCGGATGTGATACAACATGTTGTAACAGCATGATGAAGTAACAAGGCTGAACAACAATGTTACTACAATTGTGAACATGACTGGTGTATCAATACGTCGTTCGGTTGTTTCAACATGCGTGAACAACTGCATGCTGTTGTTTCATCAAGCTGTAACAACAAGATGAAACAATGGATGAACAATATTGTTAATTCAGGATCAAGGTTATTCACACATGATAACAACTTGTGAGATTTTTACGCGCGTAATAGGTCCAGTTCCATCCTAATTCCATTCCTTTTAGGGAGGCATGCATGGGTGGCACAAGCTGTTAGCGTGCTGCTGTTCAATCGTGTACCCAGAGCCCGCGTTTCTTATGGCCATCGCCAGGAACACGAGACTCGCCGAGAAGTGTTTTGATTGGCTTAGCTAAAGGCGGTTTCTTTTGAAGCGGAACCATGTTTTTATGGTTCCTGGCGATGGCCATAAGGAACACGGGCTCTGGGTTATAATTAGGGTATGGATGATAAGCTTCATGTGAGTAGAGTTTGGTTTCTCCCCCTCGAGGGTTCCCCCCCCCCCCCCCCCCCCCCCCCTCCCCCCTCCGCAAAAACAACACCCCGAATTAGCTCCATCAAGGAGTGATGGCCATCGGGTTATCAGTATCTAAATACTGTCATGCATGTATCACCCTATTGCTGTACATATGTAATTATACATAATTACACATTGACATACATATATACATATACAGATATAGATACTAATATGCATGTCTACATATAATTGTACTTATACAAATATACACACATACTTAAATAGGGCAATATTATTTTTGACACGCGTAATTTTCTATAATAAGCTAACAGACTCGCGATGGACTTGTTTTCTTAAAAGAACTGCAAGGTGTTCAATTGCTATAGAAATATAATAGGTCTTGTGCCGCCTGCGTGTGTCAGTGGATCAACAGACATTGTTATATATCAAGTGTCAAAGTCCGTTTTACTGGCTCTCTGATTGGGCGAACGGTCCTCGCGTGGCGGTCCGAAAATCGTGATGTTTCCCGCGTGACCATGGCGGGAAAAATATCAAAACCGGAAGTAGCTGGTCAAGTTCAGTTTGTCTTTGTTTTCTCCAATTTTGAAATTTTGAAAGGAAGAAGGCATGACCGAGTTCATCTACAGTTTATCCGCTTTATATCTTCCAGACTCGTGTTTAGCTCTCTAATGTTTTAACAATTTCTTAAACCCGAGATAAAGACACTATACTCGCGGGAAGACTGCTGCCCGCCCCCATCTGACAGCTTATCCGCTTTTTACATATCTCGCAGGCGCTTCTCTCTAACTTTCCCTAAACGCCAGTTACTATATACTTGCGGTGAAGATTTTTATAAAATTCGTGTCCAATTTTCAACTACTAAAATTTAGTGGGTTGGTTCTTGCCACTTTGGTCTGTGGCAAACTTTGCCACAAAATTACATCCGCGATCCAGCAGGTTCAATACTTTTTGAGACATCCTAGCGACAGAGAAACAAACGAATCGAAGCTAAAAACATAACCTTCTGGCAAAAGTAACTAGAAATACATAAATGCAGTAACCGGCCTTGCCCTCTTTTGAAACCCGGCGTTGCCCTCTTTTCTATAACGGGGGCCTGGAAATAGGCTACTGAGGCAGGCGTAAACATTTTATCAAAATATTATGTTTACAAAAAACATCGCTACAGCATCTGAAAACATTTTTCAAAAACATTGAATTGATTGAAAACAACTCAAACAACAACCTGGCTCACTGCTACGGCTATATTCATTTATGGCATTTGAAATTCCTTTAAGTGCTGAAACTGTTTTCACCTATATATGTTAATAAATATTTCAACAGCATTTGTACGTTTTACAGAAGAAAAATTGCTCCTTTTCCGAGTTTTATGCCAAATTATGGACAAGCTATGTTAAGTCACAATACAATAATTTTTACAATAAGAAAACTATCAGTTAAAAGAAGATATTAAGAGTTAAGGCGGCAGCCACAGCAGGGCCTCTTTTAACGATATAACTGGGGGGGGGGCAAGGGCCCCAGTACCCCCTTGAGCCCCCCCCCCACGAATTGATTCCCCCCCCCCAGTAAAAGTCCCTTTCTCCCCCCAGGATAAAATATGTATGGATAAGCAAATCGGTTGAATAGTTTCAGTTGTTACAAAGGTATAGATAAATCTTCATATTAGTTAAATTAGTTTTATTTTGATAAGATGTATGTGGTGATGAAAAATCTTTTTCTAGTTCCTCACAACATTTTCCAATTATATTTGAAAGTGAACATGCTGATGAGTTCTGACACAAAGCAAAACAGTCGGAGATGTGTTGTATTTTAACTAGTTTTTATGACATTTTATGACCTTCAGTGTTCTTAAAAATCACTAGTTAAAAATCACCAGACTCTAGTTTCCAAAAATTGCCGGGTCGGGGAATGCCCCCGGATCCCCCTAGAAGACTCCCTTTTTGTGAACGCCCCCCCGGAGAAATCCTTAAAAGAGGCCCTGCCACAGATAAAAAAAATACAACAGGCACGTAAACTGACATGCAATTGATATGTTTAAAATACTTTAAGGACACAAAAAAGAAAACAAAATTAACAGTGATAGGATGTAAACAGGGAAACTCGAACAGTTTTGCTACTAAATGTTCGTGATTACCGTGAGAGCGGTAGCCTGAGAAAATCAGACCCCATAGAGCGGCTGCTCTATACTTTTACCGTAAACTTAAACTTTTCGCCGGCCTTTGTTTCTTCGTTGGTTTTCAAATTTTACTATTGCTTTTTCCTCCTTTAGAGTTTCGATTTGACGGGTTTCCTTCTTACTCAAGAAGTTGTTTTGCTTTTTACGTAGGCGTTCATTTGCTTCTGTTCTTTCAAAAGTGATATACGTTTCCCAAAAACTCCTTTCGCAAGTCTTTTTGTCAAGAATAAATTATGTTGTTAATAGTTCAAATCTTTTTGTCAAGAACTATATCACTGTGACTATATTGTCTCCGGTGCCCCACACAATCTTAACCGCGCGCATGGTCCGTCCACAATTAAGCCCCGCACAGACGACCAAGTTTTCCTTGACAAGTTTTATTTGTTCGTGTGCACGACACAAATTGACAAGTTTTTCCTTGACAAGGAGCCTTGTTCAAAAGCTGGTCATGCCAGCTTTTGAACAAAGCAATTTGTTCGTTTGTATAGTCGTCAAGGAAAACTTGACAAGATCATCTACGAAGCTTATTACGCGATCATTACTGTCAAGGAAAACTTGTCCAACCGTACACACGAGCAATTATAACTTGTCAAGGAAAATTGTTGGAAAAAAAACGTGTTCATCGTACACACGAGCAAGGAAAGTTACCAAGGAACTTGTCAAGAAAAACTTGGTCGTCTCGGTCTGTGCGGGGCTTTAGTTCGCATATCACGTTTGTCCACGCGTGTAAAATTACTTCACGCGTGTCGAGATTAGCACCCTCACCGGGCTCCGGGCCTTCGGCCCTACGCCCGGGCTAACTAATACGTTCATAATACATCCATTATACATATATGGTACATGTCATATATACATATGGACATTGACGTGTATATTAATTATATACATGTACATATAGACATATACATATATTCGTCTATAGATATTTATACAATACTCTGGTTGCTATGCGTGTTTTCATTGGTTGTTGGGCCATGATCTATTAGAGGACAGACACATGGATGCGTCAGCAGACTTGCTTTTTTCCCTCCGTCATGCCCCCAAAACCGGCAAGAGTTTCGACAAAAACCTTTTAAATTTTTGTATTGTATATAAAACAAATAGATTCCATTTTTTTGTTGTCTATTCAGTTATAGATGCACAGAAGACGCAACAACGTGGTAACAACGGCAAAAGGGAATCTATTTGTTAAATACATTATATACATATAAAGTACATATATACCTATACATATACATATACACACACACACATACATGTACAGTGTATATATAGATACTAATATGCATGTGTCAAAACATGTGTCATGTACATATAATTATACTTATAATTGTACTATACAAATATACACACATACATATAGGGCAATAATATTTTTGACACACGTAACTTGCAGTGATAAACTAACAGTGTCAACAGACACGTTTTCTCAAAAGTTCCTTTGTTGGACACCTTCGCCAATTTATAAAGAGTGCCAAGAACCGCAAGGTGTTCAATTGCTATAGAAATATAATAGCTCTTGTGCCGCCTACGCGTGTCATTGGATCAACAGACTCCAGTTTCCGCTACTCGGCTACGTCGGACCTTTTAATTTTATAACTGCTGCTTGAAAGGAAGAAGGCATGATCGAGTCCTCTACAGCTTATCCGCTTTATATCTTCCAGACTCGTTTTTAGCTTTCTAATGTTTTAACAATTTCTTAAGCCCAAGATACAGGACACTGTACTCCGTGGAAGACTGCTGCCCGGCCTCTCAAAGGTTAGTATTATCACGGTATTATTAAAACTAAGCAAAGTGACATTTTGATTGATAATTCAAATATGAGGGTATATTATATACTGGACTTGTTTAATTCAATGACAAATGCGATCCTGTAGTATATTACGGTATGAACGCGCTAAAGCAGCCTGATTTGACATCTCGGCGCCTTCATATACGTCTTTTATTTCCCTCCGTTTCAAGACCGATGTTCGCAGTTAGTTATTAAGAGTTTACTCTCCCCTATAAAGCTTGTATGCTCTTACTATATATACTTTATGAAGTCTAAGTACAATCACATCACATACGGTCACTTCATATAAAACTGCTAATATAGGCCCTCAGTATATGTTGGCCTATTCGACTATTTACCTACAGACCTGGCACACGTCCAACCCGACTTAGCTCGAAAACAAAGCTTTGTCACAAAAATAAGGAAGCGAATATTAAGTTATCTTTTGGAAGGTCCCCCGCGCTTTTCATTTCATTTTCATGGCAACTATATCATCAAAGATACGTTCCCCTTTTTGAAGGGTGTCTTTGTGTCTATTTTTTCTAGAAATAGAAAAATTCGTTTAGTTACCCTCGTTAACAAAATGTAAATTATATACACGTGCAGTAACTAATTAACAGGAGAGGGCTAGCCTTATAAGCCCCGCACAGATAACCATGTTTTCCTTGACAAGTTTTATTTGTTCGTGTGTAGACACAAATTGACAAGTTTTTCCTTGACAAGTTTTTCCCTGACAAGGTTTATTTGTTCGTATGTACGATACAAATTGACAAGTTTTTTCCTTGACAGGGAGCCAGGGACGTAGCAAGGATTTTGAAAGGTGGGGGGGGGGGGGGGGGAGGGAATCAAAATAAATTTTTAGGGGGTCCGGGGACATGCTCCCCGGGAAATTTTGAAATCGAGAGTCGCTGAAATGCCATTTCCTGCATGGCTTTTGGAGGAAGATTTTACAGACTGTTAAGGTTAAAAAACGTCATAAAATACTCAAAACACGCTAACGTCACATATATACTCAAATGCATACACTCAGTAGAATGAATACACTGTTTACAGTTTATTTCCTGACACAATTCATATTGCATCAGTTTTGTAGTTACATGTCTGTTGTTTTATATCAAAATTTTTAAATAATTTTTAATAGACCTAAATTCCCATAGGATAAACTATAAAGATGGTACACCAATACGGCCGCCGCGACGTCAGATGAAAACGATCTTTTGTCGTCAAGGAAAACTTGACAAGATATTGCGTCACTGCGCACTCATCTCCGAAGCTTATTACGCGATCATTGCCGTACTCACACGTACACACGAGCAATTATAACTTTTGAGGGTCGCTGAAATGCCATTTCCTGGCTTTTAGATGAAGATTTTACAGACTCTAAAGGTTAAAAAAAACGTCATATATAAACAATATCAAAACGCTACACTCAGTAGATTGAATACACTGTTTACAGTTTATTTCCTGACATAATTCATATTGCATCAGTTTTGTAGTTACATGTCTGTTGTTTTATATCTAAAAGGGGGGCTCCACCCTGGCTACGTCCCATCCTCGTACCCAGGCTCTTTTTTGGTACGAGGTTTAATTATGCATGCTAATTCTTGACATAATTATAATTAATTATGCATGCTAATTTTTGATAATTATAATTAATTATACATGCTAATTTTTTGACTGGCTACGTCCCTGAGAAAAACTTGGTCGTCTGTGCGGGGCTTTAGTTTAGAGAGCTGGATTTCAGCTCGTGGATTTCAGCTCGCATTTATATACATGGGCATTTTCTAGCCCTTTGAAGAAGGCTGGCTCTTTATGCTCGTGCGTACAATATAACTCTTTTTCAGCTAGCATTCCTAATATAGAGCCAGGCCCTCTTGAGCGTCGTTTACATAGAAAACGTCCAGCCCTAGCCTCGTAGAAGCTGGATTTCACCTCCCATTGGCATGGGAATTTTCGATTCCAATCCTTCGAGGAGGCCTAAGTCCGCCCTTACATGCTCAAGCGTACAAGAATTATTTTCAGTCATCCTAAAAGGGCTAGCTTTTTTGAGCGTCGTTTACATGGAAAAAAGTCAGTTCCTGCCCTCTTGAGCGTTGCTTATGTAATAAACGTCCAGCCACCCTATAGGCGAGATCTCGGGTGATCAATAGCAAAATGTCGCGTAGGAGCTGGCTGGCCCGTCTGTCGTATCACCAAAACAAATTCTACAACGGACTTGACCGGCAGACGGGATCCCATATAAACACGGAAACACCCCCCTACGTATATGAAAATATCACATCCAAAACAATTAAGATTATTTGCGTGGTACGACAACGTGACGACCCCATATGAGGCAGGTGGCGCTAAACTGCGTTGCAACAGCTGGGGTTTGCGTTGGCGTCAAGCCTAACAAATACCTGTAGTTGATGGCTTGGTGCCTATAGCTATAGGACATGTTTTTGAGATTTGCCTGTGTTAGATAGCCTGCGTGCAGACTCATATTACATGTTGGCCTAATTCAAGATGGCGTCGTCGTTTGAGTGATACAACTCTATAGCGGAATCTTTGCCAGTGCATGTGTATCCTCTATATATCTATTGACCAGGATTCTGTAAAAGCATTGTGGTACTGTAGTCCATGCCACAAAACATCAGGGGCTGTTTACATGGGAGGCGGGATCGGACGTTTTTCAACCCGGGTTTATATGAGAATGTTTTCAGGCGGGACAATTGCGACCGGGACGTTTTACAACACAGCTAGAAAATAAATGTGTAAAAACCACAGAATAACAGATAAATAAATCGAATTTGACGTATTGTAAAGAGCTGCTGTCTTCCTACTAGCCGTTATCACTCGTTTGTATCGAATAAACAGCTTAACACTTTGAGGCCTGGACCTCTCCCAATGCTGAATAAAATCGTCTGGCGTTAGCCAGAATAAACCTTAAAGACTCGTCGTCAGGCTTCAAAGTGTTAAAGAGATAGGTGTTAACACTTTGAGGCCTGGACCTCTCCCTATGCTGAATAAAATCGTCTGGCGTTAGCCAGAATAAACCTTAAAGACTCGTCGTCAGGCTTCAAAGTGTTAAAGAGATAGGTGTTAACACTTTGAGGCCTGGACCTCTCCCTATGCTGAATAAAATCGTCTGGCGTAAGCCAGAATAAACCTTAAAGACTTGTCGTCAGGCTTCAAAGTGTTAAGAATCAAAATAAATACTCGAAACGGTATCCGTCATATCGTCCGGGTTAGGAGGGGGGGGGGGGGGGGGGGGGCAGAGCGATGCGATCCCGCTTAACGTCCCGTCCCGCCTTCCATGTAAACGGTCCCTAAGTCAGCCAAATGTCTCGGCAACTAAAGTATGGGGACGAATTCATATAATTGACATTGTGATTGGTTACTCATAGCCAATCAGAAAACCATTAACATTTGGTGGGTCCAAGACCTGAAAAAAGTGTTCAAGATTCCTTTCCTCGGATCCTGAATTGCCTCTTCAAATGTTCATCAAAAGGCAGACCAATTAATACCCAGGCGCTCGAGCGCTGAGCGCAACTTTCTCATGCCCGGTTGGAATGGAAAATTAAATTGACCATGCATTATTAACTTGTCGGGTTCCATGCTAGACTAATACCATGTTCTTTACTTTTGACTTTTCCTTACTGCACAAGGATGTTTAACCGTTTCCGACCATATAAATTACCTTCCTCAATCGCAATATTTTAGCTGAGCAGTGAGGAACATACCCGAATAATCTGGCATTATATAAATCTTCAAATTCTATCAAGAAAATATGAGAATTGAGGAACTCTTCACAATCTGAAATGACAGATAACTGAATAATTCATTCTTAACATACATATCTCAAACTCATTAATAATTATTAAAGGCAAAGGTTAAGGCAAACACAAAGGAAATCAGTACCGCGTGTCTGTGGTTTAATAAACGGAAATTACATAAACTAGGCAAACTTTTATCATGATTTTCTCTTAAAATACTGATTTGTTTGAGATGCTATATCAAACACTCGGAGGAGTGTTTCATCAGGATATCCAAACACCTCGAAATTTGTTCAAAAACCTCGGCTTCGCCTCGGTTTTGCCTCGGTTTTCAACAAACGTCTCGGTGTTTGGATATCCTGATGAAACACTCCTCCTCGTGTATGATATATTACATGAAGAACACAAAATGTCCCTCAAGGGCTCTTAGCAAATCTTCTTCCTGATATGGCGGGATTCCAAGATCCCACTTTTTTCCTGGTCTTGGTATCTTTAATACCGCAAACACTCGAATTGCCAAAGTCAACAAAATTACGAGTCATCGTCGTCCATATCAGTTGGGTTATTAAAAACCTAGAACGTGTTTCCAAACAAACACTCGCAAACCTAATAATTTGTGGTCCACGATGGCATTAACTGATCAAAGAATTGATCAAAGGCTATTACATATTGGGAAATAATCTCGCAACCTCAAGGCCACAAATCACAATTCATAACTCTATATTTCCGATCTAGCGCAGGATTAAGAATTACAGTGCCAACTTTCTTGGAATATCAAAACAATTAGTTGTTAGCTCAAAATTATATTAATTGATTTCCTAGCTTTACTAGCTTTCTTTTCGCGACTCTTCAATGTCACTTTACCCTACCAAGACCAAGTACATGTAGATAGTTACTTTATATATATTATAACCCAGCAATTGCTGCTCTGAAAGGAGATCATCACGTGCGGAATTTAAGGATATTTTTGATATTATTATTCAGGAAATGCGCGTGTTGAGTTGAGTTTGGCTGCGACATGGTATTGGCACGTGCCTATATATATGTAATTTTAATCTTACCATAATAGTCTTATTTATGAGGGCGCAGACAGATGGCGTTTGACTAAGGACTTTCAATGATTATTCATAAGTGATACTGTTAATGTTATACATAGATAGTTACTTTACATATATTACAACCCAGCAGTTCGCTGCTCCAATGTTTTACGTTTGACTAAAAGAAATTATATAATATTAAAATTTACTGCTATGCACTGGTAACCCGAAATTACCTTTAAGGGCTAAAAGAATTACTTATGTTTGGGGGGAAATATGACGGCATACGACGAAACTCGGACTCGGACTTGGTTTTACATGGGTCCTCGGGTCCTCGGTTCGGGTCCTGCTTTATATCCGCACATAAACTACCAGTTGAATCTGGCCGATATAGCAAAACCCCTTACGAGGAACGAAAGTGTACTTTATGTCACTGGAATGAAATCGGTGATGAATTTCACTATTTAATGTCCTGCTCCAACAAAAAGTTTGTAGAGCTTCGAAATACTTTTATAAATAATATATACAGTGTCAACGCGTCTTTCTGTTTATTTGACACAAAGGATTTCTTCATATATATAATAAATGTACACGATAAGTCTATCATGAAAATAATATCAAAATATTTTCATGATATTCTTTCATTATATGATAGTCATTATATTGTCTAACCCATATTACCATACACTGTACTCCTAGCTATATTATTTAACTCACATTACTATACCCTTTACTCTTTTAACCATAGTTTGTATGGTATTATCTAGTTCATGTTACTGTACGTTCTGTACTTTTATGTAAATATCTTTTCATATGTGCCTGTATTGGTATTTGATGAATAAAGTATTATTATTATTATAGCCGGATATCCAAAGCAAGTTCGGTTTTGTTGCGTCTGGCCTCACTGTGCCTGGAGGTGATGTTGATCACATTATGCAATAAAAATCCCACCGTCTCATATATTCTCACAACAAAAATTTCATCTTCCCGCAAAAATTTCATTTTCACAGCAATTAGAATTATTTTCTCTTAAATACCAACAACAACAATAACAAAAACCTTTATTTATCCAATGTTTTACGTTTGACTAATAGAAATTATATCATATTAAAATTTACTGCTATGGGTACTGGTAACCCGAAATTACCTTTAAGGACTAAAAGAATTACTTATGTTTGGGAAAAAATTTTATACATAGATGGTTACTTTACATATATTATAACCCAGTATAGTTCGCTGCTCTGAAAGGAGATCATCACGTGCGGAATTTAAGGACATTTTTTATATTATTATTCAGGAAATGCGCGTGTTGAGTACTAGTTGAGTTTGGCTGCGACATGGTTTTGGCACGTGCCTATATATATATATATATATATATATATATATATATATAATTTTAATCTTATCATAATAGTCTTATTTATGAGGGCGCAGATAGATGGCGCGCTGGACTTTCAATGATTATTCATAAGTGATACTGTGCGAAAATGTTTCACGCTCCCATCACGAGTTCGGGTCCTGGGTCCTGTTTTTACATATAATCGGATATCCAAAGCAAGTTCGGTTTGGTCGCGTCTGGCCTCACTGTGCCTGGAGGTGATGTTGATCACATTATGCAATAAAAATCCCACTGTCTCATATATTCTCACAACAAAAATTTCATCTTCCCGCAAAAATCTCATTTTCATATCAATCAGAATCATTTTCTCTTAAATACCAACAACAACAACAATAATAAAAACCTTTATTTATCCAATGTTTTACGTTTGACTAATAGAAATTATATAATATTAAAATTTACTATGGGTACTGGTAACCCGAAATTACTTTTAAGGGCTAAAAGAATTACTTATGTTTGGGGGAAAATGGTATACAATATAATTGTGTTCAGCTATAAATCTACTAGTTATAAGCACGCGATATTTAGGTTTTCTCGAAGTGCTTTTACATGAATTTCCTCCAGAGACGGCTTCTATTTGGATATATAGATTTAACTTTTAAGTATTAGATATTTCTCTATTGCGCATTTGCGCTTGTTTATATAGGCGCGGCACAGAATTAGCAAAATAAGTCAGCATATAGTTCTACAAAGGAGACACGTTCGCGCATTCGCTTTTGTTATGAGACAGTGAGACTACCATATTGCCGCCAATTAATGTAAAAGAAACTGGGCAAAAACCATTACAGCAAGACAATAATAATAGGGCCAGATCTAACCAAACTAAACTTGATTTAAACATATATTTTAGAGAAATCCTCAGTATTGGCACATTTATATTAGTATTAGATATTTCTGTATATAATTGCGCTTTATATATATTTATATATAAGCGCAACAGACGACACGTTGTTGGATCATGTTTCACAGTTTCTTTTTATTTTTTATTCACAGTATTTTTATATTTTTTCTTGTTTAAAGATTTACGAATTACGATATTTATAAGATTTTGAGACCGAGTCCGGGTTTCGTCAATCTCGAGCCCATAGTCTCCCGTTTTTGGTCAGCGGGAGAGCGCGGGGGAGACTCTGGGGAAACTGGTTGATTCTCCGTTTTGATTGGTTCATTTAAATTTATCGAATTCATCGTTTCAAAACATACAGATTGTGAAATAATGAAAGTCAAATCTATTGCTTTATTCAATAAACATATATATCTTCAAATTTAGACGCCTCATTTACATCTCTTCTCTTTGTTTAATTATATCTGGGTCTCAGTCACACAATTGCAAACAAACTTCATAATTTCGAATAACAAATAGTCGCAATGAACAAAACAAACCCTGGTGGGATTTGTCGTTATATTTGATGTATAAATGTAAAACAATTTAAACAACGAAAAAGCATATTAAAGAAGGAATCAGCCTTCGCAATCGCAACTCGTATTAAAAGGCTTGTGATCGAGGACGATATTGGCGTCGTGAATTGATATTTTACTTTGGATTTCAAGAACGTTTATGTCAAGTGCCACCACCAGCAGTGTCAGTCTCTCTCCGACAATTTTAACGTGCATTTGAGGTGCGTTTTATGCAGGGTTCTCACAAATATAGTATTTGCGATTTCAAACAAATATATGAGTAACGAACTCATGAATACAACGCACATTCTGCACAGCATCTGAGGCTACGATCATGCGCTTAACAACCAGAACCCCTCATTTCAGGGGGAATTAAATCCAATTTCCCCAGAGTCCACCCCCCCGCGCTCTCCCGCTGACCAAAATGGTGAGACTATGGGCTCGGGATTGGGGTTTCGTAGTATGCCTCCCATCACGTCTTACACTACAGTTTCATTTCTTTATCTGAGCCCACAAACGTACGTATTGTGGTTGGTTAGAGATAAAGGGTTAGAGATTATAGTTAGACTAGCCTGTGCGCAGATTTTTTACCCAACCTCCCGAGAAGGCTATTTTCTGTAACACAACCCCAACAACCCTAATTAGTAATCTGATCCACTAGTGTGGGTTTACCGCTTCTGTTTAGACTGTTTGGCCTAGTGAGTCAAGTTAGCATGTAACTAATACAGTAAATCTGGTTAATGGTTAGGGTTAAATTTATCTTAGGGAGAGAAAATCCAGTCCAGTCCAAAGGAGAGAAAATCCAGTCCAAAGTTCAGTTTGAACTGCAGTCCGAAGTCCAGTCCAAAGTCCAGTCTGAACTTCAGTCTAAAGTCTAGTATACAAAGTCCAGTCTAAATTCTAGTTAAATTAAAGTCCAGTCCAAAGTCCAGTCTACAATCAAGTCCGAAGTGAAGATCGAAATTTAGTCCAAAGTCCAGTCCAAAGTCAAATCCAAATTCCAACATTTAGTTCAAAGTCCAGTCTTAAAATTTAGTCCAAAGTCCAGTCCAAACTGCAGTCCAAAGTGTAGTCTAAAGTGCAGTTCAAAGTCCGGTCCAAAGTCCAGTCCTAACTCCAGTCCAAACTCCAGTCTAAAGTCCAGTCTAAAGTTTAGTCTAAAGTCTAGTCTAAGTGCAATTAAAAGTGAAGCCCAAAGTGTAATCCAAAGTCCAGTCCAGTCCAAAGTCTAGTTCAAAGTGTAGTTCAAAGTGTCATCCAAAATACAGTCCACATTTCACTCCAGAGTCTAAACCAAAGTGCAGTTCAAAGTCCAGCCCAAAGTCTAATCCAAAGTGCAGTC
Source organism: Paragorgia papillata (assembly GCA_035771165.1). Taxonomy (NCBI): domain Eukaryota; kingdom Metazoa; phylum Cnidaria; class Anthozoa; order Scleralcyonacea; family Coralliidae; genus Paragorgia; species Paragorgia papillata. The sequence goes on from JAWNZC010000400.1 coordinate 2,463,807, forward strand.
CGAACTCCAGTCCAAAGTGCAATCCAAAGTCCAGTCCAAAGTCCAGTCCAAAGTCCAAAGTCCAGTCCAAACTCCAGTCCAAAGTGCAGTTCAAAGTCCGGTCCAAAGTCTAATCCAACTTCTGTTCAAAGTACAGGCCAAAGTCTAATCCAAAGTGCAGTTCAAAGTGCAGTTCAAAGTACAGTCCAAAATGCAGTCCAAAGTGCAGTCCAAAGTGCAGTCCAAACTCCAGTCCAAAGTCCGGTCCAAAGACCAGTCTGAAATCCAGTCCAAACTCTAGTCCAAAGTCTAATCCAAAGTGCAGTCCAAAGTCCAGTCCAAAGTGCAGTCCAAACTCCAGTCCAAAGGGTAGTCCAAAATCCAGTCCAAATGCCAAGGTCTAATGCAAAGTGCAATCCAAAGTCCAGTCCAGTCTAAAGTCCAGTCCAAACTGCAGTCCAAAGTCTAATCCAAACTCCAGTCCAAAGTCTAATCCAAAGTCCAGTCCAAAGTCTAATCCAAGGTCTAGTCCAAAGTGCAATAAATCCAAAGCGAAGTGCAAAGTGCAGTCCAAAGCGAGGTGCAAAGTCCAGTCAGGGGCGGATTACCCAGTAGGCTGAGTAGGCTGAAGCCTACAGGCCCGGGCTTGCAAGAGGCCCGTAATTTCCAGAGAATACATTTTTTTTAGCATTATTATTTATTTTATTATTTAAATTTTAATACAGCAATAAGGTGGTAGACAGTCACTGTCTACCATCTTACAGTCGTAGTACGGTACTAAGCTTGTCTTTAAGACGCATAGCTCAGCATTCATGAAGTACTCTCTTCTCATTGCTGGGTTTATCCGCTGACCAGTGTCCTGCAGTCATTCCCTGGCTATACGCTATGTGAGCTACTCGGCTACGAGTTACCAACACGAGCTGACGAGCCAGGCAATGTGAAAGTCAAGGAGCGAGAGGAGCGAAAACGTCGACAGGAGGCTGAACTTCTGCGGATTCCAAAGATCCGGAGATGGTTGAGCCCGGCCCCTGCAGGCCCTGCTGCATCTACACTTTTGTTGTCCACTACATCAACAGCATCTGTGAACTTGCAACGTGAGTCACTGGACACTTCGTAGAGTGAGTCTGAAGCTGAAGTTAGTCATGAGCCTGACATACCTGCTTCAGTTGCTATGGATTCAGCCAGTATCCTTAGCATGCAGTGATGACATTTTTGCTCTGAATGACAGGGACACTGATCCTCACCCACACACCCCAGTTTGCGACATCGGATTATGGCCTAATGACAAGCTTACAAACAGCTTTGTAGAATTCTGGGTGGAGCGTAGCCTCCTTCGCAGACGTCAGCGTAGGTGGAGCGTGGCAGTGTCGATTGTCAGCATATGGATGCCGATTTCGCCAAGTCTGTTCAAGATGATGGCAAACAGAAGAGGTGGTTCTCCAAATCTTTATTCTCCTGTATTCATTCATTGAATGGTGAAAAGATTCAGCGTTCATGGCTGTGCTACTCGCCTGCGACACGTCATGCATTTTGTTTTACCTGCAAGTTGTTTGCATGTTCTGATGACAATGCCTTCGCTGGTGTTGGTTATAGCGACTGGAAAAATTCTGTTGCACGGATCGAAAAACATGAAAACAGGCATAATCATCGTGCAGCATATCTTGCATTGTTCAACAGAGCTGATGCCAAAAAACGAGTGGACAATGAACTTTTAGAACAGCACAAAGCGGAAGTTGCTTACGCAAATATGGAAAGATATGGAAAGAGTTGTTGCTGTAATTAGATTCTTGGCTGAACGTGGGCAGCCCTTTCGAGGACACGATGAACACTTGGGATCTGTCCACTATGGTAACTTCCTGGGAACACTGGAGTTGTTGGCTAAGTTTGATCCTTTTATCGCAGCTCATATTGAGAAACGTGGAGGACAAGGTAGAGGATCAGTGTCATATCTATCATCTACGATTTGCAGTTAATTGATTGATCGAATAATGCATGCGAGACGATCTACATGTGAAATGTCTGGAGTAGAGTCAACCGTCAAAGAAAAATATTTCACTACGTTTACTTCATCAACGATGAATCTGAGTACTTTCCCACCCATGACGGGTGGGAAAGTACTCAGATTCATCGTTGATGAAGTAAACGTAGTGAAATATTTTTCTTTGACGGTTGACTCTACTCCAGACATTTCACATGTAGATCGTCTCGCATGCATTATTCGATATGTACTGGCAGATGGTCCAGTAGAACGATTTCTCCACTTCTTGGACATGAAGGCGCATACTGCGGAAGAGATGCTGCAGCGGGTGTTAAGCTTATTCGAACATGTGGGCCTTGATATCGAAAACTGTAGAGGACAGTCATACGACAATGCAAGCAACACGAGCGGGAAGTATGGTGGTTTACAGGCGCTTATTCGTGAAAAGAATGAACTCGCAGACTGCCGTTCCATGTTTTGCACATTCACTCAATCTGGTTGGACATTGTGCTGTGGACTGTGTTCAAAATGCCACAGCGTTTTTCGACTTTGTTCAGAAGTTGTACACCTTCTTCAGTGCCTCAACTCATCGCTGCGATATTTTGTTGAATGAACTTCATGGGACTAAGTTGCCAGTTATGAAACGCCTTTGTGACACTCGTTGGTCTGCTCATTCGGCAGCCACTTCCGCTCTAAAACAAAGCTACGAGAATATTCATGCAGCTCTTCTCTTCATTTCATTTCAGAAGACACGGATGAAGAAGCAACAACACGACTAGAAGCAACAAGCCTCCATAAGAAGATGGATTTGTTGGAGAACTGCATCTTGTTGGAACTCTGGTCATCTGTTCTTGAACGGTTTCACAAGCCGTCTGTGAAATTGCAAAGCACCAACCTGGATCTCAATGAAGCTCTCTTGGTATCTTTGAAGAACTATGTGACATCTCTCAGAGATTCTTTTGACGATTTCGAGAAAAAGGGAATGTTGCGATCGAAAGCAAAGTCCTACAAGTCAGAGACGGGTCGGAAACGCAAGCGAAGTGTTAGATTGAAGTTGAATGACGGTGCAGCTGAAGAGACAGAATTCAGTCCCAGTGAAAGGTTCAGGGTTGAAGTCTTCTTGCCTATTCTGGACAGGCTACATGCTGAGATCAATAGGCGTCTACAAGCCTACACTAACTTGTCGAATAAGTTTGGATTTCTTCATAACGTACAACAGCTTGATGCAAAACAGCTGAGAGGTGAAGCACACAATTTGATACAGCAGTATCCAAAAGACTTGGAGTCATCTTTTGCAGAAGAGCTGGTCCATTTTCGGGAATATATCAAGTGCAAAATTTCAACAGATAATGAAGATGAGTCTGATGACGCTGTCAGCATTGAGCTTCAGATGTACCGTCTTCTGACAAGAAGAGGAATGCGTGAAGTCTTTCCAAATGCGGAAATTGCTCTTCGGAATTATTTGACTTTCATTGTGAGCAATTGTTCGGGTGAGCGGTCCTTTTCCGCATTGAAACGCATAAAAAATATGCTGAGATCCACTATGAACGACCAGAAATTGAACAATCTGTCTATTAGGAATATAGAGGCAGATGTTTTCCGGAAAATCGATTTCCAGGATGTTATCAAAGAATTTGCCTCACGATAATGCCGCAAACCATTTTTGTAATATGTATATGAAAATGCATCATGTTGTATTTGTTATATCAGGAACGCCCGAACGGGAAAACTCCATCAAGTGTTGAATCATGTAAAATGTTATTTGTTGATTTTGTTCTAGTTATTACAAAAGAAAACTGTGAGATAAAAAGCTGCGTAGATTTTTATTTTCTTCTACAATATAGTATACAGACCTGGTCGTTTGTTCAGTTATTCCAACTCATCCTTTCAAGAACTATAAATAAGTGCTTCCAAATAGCTAGTTAGCTCCGGCCTCATTTGCCATTTATAGAAAATTGTGATTATGGGAAGACCACGGCCCCAGAATGCTGGAAATGGCATTTCCGAGACTCTAAATTTCCAAATTTTCCGGGGGGACATGCCCCCGCACCTCCTTAGACGGTTCTCGCGTCTTCTGTACTTGAATATCGTTACCGAATTTTCCGATGACGGAGTGACCGGGTGCCGCCCAAATTAAATCTAGCTAGATACGGCATCGATATAAGTATTTTCATAGATCAGTGCACCATGAGGCCCGTGAATTTTATTTAGCCTACAGGCCCGGAAACTGGTAATCCGCCACTGAGTCCAGTATAAAGCGCAGTCCACAGTCCAGTCCAAAGTCTAGTCTAAAGTCTAGTCCAAAGTCCAGTCTAAAGTTCAGTCCAAAGTCTAGTCCAAAGTTTGGTCTAAAGTTTTAATAGTCTTTGCAACAGTGGTGTGCATGCGAAAGAATTAATAAGTTCTTCGTAATCTAAAAATTTTGTCAGCTCGCGTTCGACGTTTATAAGCATTAAAGAATTCAAACGCTGCTGTCCCATTGTAGACCTTAACTTGTTTTTCACGTATGTAACACTTCGAGACCTGTGCTGAATAAAATCGTCTGGCGTTAGCCAGAATAAACCTTAAAGACTCGTCGTCAGGCTTCAAAGTGTTAAGTTTGGTGATGAACGTTCACACTTTGTGGAACCAATAGGCAGAGTGAAAAGTGTCCTGTACAAGCTGTACAACTGTGGAAATGCACTCTGGAGGTTAAAATTGGCCAGAAGTTTTAATACGGTAATGTAATTTTCTCTATTCACATCACAATTGCTGCTTTCATTTGGAGAACGGTCTTTCCCCCATTCTTTGAACTTTAGGTAGTTGTCTATGAACGACATGTATTCTTCCTTTAGCTTTCTATCATCAAAACCATAATTTCGACCGAGCCACATTTTGAAAAGCATCTGGAGGCAACAACTTACTGGTAATGTTGGCTGATCTATATGAGCGACATACACTTACAAGTTTCTGAAACAAGTTTCCGAAACATATTTTCGGAAAAGTTCCCGAAACTTGTTTCAGAAAATAGAACAGTGTTCTAATCAGGGAAACTTGGTTTCCAGCTGACTGAACAAAGTTTCGGAAACTAATTTCAACATTCACTGGAAACTTTTGTTTCTAAAACCATGTTCAGTCGGTAACTTGTTTCGGAAATTTTCTCCAGTGTATGCCGGGCTTAATGAGGGACAAATTGTATACGAATACGAACTAAGTTTGAACAAATTCATCGAAATGCAACTATGCAAGGAACTTGTGCTAAGAAAATCCGGACATGATGAGAAGATATTCAACCCTCCTCCTATTATAAATATTGAACAATGTAATAAGCTCAAAATCCTAGGTATAACGTTCCAGTCAAATGGCAAGTTCACTGAACACGTTAAGGCCAAACTTTATGAGGCTAATAAATGCTTGTATAAAGTATTGAGATTTGAGATCGTTGAGGAAGGAAGGCCTTAGTCAGGATGAAATCGACACTCTCTTCAAGGCTCTGGTACTATCTGGTACTACTATTTAAAATATCGTATGGTCTCTCGGTATATGGATCTTCTACTTCGGATTTAAATACAGTTCAACGTTTTTTAACCAGATGTTTTAAACGAAATTATATATCAATGTATATAATATCAATAGTATATATATAATATCAATGAACTTCTAGAACAGAGCGACAAAAATAGTTTTTAGAAAATAAGTGTATGCGAAAACCATCCTTTGTATTCAATGCTGCCTAAAATAAAAACCTCATCAAGACGCTTAAGGAATTAAAAGAGAGCCTTTGGCCTAAAGTGAATACCGACCGTTTTAAAAATAGCTTTTTTAATATAATAATTTTTAAATATAATTTAGCAGTCTATAGATACAATTTGTAGTTTGTCTATAGAATGACTTTCAGATATTAGTAGTTTATAGATATACTCTATACGTGTAACTCAGATAATTGTTCTTTTATTATGTAAATTATTAATACCATTATAAATAAGCATGTAAATTTGATATGTATTTTATCAAATGCAATAAAGACGGTATTATTATTATTAAGTCACTGAACGTTTCAAACTATTTCAACTTACAATACATCACAACAACAGTCAATAGCCGATGTCATTACTCTGAGAAGACAGACAAACAGAGATGAACAGTTACGGATGTCGTCGAAACGTGGAAAAAATCCCACGACGTCCACGCCTACAAACATTTCCTTCCCTGCCCACAAACTTAACGTTAACGACCGTTGGCAATTACGTCAGAACCTTTGAAATATACTTTGTACAAAGAGATGATTATAAATAATATCCGCAAAAATGTCTAACACTGGTTTCAAAACATAACTATTAACGCATCCTACGTGTTTGTCAGTAATTTTCTTGCGGTTAAACCAGCGTTGAGAATGTTTTAGTAAATATTCATCACCTTTGTATTACAAAATTTATTTTCAAAAGTTTGAGGTAGTTGTCAACGGCCATTTAGCGTTTGTAGGCGGAGACGCAAATGTATGTAGGCGTAGATGCGATGAATATTGACGGCCGCCATGCATTAGAGGGGGAAAACGAGCTAAAATTCGTCTAAAACAAGCCTTTTACTAAATTTTCATCACATAAATTTTTACTTTAGTTCTTTATTGAGGCGTCTATTATCTGTTGAATTTTTCCACTCTTTGGATGTAAATTGTGTCCGCCATTTTGAAGTACCCCCCTGATCAGGTAATCTCACAGGCAGGTCTTCAAAGGGCCTGGATACTAGCTTAGTAGCTTTCCAAGGCCATGTAAAATAAATTAGTTGGTGATCGTCCTGTTTTTATATTTTTCAGGGTCGGGAGGGAGGTTTTTTTTTTGTTTTTTTTCAAAATTGTTTTTAATAAGCCAATCTAGTATGGCCATTTTTCAACATTGACTTGGCGGGATGTTTGGCAAGTGAAAAATGTTCTGGCAAAGTCGTAGTCTTGTCCTTTGCACTGGCCATGAGAACTTCGAACACGTTTCTGTTGTTTGACCTTGAATCAACTGATCGCTGCTCTTCCTAAAGTTTTAACAATATCATCGAGTTTACTTGTTTGGGTCACTTTTGTCATACTGCTTTCTGATTTTGATGAACCAACCAGTACCGTTGCGAAGCTCCTACGTGCATCTTCCGGAATGGGTTCATTGTCGACCAATCCTGAATTTTCGTCGCACATTTCACTGGATGCCCGCTCCAGTTTTATATCATGATCTCTATGGCTTACAAGCACCTTCCCTCCCCACCCCATATGACCTTGAATTGCCTTTGTTTTGTTTTTGTTCTGCGTGCGGTCAGTTCACTTCCGGTTGTTAATCAGATTTGCGCCTCCCCTGGAGACCAACAAAGTTTTTAAAATGGCGGAGAGTCGACAAGACAACGAAACGTCATTTACGCCAACTTAGTACGCTCTAAACGCTTCTAAACCGATGCCATGGCTTAGCAAGAAATAATATAAACATGGAGGAGGACTACAAGCGGATACTCGACCGACATCGTGATAAATTCCGACAAGCCATCAACATCGAACGACTGTCGTCCTCTTTGCTTGTCAGTCATATTCTGAGCGAAGCCGACTGGCAAACGATTGAGAACGAAGTAGGAAGCCAACGAGTCGATAGACTACTGGACCTACTCAAGACGAAGGGCTATGATAAGTTTAAAAGGTTCTGTGTTATTCTCGAAACGACTTATCCTTACATGCTCAACTGTATGTTTTTGGGAATGGAACCGCCAAAGAATATGTTCGCAGGTATTCATTTGTTTACATCGCCAATATTACGGCCGTTTCGTCGTTCTATTTAGTATAAACCGTCCACAATTGTATTAACGTGTTGTTGTTTTCTTGGTTTACATGTAAAAGGGAATTTATATTTCTAGGGGCCAAAAGAAGTCTCTGGCCATCTTTTTTGTCGTTCGGCTTGTAAATGTTTGCTTTCGATTTGATCCAAATAAACATGGATTTCAATAGGAAAATAGCGAAGCATGGTTACCGTACATCAATATTGAACTAACAATCCGTTGTTTGATTGTTAAAAACTAATGTTTGGGAGTTGTCATGAAAAGGCTATCAAATGTCATTAATATGTGACTTTGGTAGTCATTAATAGTTTATGGACTTTCTCTTTGAGCTGATAATTATATAGGTAAACGTTAAACAATTTAGACTTCTGAATTGCTGTGTATCATGGATACAACAGGCTCTTATAATTGTGAGGAGTCGGTAATAGCAGAAATCCATCCGGCTCCTGATTGGTCGATATATTTAGTATGTCTCACTTAGTGTGTGCAATAATGGACTGAGGGGAAATTTTTTTTGGGCCATGTACTGTACCATGAGCTTATGCCATATTTTATGAAATTTTATCCTGAATTCAGAGAGCCATCAAACATATTTTAACGTTGTTGGTATAGGTCTGAATGATAATCCTGTTTATTTCAAACTTTGTTTGTTGGGCCTATAGTCGTAACAAGCTTTTAGCTTTGAAGTGGAGCACTCAAATCATCCATATTTTGTTACTAAAATTCTCAGCAGTTTCTATTTTTACAAGCTGTACTGTAACTACCATAGGTTATTACTTGGGGCAGAGTATGATCGAAGAAGTTAGTTGCCTGCGTTTACTGTATTTTGCAGTGTATAAGTTGAGTCCCTCAAATTAAATAGGTACCAGACACAGACTAGTATTCATGGCAACTTTAATAATACTTAATACAAATTTATTGATAATTCATGAAGAAAATTCAAAAGAAATGAATGTTTAAACAATATCATTCTGTAAATCGCATACAGATTCTTCCTGATTTACATATAACGTTTTCCTCAATTTACTTAATAGCTAAAATCACTCCAAGTTGAAGAATAGTTTGAACACATGGCTATTTAGATGTGTCCATTTGAAAAGTACGATAAGCATTCACAGCCAATCTGTATCTGATTTACTACAGCTCACTTACAGCTCACCTTGTAAATCACATACAGATCACTGCTCATGCTTTATCTATTACAGACTTAAAATATCAACAATGATGTATGTACAATTGTCACATTTTGTCTTCAGAAGCATTTTTCTTTTGTCAGATTGTGTTTCTGCCACTTTCAAACAAGCTTCTCATTTACACCAAACTTGCACCTACTGGACCAGTAGTTAGACTTATTGCCAAATTTTACAATCTTCAACTTAAGAAAAATAATTGGTTCATGGAGAGCATGAAAAAATCGTAAGAGTTGGTCGAGGCGTAGCCGAGTGCTCTCCCAATTTCCCAAGTGCATCCATAACTCGATGGAGCACACTAAACCATGAGCCATTTATTTTATAACATAGCATTAAATCCTTTTACAAGCGGCGAATCATTTTGGTTGTTGTGTTTTTCTACTTTCGTAGCCAAGTCTTTTTTGTTCACTAAAATCCAACCAAAAAGACAGTTTAAACTCGGTTACCCAGACCCAGTTTATATCTTCTGGGTCATTGTTCTTTATTACTCAATAAAATTAAATGACTTGGTATTTTGATAATATAAAAGGCCATAATTTAAAACTTATAAAAGGTCAATTTAAAACTCAGTTTTGTTTTGAAACTTTTTCCCGCACTTTTTTGCCGTGCTCCATCGAGTTATGGAGCACGCACGACAGCCAATCAAAAACGTTGCTATATCAAAGCTATGTTATAATTGCATCTTTCTTTTTAATTAGTTTGTTTTGTCAGTGTACAGCATAAAATGTGATTGATTGCGTTTTGATTAAACCTTGGATTAAACAATGTGTATTTATAACATAGTGAGGACTGGGTACTAATATAATTTTTCACCTTAATTTGTATAAGTCGAGGTCAGCTTCTTGACATCAATTTTGTGGCCTAGAAATTTGACTAATACGCTGCGAAATACGGTACAAGTTCTTGCCCAAAGAATTTGAGCTGTAGTGTCAGTGGTGCTATTGCTTTGTCACATTACTAATCAACTCAATTTTGTGAGCAATTTACCCAGCAATTTCTTATCGATTTACTGACCAATCATATTTCCCTCTACAGAATTTCTGTTTTACCAAGCAGTTATCCAAAAAGCAGAGGAGGGTGTTACATCCCATCCACCTCCCCCTGCACACCATGCCCCAATCTCGTTCCCAGAGCCCACGTTCGCCACCCGGGAAACGAGAGCCTCTGGGATAATCCGTTTCAAATCGTTACCTTATTGGCTGAATGTGAGCATGAGTTGGGCTGAAGTGACCGCAAGTAGAATTAATAAAACCAAAATAACAAAGATGTCGGACGTGAAGACGTTGCCGCGATCGATATCTTCGCCGTATGTGTGTATATGCTGTAATTCAAGCTTCGCCAGCAACCCCATTGACTTGTTTGGGGAAAAGTCAAACAAGGAGAACATACTATCCAGATTCCGCTCGGATATTTACGCATGCGTACCTCAACCGGAATAACAAAAATCCTGTGATTTAAAACGGATTATCCCAGAGTTTCTCGTTTCCCGGGTGGGGGAACGTGGGCTTTGGGAACGAGATTGACCATGCCCATGAATTAGAGTTTGAACTTGTTTGAAAGAAACAAGAGAGTCCGAATTAACGCTTCGTAAATCGCTAATTGCGAAGCAATTTTGAAAATTTTTGAAAAGTGCGAAGCAGTTCTTTCAAAAATTGCGAAGCTTATTTTTGAATAATGTAGCGTAACGTAGCATAATATACACTTGTTGACTGGCGCCGAGGGAAAGCCCGAGGGTGACATTGAAGCCTGAGGGGCCGTAAAACTCGATGTTTCTGAAGGCAAAAGTCAACAAGCGTTTTGTTATATACGAAAGACTTTTAAAATACAAAATACCAAACTGACTCGAAACTTGTAAAAGGCAAAAAGACTTACCAAAACACTTTGACTTTGTCTTCGTATTTCAATTCAATTCAACTGAACAAATACACCAGACTCAACAAGTACAAAGAACAGCTTTAAATTTATCCAGATTTTCTTCAGACCTTCTTTGAAGATATGTATAGATATTCTTTCCTTTGGAAAATGGACTATTTCGTACCAAACAACCTCGAAACAGCTCTTGTTTTCAAAATGTTCCGAAAAGTCCAAAGTTCTTGATCTGATGCAATAATCATTGTGTATTCACGTGAACAACGCATGATTAAAGCTGACGTCAGAGGGAAACATTGCACTGTTTCCTTCTTCGTTGTTGACGTCAGAGGGAAACAGTGCAATGTTTCCCTTGGCAGAAAGAAACATTGAGTTTGTTGAACAACACGTGACCATGATTTGACCAATAAGATTTCATCTTTGGCAAACGAAAGTCTTTGGTATATAACAACGTCTCTTAACGTACCGGTAACATCTCAAAACACAGCGTAACGTCTCATAGTGTAGCGTAACTTTTCAGAAAGTAGCATAACTTACCGGAATGCAAGATAACTTGACGTCAGAACGTAGTACACTTCTCTGAACGTACCATAACGTCTCAGAACTTGGCAAACTGCTCAGAACGTAGCGTAACTTTTCTGAATGTAGCGTAACTTCTCTGAACGAAAAGTAACTTTTGAACGTAGCATAACTTTTCTGAACAAAGCGAAACTTATCAGAACGAAGCATATTAACATTTTTAAAGGTAGCGTACATGTAACTTATCAGAAAGCAGCGTAACTTCTGAGAACATAAAGTAACAGTTGAGAAGCTAAAATGTATAGCGTGACCTCTCGGAACATTGCGTAACGTTTTATACGTAACATATACTGTCTCACAATGTATTATATGTAGCATAGCCCGTACAAAGAATTAAAGAAATTAAAAGTCCGTGAAATTCAAGAAAAGACGTGTGACCAATCGTGTTAACCTGTCTCAGAGATAGGAGTAGGGGAGAACAGGTGGTGTGTGCTGTTGGCGCGCTGCCTCTCACCAAAACATTAAGCCCAGTTAGGCGGGGTTAGTACTTGGATGGGTGACCGCTTGGGAATGACCTCGTTGTCGGGCTTGGACTCATGTTTCCTCCCTCCATAAAATCAACACCTAACATCTCAGCTGTGATCCGTGGTCTCATCTGTGTCGTTGGCGGCTGCTTGGAGCGCCTTTGATATGCCTCGACACGGTCACGTTGATCTGCGTCCTTCGCAATTCAGCCACTGGCTGCAAGTAAGGATGATTAGTCCCCAGTCCTTTATCCTTTATTTTAATTGACGGGTAATAATTCAATTGGGGGAGTAACTACTAAAAAAAGTTGCGAAGCTGTTCTGAAGCGCTATCCTGAATTATTTTACTCACTCAGACATGTTTTGCGAAAGCACTACAGGTTCCACACTAAATAACTGAGACAAGCAAGCATCTTATAATTTCCATGGTTGCATTTTGAAACTGTATGATAGGGTTAGACCACAGTCTTGATTGCTGAAAAAAATGCTGTGGTGGAATTGAGGTACCTGTAGTCTAAGATCCCGTTTACACGATGCCGGTACTATTTCAAAACGGAACAAAATCATGCCGTTTAGGCCTTGCGTTTACACGATACCGGCACAAAAATGACATGAAAACGGCACAAAATGAAGACGGGTTCCTTGACGGCATGAAATGAAAACGGAACACTAACCGGTATCGTGTAAACGCCCGTGCCGTAACAGTTTGATGACGGTAATCAGCATCGCAATCGGTAGTCAGCAGTATTCACAAAGTCTTCTCAATTCTCATTGGAAGAGAATAGTCACATGCTAATCCGTCATTATATTATACCGGCACCATGCATGTAAACGCAAGACTTTTTGGCCTGTATTTACACACCGGCTTGATTTTGTTCCGTTTTCAAATTGTACCGGCATCGTGTAAACGGGGTCTTAGGCATGAGTTGGCAGCAAAAAACATTTTATAAGCTAATGTTATATTTCTCTTTCAAGGCTCAGGACGCATTTCTAAAAATGGTTCAAAACATTCTGAACGAGAAAAGGAAGGACGGCAAGTTTGTAAGTACAGTAAGCACTAAGCACGTTGTTTCTATTGCAAAGCATTCATTGTGATCCATATTACAGACATTTGGTACTCGATGTTCGTCAATATGCTCAGAAAAGATTTATGAGTGCCAGGCACGAATCGAACCTGTGACACAGAATAAGGATTGACCAGAAGTCCGACTCGCGGAAAAAAGTGTCCCATTATTTTTATGCGCATGCGCCAGTCGGCCATTTTGAAAGTAAGTGCCCCCGAGAAATTATCCCTCTCGTCCTTACGACCATCGGGCTCCTGTAGTCAATTACTCTTGGCCTTCTTGTGACCTTTTAATTAACTTTATATTGCTATCTATACATATATAAATAATATTTAGTTAGGTAATAAGTAATTTACTTTAGAAAACGTTTCGTTGGAGATGAAATTCTTTGACCACGAGGTTATTAAAACTTCAGTACGCGGATACTACGGGTAAAAGTCCGTGGAAAAAAGTCCTGTACTCGCGAAGCTGAGTTTTACATTTCTCGATGATGCCGACACACTTGTTTATAGAGAAAGATTGCTAAAAATTTCGGAACTACGCATTATTGAAATACATCGAGTACGTATGTTGTTAGAAAATGTATAAGCTTTCATTCGGTGTATAGTTCAAACTTTAGTGTTACCTGTAACTTTTTAAAATGTTCAAAATGTTCTCACCATTGCCATAAAAGTTTTATTATCTTTTCATATGTTCAAAAGGTATGAATCCTTATGAATCCGTATGACTACTAATTTGCACCAAAAACGTTTTTATACTTCAACTAGAAATCTGCAAACTTTTCCACTCCTTTCATATTCGAATTAGCTTCAGTTTAAGAAATATCTGAGGTTCATACCAGAAGTCTTTCTGAACTGCAAACACCAAAACAGACATAAATTTCACACGGTCCAGTCCAAAATAATGATGTTTTTTTCATATTTTAAAATACTTCCCAGCAAGAAAATTAAAAGTTCTGACATGAATAGCACACTTGACAGTATCCTCTGTTTCAAATATGCGGTTCAGGGTTGTGCGTTTAGTATTTAAAAACAAAATCCAAAATTCTATAAGACTTGTGAGGAGTCCATTTCCATTATATAATTCTTATTTTACGAACAATGGTGAGAACTTTTGAACATTTAAAAAAGTTACAGGTAGCACTAAAATTTGAATTATATACCAAATGAAAGCTTATAAAATTTCTAACAACCTACGTACCCGATGTATTTCAACAATGCGATAAACAAATGTGTCGGCAAAATCGAGAAATGTAAAACCCGGCTTTGCGAGTGTTGGACTTTTTTGCCACGGACTTTTACCCGTAGTATCCGCTCACTGAAGTTTTAATAACCTCGTGGTCAAAGAATTCTATCTCCAAAGAATCGTTTTCTAAAGTAAATTACTTGTTTACTTAACTAAATATTATTTATATAGATAGATAACAATATAAAGTTAATTAAAAGGTCACACGAAGGCCAATAGTAATTGAATACAGGAGCCCGAAGGTCGCAAGGACGAGAGGGCTAATTTCCCGGGGGCACTTACTTTCAAAATGGCGCCGGGATCGCGAGGCCGACATTTCGCGAGGACGCTTACATCAAAGGTGCCGACACTGAGTCGGACTTCTGAGGAATTTATATTATTCCACTTGTCAGACAGGCATGGAAGAAGATGGCTAATATAACTTCTTAAACGTATTATTGAAAGATATCGTCATATTATGTACGTGTGTTGTTAGAAATTTCATATAAAGCGTTTGAACTAAGATTCTTCCGCGTACCTCTGCACATGCTCAGCTCTTGTTCAGCCCGAATTTTAAGGTGAAATAACTTATGCATTAGGTTCGGCACATGAGAAGTTCGACGTTTGAATCGGAGTTGCTCCAACGCAGTGAACTCGATGTAAGTTAAAATCTGATACCTGGAACGCTAACGTCCAGTCATTCGTGGGGCAAAAAGTGAGGCAAAAAGTTCCAGGCCCTTGCGCGGTTTGCAGGTAGGATTCAGTCTCCCAAAAAATGTTTTTTACACGGCCACCGGTCTTGAGCGAACTGCGAAGACTCGAAAAGGTTTGAAAACTTATTTATTGAATCATTTTATCACGCTTTGCTAAACGTGCATTTTAAATTTTGATTGGTTGTGCTACGCTGCCGAACTAATTATGCAGTAATTGTTTATTTGTTGCTATAGTAAGGGTCATTGTCTTTCAAAACGTGCACGAGTTTGTCAGTCAAGAAATTAGATCAAACTTTTCGTTATAATATAAACCATATATTAGAGTTTCGTTACTCCGAAGAGGATACAAAAAATCAACACAAACTTAGTATAGAATATGCCGTTAGTACCAGTTGCATATCTCGTTTTGTTTAAAAAGCATTCCGCAGTCGTTGAAAAATAAACAATCTAGTTGTCAGTTATTTCTTAAAATATTATTAGTTACAAAAGGCCGTTTAACACATTCGAACAAAAAATTAAAGGAGCAGATATAAGTAAATGACATTAAATGTATATGAAATATCAAGTAACAAGAATAGCTTTCGCACTCTTGTTCTCACCTTTTCAGCTGGCTGTTTTCATCCTAGTTAGCAAAAGGACGTCTGTTTTCTCAGCCTGTTTTCATCCCTAGCTTAATTTACTGTATAGTTTTCGACTGCTATACAGTAAAGAAAACAACAACAGCACTACAGAACAATGGGAAACCATTAAATGCACGTTTAGCCTGACAAAATGTTTGATAAATAATTTTTTCAAACCTTTTTTCGAACCTTCGCAGTTCGCTCAAGACGGGCGGCCGTGTAAAAAAACATTTTGTGGAGACTCAATCCTACCTGCAAACCGCGCAGGGGCCTGGAACTTTTTGCCTCACCTTTTGGTTACGCGTTAGCGTTTCAGGTATCAGATTTTAACTTACATCGAGTTCACTGCTCCAATAATGCGACCGGCCTTGCCGCTCCAAATACAATCTGCCGCTCTTAAATTATTCAAACGTCGCTCTTCTGCCGCACTTAATGCTTGTATTATGTTCAGCGCATGAGAAGAACGACGTTTGAAACGGGCCTAAGGATGGAAAGTTTTTCCAACTCTGTTAAAGGGTATTGGCAATAAACATTAAATTTGTCTCATTTGAAAGAACTCGTCAAATGGTATAAGAAGACCTTTTGTAATTTTTCTGTATCTTTCTTGTGTTTTGTAATATTTCGACCAAAGACAGCGTGCTGTCCGCTATCTTGTTGTAATATTGGGTCTAATTAACTAGGAAATTGGTGACGTCACAAGCAGGGTAAACCAAATTTCCACGGAAGGCTTTTTAAATGTTGTGGGTCAATTTAAAATGGAAATAGCGCTACAAAATCGAGTTTCTAGCTCATAATATCATAAGGTTGGCAAGATAAAAATTTCACTTTACCCTGCTCATGTCGTCACATGCATATCGAAAATAATTCCAAGATGGCGGACAGCACGCTGTCTTTGGTCGAAATATTTCCAAAACCAAAACAGATACGAAAAAATTGTAAAAGGTCTTCTTATACCATTTGACGACTTCTTTCAAATGAGACAAACTTAATTTTTATTGCCAATGCCCTTTAAGCCATAGCAGCGTTGAAGTTAAACTGTGTCTGATGTTTTCACATGTCTTTCTTTTTAGGTTTGAGACAAGGCAACGTGCATCGAAGTGTTAGCATGATTGAACATGACTCTTGCAAGGAAACGACGTCGCTTAAAACCGAACTCAAAGTGATTCAGAGAAAATACGACAGCGTTGTTCAAAAACTGCAGAAAATGGAGCAGGAACGAAATGGCGCTCAAGTGGTGGGTAACGGTGAAAGGAAAACTAAAGAGGAAGGTTTGGACGAAGAAAAAGATAGAGAGTGTGAACTAATCAAACAAAAATACGAAGATGTGATGAAGGAACTCGAAATTCACCGGAGGCAATCTGAAGATTTGGCAACAAAGTGTAACAACCAGTTGTTGGAATCGGAGCATTTTCGCAGCCTGCATTTGGTCGGGCTGAACAAGTGTGACCAGTTAGTCAGAGAGGCGCAGATGTTGAACCAGAAATTAAACGCGAGCGAGAGCGAACGAGAGAAACTGCAACAGGACTACGAGGAGATTATACTCCTTCGAGAACAGGAGAAGAAAGAGATGAACGAATTGCGAGGAAAAAGAGGGAAGATTTGGAATCAAGAAAATAATAACGAAATGTTAGCGAAAGAGTACGACTCCCTGAAATCGATGAATGATAAATTGAGGATTGAGTTTCAGATTAACTTGGATAAGTATGAAAGGCTCGACGAAAAGTTCGCCGAAGCGAGGGAAAAGCTTACGGCCGTTTCGAAGGAACTGGAGACGAGCGAAAACGAACGCGCTTACTTGAAGCAACAGTACTCGGTAACTAAGAGGAATTACGAAAAATGTATGCATGAGAAGGATGTTGTTTTGAATCGCGTACATCAGGCCGAACAGCACCGCGATGCTGCCGTGAAGGAAACAGACCAAGCGCTGGCGTTGCAGTTGAAGGCGACTAGAGAACTAGCGAAACTGAAGGACGAACGGAATAGTGCCTTGAGCGAGTACAGACTGGTGATGAGCGAAAGAGACGGGGTGCACAAAGAGATGGATAAATTACAAGAGGATTTAAATCAAGCGCAAGAAGAAAGGGCAAAATTGAAGGAAGAAGCGGAGAGATTGTCACAAGAGAAAGACGTTGTGAGTCACGATTTGTCGATTGTGAACGGCGAAAGAGATAAGGCCATGAAAGAGTTGTATCTCGTGAAACAACAGATGAAACGGTTGGTCGTTGACAAAGACGAGGAACTAGCGGGGGAGAAATCTCGAATGAGGGAAGAATGTGAGATGTTTAAAGAAGAAAGGGACGCCGCTAGGAGGGAGAGACACGAGGCTATTATCCACAGGGATAAAATACTTAGGGAGTGCTTCGAGGCGAAGCAACGCAACGATACTTTCAAAGGCGAGAGCAAGGAAAGCGAGAATCTACGCAAACAGTTCGACGCCTTGTCCAAGGAGCTTGCCAACGCTCTTAGCGAGGCCGAGGTGTCCAAGAAGCGTCGGGATTGGTCGTTCAGCGAACGTGATAAGATGGTGAAGGAAAGGGACGCCGTGAAGGCGACGTGTGATGTTCTAAGGCAGGAACGGGATCGAGCGGTCAGTGATCTGGCGGCGCTATTAAGGGATACGGATCAGATCAGACGGGAGCAGATTAAGTCTATGGAAGAGCTTAAGTTGCTTAGGGTTAAGATTGAAAGCAGATTGGAGCTGGATGTAAGGGAGGGACTGGTGATCAGTAGAGATTCTGCTATTGATACTGATTCAGGCACAGTGAGTGGGATTATAATTTTATCTCTTCCACTTTACTCTGCTCTAATTTGACTCCACTCACTTCACTTTACTTTACTTTACTTTACTTTACTTCACTTCACTTCACTTCACTTCACTTCACTTCACTTCACTTCACTTCATTTTAGCTTACTCTACTCCACTGCACTCTACTCCACTTCTCTTTAGTCCACTCTACTCTACTCCACTTCACTTCACTTCACTCTACTACACTTTACTTCACCCTACTACTCCACTTTATTTCACTCCACCCTACTCCACTCAAGCGCTACTCTTCGCTATGCTACTCAGTGACTCTACTTTACTCCACTCCACTCCACTCCACTCCACTCCACTCCACTCCACTCCACTCCACTCCACTCCACGCTACGCTACGCCACCCCACCCCTACTCTACTCTACTCTACTCTACTCTACTCTACTCTACTCTACTCTACTCTACTCTACTCTACTCTACTCTACTCTACTCTACTCTACTCTACTCTACTCTACTCTACCCTACCCTACCCTACCCTACCCTACCCTACCCTACCCTACCCTACCCTACCCTACCCTACCCTACCCTACCCTACTCTACTACCCTACTCTACCCTACCCTACCCTACCCTACTCTACTCTACTCTACTCTACTCTACCCTACTCTCTACTCTACTCTACTCTACTCTACTCTACTCTACTACTCTACTCTACTCTACTCTACTCTCTACTCTACTCTACTCTACTCTACTCTACTCTACTCTACTCTACTCTACTCTACTCTACTCTACTCTACTCTACTCTACTCTACTCTACTCTACTCTACTCTACTCTACTCTACTCTACTCTACTCTACTCTACTCTACTCTACTCTACTCTACTCTACTCTACTCTACTCTACTCTACTCTACTCTACTCTACTCTACTCTACTCTACTCTACTCTACTCTACTCTACTCTACTCTACTCTACTCTACTCTACTCTACTCGACTCTACTCTACGCTCTACTCTACTCTACTCTACTCTACTCCACGCCACTCCACGCCACTCCCACGCCTCCACGCCACTCCACGCCACTCCACGCCACTCCACTCCACTCCACGCCACTCCACTCCACTCCACTCCACTCCACTCCACGCTACGCTACGCTACGCCACCCCTACTCTACTCTACTCTACTCTACTCTACTCTACTCTACTCTACTCTACTCTACTCTACTCTACTCTACTCTACTCTACTCTACTCTACTCTACTCTACTCTACTCTACTCTACTCTACTCTACTCTACGCCACTCCACGCCACGCCACGCCACGCCACGCCACTCCACGCCACGCCACTCCACGCCACTCCACGCCAGTCCACGCCACTCCACGCCACTCCACTCTACTCCGCTCCACTCTACTGCGCAATGGAGCATGGCAATAGATATTTGGGGATATATATTTAACTCTTGTACCTAACTTGTTAATAATGTCTTCTTTTTTAAGGACTGGGAGACCGAATTGATTGCTTTGGAAAAGGTATAGTGCATGCGAGTTTAGATTATCAAAGAACCCGAATTTGTCAGTTTTGATCATGCAGTGAACTTTATATACACTGCAAGGCTAAATAAGGAAGGTGATGGCAAAACTGGGTAACGACCCCATTTTGGACGGCATTTTATATTTTTGGCAAAAACATATTTTGAATATAAAACACTATGAAAAATAAAATAACTATTTTGTCGTGGTGACAAACTTTAAAATTGCTTTTTTTTAAAAGTCGTACTTTTATAACTCAGTGTACAGTATAAAAACAGTTAATCTTCTATTCTTCCACTCGCTCTTTGCGAAGAAATGGAATTGTGATGTCCTTAAACCAACGGTATTTATAAAAAACATTTTTCGTGTATATTTATAAAAAGCAAGTTTGAAAGATTGAAAGAACTCGGAGTTTAACCCTTTACTGGCCACAGTTTCCTTTTGTCAACTTATTAATTTTACTTTGGCTAACGCCAGAAGCAGTGCCGGATTTAGGACTGGGCGGTCGCGCAGCCCCCCCCCCCAAAAAAAAATGTTTAGGGGGGGGCTCCACAAAAATGTCTTGAAAGTTGAAAAAAATAGGTGTTGAAATGAAAAAATCTTGAGAGCCCAAAATATGAGTCAAAAACAAGACAAAAGATATATGGATGATATATAGGGTCACTTCTAAAAGTGTATACTATGACGATTATGACAGATTGATGGATGGAGTTGGCAAGTTGTTATTGGAAACCTAATTCAGTGTGGAAATTGTGACTTCGAAGTTGTATTAGTTCGTAAAGAAAAATTATCTCGTTCAGAAATAGAATTGATGTATTGTGCTGGTCAGTGACCGCCCAGGGGCCTCCACAGTCCTAAATTCGGCGCTGGCCAGAAGAGACGATTTTACCAGGGCTGGCAAATGTCAGAACAAAACCAAATTGTCATCGGACATAGTGTCCGTGCAAATAAAATATATTGTCTGATCACGAAATTCGGCTTTATGCTGTTGAAAGATAAACTTCTCTTTTTGAGAGAAAAATACCGATTTCCTTTCGTAATTCTATCGACTAGATTGAGCATGTTTGAATTTTAAATATTCCGTAACTGAATCGGTCTTCTGAGAGAAACTGATAGTATTTAATTACTCTGGTACCAATTAAGGAGTTAATTAAAACAATGTATAAGTATAACACACGCGCACGACGCTAAACAGACGAGTCAGACGACCGCCACGGAAACCGGCTTTATATCATGAACTCAGAACTGTATTCTGTTTATGTCCAACAAAATGTAGTGATAATGGTTTTATGTCCGAACAAATTTTAGTAATGTATGACCAAAATTGGAAATTGATCAGACACATGTCCTGTCAAGAAAAAATATTTATTTGCAGCCCTGCTTTACTCGTCAAATCAATGGGGTATTGGTGACACAGTGGTTAGCGCCCGTGCCTTTCACCTCTGCGACACGGGTATTCCTGCTCTCAGCAGTTATCTGATTGAAAATTTCACCTTGGCCGCATATGAGAGAAGAGTGCTTCCAGTTTGACTCTGCCAAACACCCCAGGTTTCCCCCAGGTACTCCGGTTTCCTCCTGTAGTAACACTGGACCATGCAATGAAGGATCTCTGGGGTGGCCCGGCTTACTGGACGTCTAGGGATAACAGTTTAGATACAACTGATATAATTATCCAGGACGGGATGAAAAACGTCCCGGCAAACATCTTTCCATATAAATGGAACAGGATAAATAAGAGAGATATACATGCATGGTTAGATCCCGGCAAACGTCCCGTCCCGGCAAACGTCCTGTCCCGGCAAACGTCCTGTCCCGCCTCCCATGTAAACAGCCCCGTAGTTTAGTTTTTTTTTAGTTTAGTCAAGGGGAGAGCTCTTGGAAACCTGGCCAATAAAGGGTTAAGTAACGTTTGCTTATCAATTGCATGTATGTGTGGTTATAAGACGACAATACTTGATTATCGTTTGTGTGTGTTTAATCTTATAGGGGGACACAAAGGATAAACTTGGTTTCGATATTGCTGCAAGTAAATCAAGTATTGTTGTAACAAATGTCACGAAAGGCAGCCTGGCCGATGGAAAGTTGAGGTAAAGTGGAATTTGGCGCTATTCTATTGCTGTATATAGTATCTTGTGTATGCATGCTAAAATATGAGAATGTGAACTTATAGGGTATTGGCAATAAAAATTAAGTTTGTCTCATTTGAAAGAACTCGTCAAATGGTATAAGAAGACCTTTTACAATTTTTCCGTATCTGTTTTGGTTTTGGAAATATTTCGACCAAAGACAGCGTGCTGTCCGCCATCTTGTTGTAATATTGGGTCTAATTAACTCGGAAATTGGTGACGTCACAACCAGGGTAAACCTGATGAAACTACTCCGTGGGTGACCAAATTTCCACGGAAGGCTTTTTAAATGTTGTGGGTCAATTTAAAATGGCAATAGCGCAACAAAATCGAGTTTCTAGCTCATAATGTCATACGGAATTGGCAAGATAAAAATTTCACTTTAGCCTGGTTATGATGTCACATGCATATCGAAAATAATTCCAAGATGGCGTCTGTCTTTGATCCAAATATTTCCAAAACCAAAACAGATACGGAAAAATTGTAAAAGGTCTTATACCATTTGACGAGTTCTTTCAAATGAGACAAACTTAATTTGTATTGCCTATTCGTAATCTTTGGGTGCTCTTGAGCAAATTGCAATATATCTTGTTGTTCCAAAATTTCATCTTTCTGGACTTTTTTGGTGTCAAAGTTGGTAACTGCTTATACTGGAAGTGACGTCGAAGAAGGAATGAGCTTTTAGAAAAAAATGTTTTAGAATAGAATAGATACCTCCCAAATTTGCTCCAGAACAACGACTTGAAATCGAGGTTGGGTATGAACGATAACAGTTAATGCATTACGATCTCATTGCTAACCTCCACTTGGAGCCATTGTTTCGTGGGCATTGAAGCGAATTCGGGAAGTGTATATTACAAGTCTTTCGCGTTATTCCTTGTATTTACGCAATTAACGAAGATAATTTAGCGCGAAATAGATGTGAAGTGCTACACTGTTTCTTTCCAAAAGCTCATTCCTTCTTCGACGTCGTTCCCAGAGCCCACGTTCCCCACCCGGGAAACGAGAGACTCTGGGATAATCCGTTTCACATCGATATTTCATTTGCTGATGAACACAGTGAACTCTATAAAACTCTTCTTCCGGATAACAAGAATTCTGTGATGGCGTGAACGGATTATCCCAGAGCCTCTCGTTTCCCGCCCGCTGGGTAAGGGGAACGTGGGCTCTAGGAACGAGCTTGAGAAAGTCCATGAAGATGAAATTTTGGAACGACAAGATATATTGCAATTTTTCTCTGCTGGGGAACCCAAAGATTACAAATATGTAAACTCTCCACATTAAATTGGTAAATTTATTGGTAAATTAACCAACGTTCTCAGCTGATTGTTATCACTTGGTGTCTTTTAGAGTCAATGATTGTTTATTACGAGTTAATAACGTGGATGTTTCATCGATGAAGTGTGAGAAAGCTATAGAGGCAATCAACGAAGGCGACAGTTTAAATTTGGTAAGTACTAAGAGAATATTTAAAAATAGGTACGCACTGCGTACATGTGGATACTGGCATTTGCCATATGGCTCACAGATTACTGAACAATGTAAATTGTATTACGCATGAATTCTGAAGATACTAAAAAGGCTATAAATATTGCAAAGTAGATATATGGTTATGACAAAAATTGGAAAGGTATGATAGGAGAGTTATTTATTGTTGGTCAGTCCTAAAAGATTACAGCAGTCTTATAACTTTTATACGTCTATTCTGTGAAGTCAAGTGAAGGTGATTGATCTAGGAAAGAAAAAGTTTGTAGATTAAGAATAGGTGATAATTCCTGCATGACAGTATTCTGCACTGACTTTCAGAGCACCGAAGAAATGGAAAAGTTCTAGTGCCCTCAGGTAACCAGCACTCACATAGGATTAAGACTTGTGCCTGGTTTTCTTATGACTGTTTATAACAACCTGTTGCTCCTCCAATCCCCAAGATATCTTGACAAGAGATAATTTTCATGTTTGAAAAGTAAATTGTTCACATGCGACTGAGATAAATTGAGGTACCCAGAGATAAATCGGTCTGAGCAATACAGTGCAGCAAACCCTAGGTCACTAGCCTTTTCTAGTCCTGACTTTTAATATTTGAATATACTACCCGAGATAACTCAGAAGACAGGGTGAAATTCTGAGATAATTAAACATGCAAACTCTGAGCCTTTACATAAAACTAGCATTGTATTGAAAGGCAGTAATGACGTCGTAGTTGTATTTTATCATGTGAAACTGGACCAATGTTAATGCGGTTACTCAAGTTAGCCCTACCATGCGATAACTGATAAATCGATCTCATGTGAACAGGCCCACTTTCATTTTTACATTTAAAAGTTGAGCTAGTTGGAAGCTAATTGTAAATTATTATGCATTATAATCACACAGTCAATAATTGTTTACTTTTCAGTTTAATACAGGTAGTACAGGAGTGTTTGAGTGATTGAGTTTGACTTGACTTTGCTTTAAGATGCATATGTATCCTTACAGACTACACAGTGATAAAATGACAAAATCTGATCAATTTGTTGATTAAATACTGACAAACATGTATGTTACAGTATGTATCACAGTATGTATGTTTAATAATGAATTCGCAAACGAAAATGATTAAACTGTATATACATGCAATATAAAGAGTTTAGCCACAGTATAAACTGTCTATCTTAATATTTCTGAATCTAAATTTAGTAATTTACATAATTCAACAGCAAATAGGCGAACAGCGAAGAAGGCCTAGACTGCTATTTTTGCGTCTGAGACGCAGGCTAGCGAACGTATTATCAATGTGAATATTTAAAATCCATGCATACCCATGTTTTCTTGCCTTTTTCTCTTCGTTGATGAGTACCCTTTAATAGTTTAATATCCATGCACTGCCATCTTGATACTTCTGAATCATTGAAGAAGGCAGAAGTGTGCTATAAATCGCATTCGCTGAAGCGAGATTCGGCTTCCTGCGGCTTGATCTCGTGACCGTTCGTACAACATTCGTACCTACGAATAGGGCCTCTGATGATGTGTTTAGCAGATCACGTGATTGACGAAACATAACCCAGTGCAACTCAGCTCATGACATAGCGGATCTGGTTTAGCAACCAGTATCCACAAAAACATCGATAGTGGTTTTGTGTTTAATAGAAAACTATATTTAATGAATTTAGATGATAAAACGAAGAAAGTTATTTAGTGGAACGAAAGTTCACTCTTCACCGATTCATCTTGCTGTTACGCGTGGGAAAGGTACTGTGTAGGGTGTATGGTTTAATTATTGTTATTTTGTTGTTGTTGTTGTTGTTGTTGTTGTTGTTGTTGTTGTTATTTTATTGTTATTGTTGTTGTTCTTCTTCTTCTCCTTCTCCTTCTCCTTCTCCTTCTCCTTCTCCTTCTCCTTCTCCTTCTCCTTCTCCTTCTCCATCTCCTTCTCCTTCTCCTTCTCCTTCTCCTTCTCCTTCTCCTTCTCCTTCTCCTTCTCCTTCTCCTTCTCCTTCTCCTTCTCCTTCTCCTTCTCCTTCTCCTTCTCCTTCTCCTTCTCCTTCTCCTTCTCCTTCTCCTTCTCCTTCTCCTTCTCCTTCTCCTTCTCCTTCTCCTTCTCCTTCTCCTTCTCCTTCTCCTTCTCCTTCTCCTTCTCCTTCTCCTTCTCCTTCTCCTTCTCCTTCTCCTTCTCCTTCTCCTTCTCCTTCTCCTTCTCCTTCTCCTTCTCCTTCTCCTTCTCCTTCTCCTTCTCCTTCTCCTTCTCCTTCTCCTTCTCCTTCTCCTTCTCCTTCTCTCCTTCTCCTTCTCCTTCTCCTTCTCCTTCTCCTTCTCCTTCTCCTTCTCCTTCTCCTTCTCCTTCTCCTTCTCCTTCTCCTTCTCCTTCTCCTTCTCCTTCTCCTTCTCCTTCTCCTTCTCCTTCTCCTTCTCCTTCTCCTTCTCCTTCTCCTTCTCCTTCTCCTTCTCTTCCTTCTCCTTCTCCTTCTCCTTCTCCTTCTCCTTCTCCTTCTCCTTCTCCTTCTCCTTCTCCTTCTCCTTCTCCTTCTCCTTCTCCTTCTCCTTCTCCTTCTCCTTCTCCTTCTCCTTCTCCTTCTCCTTCTCCTTCCATTCTCCTTCTCCTTCTCCTTCTCCTTCTCCTTCTCCTTCTCCTTCTCCTTCTCCTTCTCCTTCTCCTTCTCCTTCTCCTTCTCCTTCTCCTCCTCCTCCTCCTCCTCCTCCTCCTCCTCCTCCTCCTCCTCCTCCTCCTCCTCCTCCTCCTCCTCCTCCTTCTTCTTCTTCTTCTTCTTCTTCTTCTTCTTCTTCTTCTTCTTCTTCTTCTTCTTCTTCTTCTTCTTCTTCTTCTTCTTCTTCTTCTTCTTCTTCTTCTTCTTTTCCTTCTCCTCTTTCTCCTTCTATTTCTTCTTTTCTTTTACCTTCTTTTCTTTCTCTTTTTCTTTCTCCTTTTCTTTTCCCCTCTTTCTCTTTCTTCTCCTCCTCCTTCCCTTCTTTCTCCTCCTTCCCCTTCTCTTTTTTTCCTTTTTCTTGTGTTGTTATTGTTGTTGTTGTTGTTGTTGTTGTTATTATTATCTCTGTCCTTTTCGTCGTCATTTTTGTTGTTATTATTAAACTTGGTTTATTATATTGGTTACTTCCGGTGAAATCACGCGTTGTGATTGGTTGCTGACGTGGTGAGATTTCTCCGCAATGCCCGCGGGCATTATGAAAATTGTTAATGCCCTACAATCGGAAAAGCACAAAAAAAAAAACCATTCAAGAAACATTCATTGCCACAAAACGACGAAAATAATGAAATAAATGACGACGAACTTTATGAAATTCAGACGAGAAACTGACCGCCAGAAAATAACGCTAGTCCAGTGTTTTGTCGAGGTTAAAATAAGCGGAGACCAGGAAATACATGACTGATTTTGTAATAACTACTTAATAACCTCGACCGTTCGGTCTTTACGGTAGAATATTAAACTTCGGTCTTGAACGTACTGACCGAGCGATTTACATTGATAGATAGGTAATTGGACCTACACTGGTGTTAAACATTGTGTGTATTACACGTTATCAAACAATACATCAGGCCTGGAATTTCCTTGAAACTTATCTACGGCAATCGCGTTGAAAATTGCCGTAGAGAGCAAGACATCTCCACGGCAATTTAGGCAGTTTCCACGGCAATTTTTCGTGTAATTGAAATATAATGCTTAAAATATAAATCAATCAACTTGCGGCGTCATTTCGACCGGTTTCGATTTCAAAAGGAATATTAATAAAACAAACTCTGTAGTTTATGTTGTTAAATGTGTTCGGAAAAGCTATGGCGCGTACTGGATTGCTAGGATTGTGTAGGTTTAGGTTAAAGGGCAATAGCACTAAAAATTAAGTTTGTCTAATTTGAAAGAACTCATAAAATTGTAATAGAACATCCTTTACAACGTTTTCGTATCTCTCTTCGTTTTCAAGATATTTCAATTTGTTTGATATGTAAATGAGATGGTCTCTGACGTCAGGTGTGGGGTAAAATATTTTCATATGTAGCAAAACCAGTTATATCTCTAAGTTTGTTCAGCGAAATCATTTGAAACTGTGCACATAAAAACTCCTTGCGACGCTGAACATTTCATGTTAGATATGTAAGTGATTTTGCTCTGTGAAAATATTTTACCCCACTCCTGACGTCGGAGACCATCTCATTTACATATCAAACAAATTGAAATATCTTGAAAACGCAGAAAGACACGAAAAAGTTGTAAAGGATCTTCTATTACAATTTTATGAGTTCTTTCAAATTAGACAAACTTAATTTTTAATGCCAATCCCCTTTAAACCAGAACACGTATTTGTTATGAATGGAAAAGTAATCAGAGCATATTGATTTTCTACCCATGAAAGTGGTTTGGCAGGCATTAAAGCATTTTACCACTTAAAATCGTCACAAAATAAAATGCACATCATCACGACTGTGTGATTCTTATATGAGTTTTCGTAGTTTATGTAGAGTGAAGACTGGTCAATGTTTCATTTTATACAACTGCCGACTTGACGTTTGGCAAAGTTTGTATTCACGATGGTATAAAAAATATACACAACAGTGAACACTACGGCAAAAAATTGCCGTCGTTGTCCTGAGTGATCCATGGCATTCTCCTCGCTCACCACGGCAATTGCCGCGAGTGCCGCGATGAAATTCCAGCCCTGATACATACTAGGAGCTTAAGCTAAACCATCACATTGGAGGATTCCTGAAGTAAACTTATTTAGGAGATATGTACATTTATACAATGAGCTAAATGTTTTGCACGTTTTCATTGGTCGAGAGCCATGATCTATTACTGGACAGATGCACGGATTTTGTCATAACTTGTTCTGATTGCTGTGAACCAATGAAAATGACCACTCCAATGTCACGAACCAATCATATTGCTTGTTTTGTATAGATGATGGATCACGTCAGATGGCGTGCTTCATCTTTTTCAATGCCCCGGACGTTCGGCGGGAAATTCAATAAATCTTATCAAAAGTTGTTTTTTATTGTATAAAACAAATAGATTCCATTTATTTGTTGTCTGTTCAGTTGTAGATGCACAGAAGACGTCACAACGTGGTAAGAACATCAGTGACCAACTCGACTGCGTCTCGTGGGCCACTTTTTTGTTCTTACCACGTTGTGACGTCATCTGTGCATCTATAACTGAACAGACAACGGCAAAATGGAATCTATTTGTTAAATAGAGTATGAATTAGAGAGAGAAAAGGGAGGACGTAAATGATATTATAGTGCATGGATAAGAATGCGTGGGGGAAAGGTGATTTTTCATGTAAAGTCGGCAACCCTCTCAAGAAGACCTCGGTTTGATATTTTGCCGTAAAGACCTCACTCTCGGTTATTAAGTAGTTAATATTTACATTTTAATATCTTTAGTTCTTATACTCAACTGTATTGTCTTTGCAGAGCTAGGTATTTTGATTGACTGCAATAAGTCTGTGAGCTGGATTAAACCAGGAAGTGTGGCTGACCATGAACATCGATTATCCGTCGGTGATAAGATTATTAGCGTAAGTATCTGGAAACAGTATATAAATAAATATAGATAACTCAACTAAAGGAAAGATGATCATTCGGGCATGTGAACGTGTAGACAGACAGACGGACGGGTCCCTGGCTATTTGCGCTTATGATAAACGATCTCGACGCCGGAGAGGCAAAACTTTGGAAATTTGTTGATGATTTAACAGCCGCGGAATTCGTATCGAAAGGTGATTCGAGCAATATGCAATCTGTTGTAAATAGGGTCAAGATACAATCGGATGATTTGAAATTTACGCTTAACGAGGATAAATGTAAAGAAATACGTGTCCAATTTTCCAAAGTATTAACCCCATGTTCACCTCTGATTATCAATGACAAGGAGCTTGAACTTGTAACTCAAGTAAAGCTTTTGGGAATTTTCATGTCGACAGTATAGTTAAGAAAGCATCCAAACGTATGTACTTTTTGCGTCAATTAAAGCGGGCGAAGGTATCATGTAGTGACTTGGTACAATTCTATTGTACGTGTATCAGGAGTGTCATCGAATACACATCACCAGTGTTTCACCATGCACTGCCCGCGTACCTAAGCGACGATTTAGAACGGTTGCAGAAGCGGGCCTTAGCTACCATCTTAGGATATGGTGTGCCATACAAAGAAGCGCTTGCAACTGTTGCAATGCCAACCCTACATGAACGCAGAAACATCGCATGCGGAAAATTATTCGGAACAATTGCAAATGACCCAAATCATAAACTTTACGACTTATTACCTGACTTTAACAACGGAAGTAGTCGATCTCTGAGACATGAAAGAGTTTTTAACTTTCCTAGGTGCAAGACAAACAGGTTTTCAAACTCTTTTATCGTTGCCTCTGCCAGAAATTTCAAACGCTAATTTTCTTTTTAGGAACACTATTATATTAGAATTGTATTTAAATATTATATTATAGGACATTTTGTAAATTCTTAACACAACGCAATGTAATTCAGCTTTTGGCTGCAATATTGTCTTTTAATAAAACTATTACTACGGACGGACGGACGGACGGACGGACGGACGGACGGACTGACGGACTGACGGACTGACTGACTGACTGACTGACTGACTGACTGACTGACTGACTGACTGACTGACTGACTGACTGACTGACTGACTGACTGACTGACTGACTGACTGACTGACTGACTGACAGACAGACAGACAGACAGACAGACAGACAGAGTGACTTCTAGCAGTTCGTTGATAGTGCCCTTTTAGAGTCTAACGTTTCGAGCGAAGGCCCTTCGTTAGAGAGAAACATAAAGAGTCTATGAAAAAATTGAAGAAGCGCGGCCAGGATTATACATAATGAGTAAAATAGACGTTCTCTGACCAAAATATTTGTTTATTGACGAACTTTCGGCTGCCAGACTGCGGCTTTCAACAGGAAGGTAGTAATGAAATATAAAACCACAAATTAAGATATTTAACTATAATATACAATGTAAACAGTAATATGATTTAAATTAAAAGAGAAGCGAAAATAATAATAACATGAAGTTAGTTTTTGAGTATAATAGAGTATTGTTCTGGTAACGGCTTAGAGTTGTTATCAGCTTGTGTGGTTAAAGCAGTGTGCCATGATTCTAAAGTTTTTCTTGTGCGATAACTCCCTCTGTCGATTACTTGACCTTCATCAAAGTTGATCCTGTGGTCATTAGCCCAGGCATGGCTTGCGATGTTAGAGCCAGCTTTATGTGTTTTAACGTTTCTAACGTGTTCTTTTTTCCGTGTTTCAAAACATCTTCCAGTTTCACCGATGTAACTCCAAGAGCAATCTTCACAATCAATTTTATAAACCACGTTTGTTTGTTTGTAGAAAAAAAAAAACACGTTAGAAACGTTAAAACACATAAAGCTGGCTCTAACATCGCAAGCCATGCCTGGGCTAATGACCACAGGATCAACTTTGATGAAGGTCAAGTAATCGACAGAGGGAGTTATCGCACAAGAAAAACTTTAGAATCATGGCACACTGCTTTAACCACACAAGCTGATAACAACTCTAAGCCGTTACCAGAACAATACTCTATTATACTTAAAAACTAACTTCATGTTATTATTATTTTCGCTTCTCTTTTAATTTATATCATATTACTGTTTACATTGTATATTATAGTTAAATATCTTAATTTGTGGTTTTATATTTCATTACTACCTTCCTGTTGAAGGCTGCTGTCTGGCAGCCGAAAGCTCGTTAATAAACAAATATTTTGGTCAGAGAACGTCTATTTTACTCATTACATAAAGAGTCTGTTAGTGAAAACACTGCAGTGTTTTCACTTAATTAATTTATCTATTTGTTACTTTCGCTTATCCTTTTTACACCCCCTCATTTTTTGCTCATCGACGGTGGGAATAGCAAATGTCTTTCGCATCTCATTTTTGATTTGTTATTGTCATTTTCCTCTGATTGGCTATTTTTTCTCATCAAATTTCCCTTAATTTGTTATTGTTATTTTTATCTGATTGGCTTATTTTTGGTCATATGATTATCTTTCTTATATAAGCTCGTTGTTTGTTTACACTCTTTACGTTTCTCTCTGACGAAGGGCCTTCGCTCGAAACGTTAGACTCCTACGTTCTCTGTTTCGGCAGTATATATAGATATACTATTATTGGTCTGTTTGTGTACTTGCTGGAAAATTTTTCTTAACTTGTGTAGGTCAATGGTCGTGCTGTGAGTGCTTTATCCCAAGCAGAAACCGAAGATCTTCTCAGTTCAAACATAGTAATTCTGGAGGTGCAGAAAAAGGACAAGACACCACGAGCTCACCTTTTGGAATCACTTCTGGTCGAAGTGGACGAGAAGATGATAAAAGACAGCAGCATTCGTCGGAAGGCAGAATACAAAGAGGCCATGTTGGCCGACAGCTTGTCCGCCCTGCAGGGCTCGGAGAAGATTGGTACGAGCGAGGTCTCCAGCGCTGTTCAGTCCGAAGTGGACGAAGTCGCGTCATTGACCGATAACGCTTCCGTTACAAGTCCAGCGCTCAACATATCGCCTTCGCTTACCCCGCTATACGAAGATAAAGAGCGTACCCAGGCCACTCTGACGGATACGAGCAATACAATGCCAGCTTCGCCCAGTACCGACGCCATCCGTCGTCGTTGTCCGTCGATATCGGAGAATTCCGACACTCGTCGTAGTACAAGTTCGTATGGTCCGTCTCCTCCGCCGCGCTCCATGTCAGTCGGAGTAGCGTCGACATATGCCAAAAGACGGGTGCCCCCCGTCGGGCAGACTACGGGGTCCGATGGTCTAGAAACCACTGCGGACGACCAGGTCGCGTCATTAGACCTTGGCGGTCGCTTCTACAAGAAAAAGACCACGCGACCGAAATCGGCCCCGGTCGTCCGACCCGACACGCTGGAAATGATTATGGACAACAATCGCGTCGTTCACTCGGGAGACTCCACCTTACCCCGAAGGACCGTCATTCATCCCCCTATATCCCCGTCGGACCCCTTGTCTCTGGCCCCTCGCGTCAACCACTTGTCCGGCAGACCTCAACCGATGTCCCCGCCGGCTTTCAGCTCCCTGTTTAAGTCGCGCAACGTTTCTCAGTTCACGGTCCACAGTAGACCCCTGTTGCCGGGACCTGCTGTGAGCGAGTACTGTATGCCGACGTCGTGCTTAACGAGCAACACGTCTCGGTCGTCGCTTCCCGAAGAAGGGGACTCCGTTAAAGCGTCGGAACCTCGTTCACGTACGTGGACGGAGCCTCCAAAGAACTTCCGAAATCGACAGAAGGGCTACGCTGCCAGTCTTCCGTCTCAGAATCTATCAAAAACAAGCAAGGATTCAGGTCATTCGAGTTTACCTCAGCGGCGTCGAATTCGTTCGAGTAATACGGTTGATACGCACTCGACTATCTCAAGTCATTCCAGTTGCGAACGCAGTACTGGTTCTATGGGTTCGTCTTCGGGTCAGAACACACCTCACGTCGCTCCATCCACACCAACTTTTCCCCGTGACGTCATTGACCATGGACCTATCATTCATATCAACCAGCACCAGTCGGAGACTGGGGACAAGTAAGTAGTTTTCACTATATGCATCAACACCGCTGTCAAACTTATGCGCCTGCGCGTGTTCCCGACCACAGCTAGCCGTCACTAATAGGGATGAATCAAAAGGACACTCCCAGTCTTTCTGTGGCTTTTTCGAAATACGTCGTCAAATATGTATTTCTGACTAAGGTTCGGGTTTTTGTTGTGCGTAGCTTTTCCAGAAGATTGCTAAAATATTGAGACTCGCACAAAA
Organism: Paragorgia papillata; assembly: GCA_035771165.1. NCBI lineage: Eukaryota > Metazoa > Cnidaria > Anthozoa > Scleralcyonacea > Coralliidae > Paragorgia > Paragorgia papillata. Next base: position 2,496,957 of record JAWNZC010000400.1, read on the forward strand.
TTGACGACAAATTTTGAAAAACAAATTTGACGACATATTTTGGAAAGGCCGTGGGGATAAAGGATAAAGGACTGGGGGCTAATCATGCTTTCTTGCAGTCAGTGGCTGGATTGCGAAGGACGCAGATTAACGTGGCCGTGTCGGGGCATATCAAAGGCGCTCCAAGCAGCCGCCATACGACACAGTTCAGACCACGGATCACAGCTAAGATGTTAGGTGTTGATTTTATGGAGGGAGGAAAACCGGAGAACCCGGCGAAAAACCCTCGAAGCACTGGAGAGATCAACTACAATTCTACTCACATGAGTCCAAGCCCGACAACGGGGTCATTCCCAAGCGGTCACCCATCCAAGTACTAACCCCGTCTAACCGGGCTTAACTTTTTGGTGAGAGGCAGCGGGCTAACAGCACACGCCACCCGTGCTCCCCATATAGATGCAGCGAGGATCCTTTTGAGTTATCCCTTATAGCGACGACTGACCAAAAAAAAGCGGGAAACTTTTGTTATTCTGTAATTCGACGAGACTCTCACCGTTTCTTGCAAATTTTAAGAAAACTTCCTAGTTGGTTGACCGCAGTCAGAGGAGCGAGAAGGCCCCTCTTTCACTGACTACTACCCTAAGGCAAGGATGGGCGCCACTCCTATCCCAGATGGTGTTGATTTTGCGGGGGGAGGAAAACCGGAGAACCAGGTGAAAAACCCTTGAAGCACAGGAGAGACCAACTAAACTCTACTCACATGATCCAAGCCCGAGAACGGGTTATTCCCAGGTGCACCCATCCAAGTACTAATCCCTCAAAGCAGTGGCGGCGCCACGGGGTAGACATGTCCACCGCGGTTCTTTTCCAGATCGATTTCTTAATTTTTCCAAATCCGTGGAGAAAACATTGGGGGGGGGGGGGGGGGGGGGGGGGTGGGTGCGAATAGGCGAAGTAGTATTGAGACTTTTTGTCAGTGGCGCTCACGGCTGATAATCACTCCGGCGTTGGTAGGAGAACCGAGAACGGTCAGCAGTACTATTGCATGAAGGGTTACATAAAGTACGCTCTGTCGGCGGTCGCATCCCCTCCGCTGATACGAAGTAGTTAGGGCTCGGGCGAAATTTCGTTATCGCCTCATCGAGATAATATGGAATGATTTTTGAGCGCATTTTAAAATTATTATGAAAATTTTCTTTTGTGCATTTTTTATGACGTTTTATAACCTTCAGAATTCTGTAAAATCACCCCTCAAAGTGCAGGACGTTTCAGGGACTCTAGATTCCAAAATTTTCCGGGGGAGCATGCCCCTAGAGGTTTGTTCACCCCAGTTGTATCACCCTTGTTCGTACTTGCTGTATAGCTGCATTATTAATATATTTAACTATTAAGATACTGAGATGGCCCTTCGCAATTTTTTTGGCCCTTAACATAAATGATTAGTCAAGTCTTAGCCTTCGCTATCTGGTTGTTGTTGCCACGGCTATTTCCTACATTTCTTGCAGTGTTTACTCTTGCAAACTCACGCGTGCACAAACGTTTGGCAGCGATTTATTAGCATATTGTTGATAAATAACGTCATCATTGGTTCTGTTTAAGAGTGATCACTAAGACTCGACCATTCGAAATTTGTGTTTTTAAAAAAGTGCCACGAAAATTACGAATGGGTCATCCCTATCATTAGCTATACAGCAAGTACGAACGTTATCATTTTAGTAGTTTTCTTAAAATTTGCAAGAAACGTGCATGTGACAGCCTCACCGAATTACAAGCTCGGTCCCACGGCCTTTTTTAAATTGGTAGGGCGGGAAAAGGCCCTGGACTCTGTATTTTCATTGCTTGATTGCTTTTCTTAAACATTCCTCATGAAACATATGTATGCATAGTTTTGTGCCCCAACGGGACCAATAGGACCGCCGTTACAATGAACTTCTCCCATGGGACCGGCATTACTCAGAATGATTTTGCATAGTAAACTTAATTGCTAATTTATTACACCTAGGGCCTTTTCCCGCCCTCCCAATTTCAAAAAGGCCCTGGGAACGAGGTTGCTCGAATTACAGAAATATCCCGCTCTTTTTAGTCAGGAGCCCGCGCTGGCGCAAAACATTCGACAGCGGTGTTCCACAGATTTTGAGTTTATCCCCGGCCCAATTCTCCGCACTCTATATCCGTGACTCGTTCCCAGGTATAGCCTGCAAGCAAAGCCTCCTGCATGTTCCGAGGCGAAGGAAAGGAGGCTCTGCCAACAGAGTTGGAAAAAAGCTGCGGGTACCACCCGGAGGAAGGTTTACTTTAGTGAGGAAGGTTTAAAGTGAAAACACGTGAAACAACACATTTGGTAATCTAAGAAAGTTACAATTGATCAAGCAAGTTGTCGAGAAGAAATGCGATTTGCAGCAAAACATTGGCTAACCAACAATTATGCAGCACTGGCAGTGGTAGCAGTTACATGCGTGAGACATGTACGCTGATGTCTGCTGTGATGTCTGTATCTTCGCAGCAGTCGAGGGTAGTTGGCAGGCTATCAGTCAGCAGCGGTCAGTTATTAGTAGCTATTGTAGTGTGCCAAAGCTTACCTAGGAAAACCTAGAAAACCAAGGTACTGTAAAAGTCACGCAGTATTTATGAACGTTGCAAAACACAAAATTCTCGCTATATATTTTGAGGAAGGTTATGTAAACTTAAAAACCCATCCGGAGGAAGGTTGAATACTTTTTCCAACTCTGTCTGCCGAAATCGTGTATTATTTTATTTGAGCATGCGCGTCGGTTACCTGGATACAACTTAAAATTCACATGATCACTCGGGCATAACAGCGTTGATCTTCGACGAGTAGTTGGTGTATTAATGACTGCTGTTGTCTTGTACGAAGAAAAACGAGCGTGCCTCTACAAAGTGTACAGCTGCCCATCACTTCCTTCTGTTTCGTCGAAATTATTTCACTTGAAGGGAAAATATGTCTCGAAACTAAATATATTCACAAAATATCTGGATAAGGTGTTGTAACGTTTTGACACCGTGGGCTCGACTGCGGTCGCCGTTCTTACTCATAAGTGAAGTCGCGCGCAGCGAAATCCTTTCAAGCAAGATAAAAACTGGTTTGTCTCGCCCCCAACTCTTGGGCCACGGTGACTTCAAAGACAATACTTATTTATACACAAGTGTCTTTGCTCCACTCGTGGGGACAGGTTCTCTTTGATCTTTCATTTTCCGACTTTGGTTTCGAATGAAACCTTATTCTTTTGTCATTCCTTTTTAGCAATATTTCTTTCTCTCCATGCTAATATGTCTTTGCTTTTTAGACATGAAAAAATCCGTGAACTCCACATCGAGAAAAGTTCCTACCCATTGGGAATTCAAATTGCTGAAGGCAGTTCGGGGGGTATATTTGTAACGTCAGTAACGGAGCGAAGTATTGCTGAGAAGGCGGGATTGCGTTATGGGGATCAAATTTTAGAGGTAATGGTATCCTGTGTGTATGGATCGTTTTCACTCGGTGGCCCTATTGGAGTGGTGTAACAATCAGTGCTGTAAAAGTTACATAATTTTTGTAACTAGTTTCAGTTACAATTACATCGTTAGAAAAGTAACTACACGCGTAAAAACGCACAACTTGTTCACGGTTGTCAACAGGCGTGAACAATGTTGTGCTGCTCGCCGTGAACAATGTTGTGCTGCTCGCCGTGAACAAGTTGTCAACAAGTTGTTCACTTATGGTTCGAACAACTTGTTCACGTAATATATCATACACGAGGAGGAGTGTTTCATCAGGATATCCAAACACCGAGACTTTTGTTGAAAACCGAGGCGAAGCCGAGGTTTTTTAACAAATTTCGAGGTGTTTGGAATCCTGATGAAACACTCTTCCGAGTGTATGATATAGCTTCTCAAACAGATCAGTATTTTAAGAGAAAATCGAGGCGAAAGTTGGCTTAATTTATGTAATTTCTTCCTCCGATATCCAAACCACCGTCTCGGTACTGATTTCCTTTGTTTTCGGCTCATGAATTATTAATGAGTTTGAGAAGGATAAATCAACAGTCATGAACAAGTTGTTCCAACAGCACATTTTTATAGCCAACAACGTTGTTCGCACATGATACAACATGTTGTAACAGCATGACGAAATAACAACGATGAACAACAATGTTACAACAATGGTGAACATGGTTGATGTATCAACACGTTCTTCGGTTGTTACAACATGCGTGAACAACGGTTGTTGTTTCATCAAGCTGTAACAACTTGTTGGAACAATGATGAACAATGTTGTTCATTTATCAATGTTGTTCACATATGTCAACAAGTTGTTACAGCATTGTTCAGGCAACAATGCTGTAACAACTTGCGAGATTTGTATGCGTGTAGTTACCGATAAAAGTTACAATGAAAAGAAAGTAACTAGTTACAGTTACAAAGTAACTCCAAAAATGTTGTAACTATAGTTACAAAGTTACATTCCTTTGTCCGTGTTACTAGAATCAACAAAGAAATTACTAGTTTTTTAGATGCCGATACCATAATTATGTTTTTACAGCTAAATATATTTGTCACCAAGCAGAAATAGTCAAATTGTACATAATGTATCTTAAACCATTTTTTATCAAGAAAGAATGACCTCCTCAACTGGAAATCAGTAACTATAGTCACATTTTTAAACCAAATATTGTAACTAGTTACAGTTCTTTAAAAAAGTAACTAGTTATAGTTACTTCTTCAAAAAGTAACTAGTTATAGTTAGTTACTTCAGAAAAAGTAACTAGTTTCAGTTACAGTTACTTAAAAATGTAACTAGTTACTGTAACTAGTTACTTGTAACGAAGTTACTCACAGCACTGGTAACAATGCGAAATGTTTGAATAAGGATAGAGCTAAATTCGTATGATAAAGATAAAGGATAAAATTGGTGCACCAGTATGGCCGCCATCTTATTGTCATTACCAGAAATTTGGGACAAGATGGCGTCGCGCGGGCGCATATAGGCCATTAAACATGACGGCCAAATCGTATAAGGAATAATACAGTAAAATCGTAAATTTTAAAATTTATCCTACTAGGGACATAGACTTCTCGGTTGCGGAGCTCGATTCCTGTTAAGAGTTAAGTAAGGAAACGTTATAACAAAAAATGTTCGCTTACCTTAATACACAGCCGGTTCCCAACATCGATTTATTTACGCTGCTTATTTGACTCATTCTGTTATGTAAGCCATAGTAATCCTGCTAAACATGCGATACAAATCTGCCAAATACACCACTTTCCTTGCGAACGATGCAAAGTGCGGAGCTTGCTATGTATTTAGCAATGTTCGAACTGCTAATATAACTCGTAAATATCTCCGTATCTAACAACATTGCGGTTCCCAAAGCCTTTAAACTTTCTGGGTTTTACAGTGTGTTTGAGCAATACACCAAATCGTAGTTTTATTTAGGCCCACATGCAAATTAGTTTCCTTTTCAATTTGGGCCCCTATGCAAATTACATCTTGTCTATTAAAGGATAACGGGAAGATAACATAGGCTGGGACTATTTTTTCATGTTTTGAGTTCATTATTTTTAGACACTAGCCTACGTTTAGGATTATTGTCAAGGATAATAGAGAAGCAAATGTTATCCTTATAGAATACCTAAGCATTAAAAGGTTTCTGAAATCAGAAATGTTATGTTTACTGCGGCTGCTTCAGCCTCATGTTATAAACGAACTACGTGTTATCCCGACTCAGATTGTATGCACAGTCGAAACTCCGATTTCGTCTATCAGCAGGAGGCCGTTATGTCTAAACGTGGAGTTGAGCTGCGAGAAGGACAAACGACGAAGCCACGGAGGTCTCTTCTCTTTCAAGCAGCCTACAGCCATGTTTGTTTACTTTGAAAGCAGAGGCGATCTTTGTTCTTAGCAGCCGTTTGCATTTTCGCAAAATATTTACTGTATATTATTATCATGGGAGTAACCACTGGCTATACGAACGTGGCCGCAAAATGTCCCAAATTTCTGGTAATGGTTTTGGTACACCAATGTGACCACATTTACTACGGTTCCGGTTTGAGCTTGGGCACGCGTAATGTAAACCTACTTGTTTCACACAGGGGAGTAACACGTTGCTAAGCGGAAACTGTGATGTTTCTAAGGTCAAACGGTATTATTTCTTTTGGCATCGCACCTTCCACGTTGACATTGCACCTTCCACAAAACAAAGAATAAAATTTCTCCGTGTGCCTGTCACCTCCTTTCTCAATTGACCGTACCGAAAAAGATGGCGACTTGTACTTTTAACCACAATCCTTTGCGTGTTGTAAATTTTGTTTCTTGCAGAATTATTGGAATATATGGTTTTAAAACGATCAACTTTGGTAGGAATGGAGTTCTTGCTTACCTAATCCATCTTAACATGATAAATAATGTTTAGTTGTTATTTGATCTGATTTGAGGTCGCAAAGTATTGTGGTTAAATGTACCGCCGCCATCTTTTTCGATACCGTCAATTGTTACGCTTCGGAAATCGACACTAAGCGATTTTCTGCTCGGACATCTACTTAATTAAAATAAATATTTGATATATTTCTTCTGAAAAGAACTTTAGAATTTGTATATCGTGTCCTAGTAGATAGTTACTCACACGCAAATGTTTATTTTTTCTTTCAGTTTAATGGAATTAATTTCCGGTCAGCCAATTACAGTCAGGCTGCAATCATTCTTAGCCAATCAGGAAGCAGTGTTCGTATCATGGTTCAGTACCACCCCCAAAGTAAGGTTATTACGTTATTCCCGGACGAAAATTGTGTAAATATGTGGCGGTCTATCCAACAGTAGGGACCTTTAGCAAACGCAACGGGAACGTCGTGATAACGTCTTTCATACAAAGGAAATTTACATCTAAAACAAAGACAATGAACAAATTGAAGTCCCAAGAGTAATCCTTGCACCGTCCTCGTTGTGTATACAACGTCAACTGATGTATCTTCACGTATTCAGGACGACCTTGACACAATGAACAGTGAAAGCTGTTGGGTGAATTTGACGTTAACGTATATAGCAGACAGCATTTTTAGAGGCTCTCAAGCTTTTCGAAGGTCGAAACATATACATCAAACCCATGAAATTGCAGTGTCAGTGATGCATGATTTCTTTTTTGCTCGCTTCGTTCTAGCTTCGTTTGGAATCTTTGAAAGGTGGTGTTTAATAATGGTTAAGGTTAAACCATAAACTCGCCCAACAACTTTCACTGTGTAATACGTCGTTCTTCGTAGGCTACGACGATGCATGAATTCATTATTTTTTATTTTACATTGTATAAAGGACGTCGTCACTGACGTTCCCGTTGTCTAGCTTTGCTAAAGGTCCCTAGTAACAGCGCAACAGCAACAGCTATTGTCAGCAGCAGCATAACAACGGCAAAAAGTTAAAAAAAAAACCGGCAAAAAAACCCCCGGCAACGGCAAAAACGACAGCAACAACGACAGCGACAACAACAACAGCATTAGTAACACCAACAGCGGCGGCAACAACGATTACTACATCCACGGCAGCAGCAGCAGCAACAACAACAACAACAACAACAACAACGGCGACAACAACAGCAGCAACAGTAACAATAAAACGAAAAAAACTATATAACAACAGCAGCAGTAGCAACAACAACAATATAACAGGTCAACAGATACTAACAACAAGTTTTCACATTAACTTTCGCTTGCTATATACGCATTTTTTTATCTTTAGAGCTCAAAGAGAATATCGTTGACAACGTCACGAGGTAACTGCAAGCAATCTAAACAAATAAAACGGTTGTAAAGATAGAAAGAAAAAGCTATACGTTTAAGATTAAGATACACAAAATATATAACATGCATGCGTTACTAAAGGCTTATTAAGCGAGTTCGAGGTCTGTACGGGAAAGTATTTGCCTGAGGTTTTCGTACAGACCGAGCGACGAAGGAGCGAGGTTTGTGCGAGAGAAACCGAGGGCAAATACTTTCCCGTAAAGACCGAGAAAACGAGGTTAATAAGCCTTTTATTATATGGCTTTTAGTTTGTTTTCTTATCTGTTTTTATTTCTACGTTTGTCTTGATCAGATGTCGCTGTTCACTTTAGTTCTTACTTTTGAGCTTGTTCGTTTCGCTTCATGTTTACACCTGTTAGGCTTTTATTTTTCGCGCTTTTAAATAAGAAGTTTTTATAAAAAGAAACACTGATGTTCCAGGACGTAGTATTGTTCAAAATTTCCCAACGAATATATCTAATTCGCTATTTTCATGAAATCAACTCAGTAGTTTTCCCGCCAAAACTTGCAGGTCATTAAAAAGGACGTAATGCCCTCTCACAGTGCCGAGAGGGCATTACGGCTTTTTCCGGACCTCTCAGCAACCAATCAGCGTGTGCCGTTTGGCGTAATGACCCGAAAACAAGCCCAGCCATATAATAAATTTTTTTATAACAGGTTACCTAATATCCGAGAGTGTAAAAGGTGAATGCTGCGTGGGCAGTGTTTTGGATATAGGCAAGCGAAAAGATGGTAAATGGCTGAGATTAATGATATTAGGTGCTACCCCTAGTGACGAACCATATCGGGTAAGTTTATAGAAAACTCGATCCGACTGAGCTACTGTACATGGTCAAATTTAGCAAAGCGTAGCAGGCGTTCTGTTCTAGGGGAGAGGGTTGAGAGGGGCAGGGATTAAGGGAGGCGGGTTGAGAGCGGCTAGCGGAAACAGGCTTGAGAGGCGCCGGTGGAGCGCGCGCGAGAGGCGAGAAAAAAATAAAGCGAGGCAAGAAGAAAATAGGGGGGGGGGGGGGGAATTGGGGGAGAGGCGAAAGAGCGCCTGCCAAAATCCTATTCATAAACGAGACAATTCTTAAGTAAGTAAGTAAGTATGACTGGAACTTATAATCAACACCTCTTCAAATAACCATGAAAAACTGTTCCGGAAATTAACGTTGATTGAGCGTGAACATGCCTCGCCATAAGTGGTTTTTTTTTCGCGGGAATTGCTAATTACAATCACATTAAGTTGAGGGATGAGAGCGCCGGGTAGCGCAACTGCTACTCCAGAGAAAATAATAAAATCGCGCTTAGGAAGACCTCGAAATGCTCCTACTTGAATCAGTTCTGTCGAGTATGTATGTCAGTGCAGTTTTTCACTGAAAAGAGTTGCCTCCTTCAAGTTTAATATCGCAGATGAAATTGACGGTAAAAATGTTGTCCTAGCCTCGCTTTGTCAATCTATCGGAATCGATGCTTCTCGAGACCCGAACTTGTCAAATTGCGTGTGTAAAATCTGCGGTAGAAAGATGCGAAACTTCGCTAAGTTTTTATGGAACTGAAGGGGGCTGTAAACAAGATACATCCACAGTTTTCATCGATAACAATGGTTGGTGATGAAGAGAACACTCGAATCGGTCAATCGCAGCAATCCGAAGGTGAAGTTACGAACAGACTGAGAAGTTCGAGCAAGGCGCTATTTGATACTGAAAGAACCGTTATACAGAATGAACGAGCGAGCTGTTGGTTTGCAAGATTTACACGGATGTGTTGACAGGTTTCATTGAGGACTCACTGAGTGTTGACGCCAATACGCATATGAACCAATGGGAATTTAACCGAAGGTTTTGAACACAAAAGTCTCGTTTATGAATAGGATTTTGGCAGGCGTTCTTTCGCCTCTCCCCCAATTTTCCCCCGCCCCCCCCCCCCTATTTTCTTCTCGCCTCGGTTTATTTTTTTCTCGACTCTCGCGCGCGCTCCACTGGCGCCTCTCAAGCCTCTTTCTGCTGCCCCTCTCAACTCTCTCCCCCAGAACAGAACGCCTGCTACGCAGGCTAGGTCAAATTGGGAGCAGGCCGATATTATTTTTATGCATTAAATTACCATATTAAACAAATCATAAGATTTTTTTAGGAAAAGAACTTGTTTGACGTACACAAGAGCAAGTAAAGCTAGCAAGGGCATTGCCTTAACTTGGCTGTGGCTTTATTCTATTGCACCTTCACTGAGTGCTTTGGTTTTCTGTTATTTTAGCCATAACTCTTCTCAAGCAAGCATCACAGTTGGCGATAGTGATATCACTCCACCAGTGCCAAGGAAATTGTAAGTAATAGACACAATATGGGGGACAAACTGTATAGCCATTTACAACGCGAGCCAAAGGCAAGCTCTTGTAAATTTCATACAGTATGGACGCAAAGATTGTATACGACTTATCCAATTCAAACATCTACCGGGTGGCGCAAAAAAAAGTACCCCTGTGTGATTCAGTATAACGTAAAAACTAGAAAAGCTATTACACTAAAACAACTTTCTTTGCATTCGATAATGGCTACCTTAAATTTTGATATACAACATTTGCATTTTCATGCAATATTGACCGAGATACAAACGTTTGAAGTTGCCTGAACTTTTAAAAATTTGTTTAAAAACGACGAAAAAAGGCGTATTATTAAACTAATTCGAAAACCATTACTATTTTGTCATAAGTATTGGGAATTTCAATGAAGTGAACTTCAAGTTGAGGATGTTTCCTGGATGGCTATACTATTTTATTATTGTTTTGCGACCCTTGGGAATGAAAATGAACTAATAAGGATATTTTGATTCGTGACGCTATTGTTACAGCATGCCGCAACTTGGAACAGCAAATGATCCAAAATTCCTTCACTAATGGTATGCTTTCGCGAGCAAGGCGATGTATTTGTGCTGGGGGACATGCATTTCCTGATGAATAAATCTTTATCTGTGAAAGACTTATATGGTACTTTCGTTCCTTTAACCACAATTAATTAGTTATCAAGTTTTAACAAACTGTACGTACCAATATTATGTCTTTAACACAAGTTATTGCTCTATTAATATTTGATAGGCCGTTTTTAGCTAATTTTTAACACTTCCAAAAATGTTTACTCAATTTAAACATTAATATCTCGGTCAATATTGCATGAAAATGCAAACGTTTTATATCAAAATTTAAGTTAGCCATTATTGAATGCAAAGAAAGTTGTTATAGTGTAATAGCTTTTCTAGTTTTTAAGTTATACTGAATCAAACAGGGGTACTTTTTTCTGGTTTATCAACAATCTTTAAGATATAAGCTGTTTAAGCTAAGAAAATCGATCAGAATGTTTATGTAAATCAAGACGAATTTGTATCTGATATTTTAAACGATTATTTCTTTTGAATTTTCTTCATGAATTATTAATGAATTGGATAATTGGATTGGACGGACTGCATTCGACTTAGCATTAGATAGTTACAGTTTGACCAGTAAACTGAAAACGTTACTACTTATCAAGCTGGGGGTACACGTAAAAAAATTTGGAACAGTTTTATTTAAGACTTTAAGGTTACATTAGACGATGAGGGTATGTTTGGGGAGATTGACTAGTGCGCGACGAATTTTAGCGGTATATGTATCTCAAATTTCCAGTCAAGAAAGACAAATAATTGCTGATTGTGAAAATATAAATTTGATGAATATTCATTTCAAACTTTCCCTAATTTTAACGAGTTAACGAAAATATACACACTCCAGGAAAATTCAAAAAATAAATTTACCGTTTTACTAAAACATTTTCCTGCATAGCATATTTTCAATCTTGAATAGTAATCGCACAAAACCGTGTGGGTTTGTTTTATACTTTTTAGTAGTTATTTAGATACACGGAATTCTTTTCAGATCTGCGTTGGCTAAAACGACAGAGAGACCAAAATTCACTTTTAACGAGAAAGTATTGTAAAATGTAAAATCATATGGCGACCGACTAACACAGAATAGTCCATAACAAAACTAATACTGTAACAAAATTTGAAAAAAAATCTAGTAAAATCCGAAATTTAAAAAATCAGTTGTGCACCAATTCCCACAGGGAACTCTAACATGTATTTTTTTGTTTTAAACAGTATATACATCCATACACACATACATATTATATATAAATTACCGTATAGTTTAGTAGTGTCCTTGCTCTTGCCTCTTGTTGCTCCAAAAACAAGCCGAATCAAGGAGGATTCAAGACAATCTCGTACACAGAGCCTGCGATCCTTTTGGTCATTTTCTCGTACTCAACCCCCGCTCGGCCAACTCACCAGGCGGTGAGAAGAAAGAAAGAGAGAAGGGAGGAAAGCAACACGTCATGGATTGATGATCACCCATATCGGTTGTTACAGTTTACAAACGTGGAACAATTTATGCTCTATGTAATGTTATAACATAGATAAACAAGTGTGCGAAGTTTTACGAAGAAAATCGGACGAGAAAGATCAGAATCATAAAGACAGAAGTATAGTTCGATATGGTTCGATGATCACCGCATATTGCATGGAACATTGGAACGGAAGTGAATATTAATGATTTTTTTTTCTTGCTTGTCTACATTTATAATTAAAGGGGATCGCTTGTCCATACTATTTATTCATTGTTTACAATTTACGAGCTTTTCTAACTTCCGTTAATCCGTTTAAAATTTGAATTTGAAATTCGAGGTTTTACTTCCGTTCCATGCTATATGCGGTGATCATTAAGCCATGACGTGAAGTGCTTTCCTCCCTTCTCTTATTATTTCTTCTCTCCACCTGGCGAGTTGGCCGAGCGGGGGTTGAGTACGAGAAAATCCTTGAATCCTTCATTCGGCCTGTTTTTGGAGCAACAAGAGGCAAGAGCAAGGACACTACTAAACTATACGGTAAGAGCAAGGGCATACTAAACTATACGGTAATTTATATATAATATGTATGTGTGTATGGATGTATATACAACAAAAAATACATGTTAGAGCTCCCTGTGCAATTCCGTGAAAAAATCGATGGTGGAGAACTCGTTATAGACGAGGAAAGTTTAAAATACATTCTCACTAAATAAATTTTCATAATCAGCAACCATTTGGCTTCCTTGACTGAAAATTTGAGATATATAGCCCTAAAATTTGGTGCACAATGGCTAATTTCCCAAAACAATGAAAAATATGGGTTCATCATCTAATGTAACCTTAAAGGTTTAGATGCTATGATTTTCCGATGATAAGGCATTTCCGTTTTTAGCTATTTTCGCGTTCCTGATGATGAAATTTTGACTCGAAACCAAGTTTTTTCCGAATCTACATCAAATTCTGAACAAAGTAGGCGTATATTTTTGGCGCTCTTCGGCAACAGGAAACCAAATGATTTTCCGTCCTTTTTTCGCATTTTGCCAATTTACGCAAAATTGACATTTTTGACAGTTGAGAAAGAATTAACAGAAAACATTTGGTCTGACGCTTTAGAATTTTTTAGGGATTCTAATACTGGAAGAGATATCTTGGACGAGAATATAGATTCTTGATAATCTTTTCAAAAAGTTCTATGGTCATCCAAGACATCGTTTGGAGCATCAGAGGAGTCGAATCAGTTGATTTCTGTTAATCCTTTCTCAACTGTAAAGAATGTCAATATTGCGAAAATTGACAAAAAGCGAAAAAAAGGACCGAAAAATCATTACATTCGCTGACGTTAGGACGGCAAAAACGCCTGTTTTGTTCAAAATTTGGTATAGATTCGGAAAAACTTGGTTTGGAGTCAAAATTCCTCGGAAATAACTAAAAACAGAAAATGGTTAAAATTCCCAAAACCGCGCTTTTGAAGGATAAAACACTGAAATGCGTTATTATGGGGAAAAATCATAAACTTACTTTTAAATAAAGCAAAATAGTGATAATTTAAATTTCAAAAATGTTTTACGTGCACCCTCGTCGTAATTCAAAATACTGCTATTCTTTATAACATGCGGATCGGGTGATTTCGTAGCTTTAGGAGCTATGTTATACTATTGTGTCAAATTATATTTATTTTCGTGTTATACTTTCGTAGTGTGCCAACTAATGATGTGGAAGCCCCAGGAGAGCCACGCTACATTACCAGTGATAAAACTGTGCAGGCTCTTGGCATGAATATCGTTGGTGGAAATGCTACTGGTCTATTCGTATCAGACGTCCAGGCTGCTGGTTATGAAAGTGGCATTCGAGTTGGAGATCAAATTTTGGAGGTACGAGTATTGATCTGTTTAACTTAAAGGATTTTGGCTGTTCGTTAAGGGGCCTTGGGATGGAGTAGAGTGGAGTGAAATGGAGTAGAATGAATTGGAGTGGAGCGAAATGGAGTTGAGAGGAGGGAAATGAAGTGGAGTGGAATAAAGTTGAGTGAAATGAAGTGCGGTGAAGTGGAATGGAGAAGAAGGAAATGAAGTAGAGTGCTGTGAAATGGGGTGGGGTGAAGTTGAATGGCATGGAATGGAGAGGAGGGAAATGAAGTGGAGTGGAGTGAAATGGAGTGGGGTGAAATGAAGTGGAGTGAAGTGGAGTGAAATAATTTGGGGGGAAGTGAAATGAAGTGGGATGAAGTGGAATGGAGAGGAGGGAGGTGACGTGGAGAGTGGAGTGAAATGAAGTGGAGTGAGTGAAATGGAGTGGAGACAAGGGAAATGGAGTATAATAGAGTGGAGTGAATATGAAATGAAGTGGAGTGAAATGGTGGAATAGAGTGGATTGGAGTTAAGTGGAGTGAAATGGAGTATAGTGAAATGGAATGTAGTCAAATGGAGTGGAGCGAAATAGGGTGGAGTGGAATGGAGTGGGGTGGTATGAAATAGGGTGGAGTGAAATGGAGTGGGGTGGGGTCAAATAGAGTGTAGTGAAATGGAGTGTAGTGAAATGGAATGTAGTCAAATGGAGTGGAGCGAAATAGGGTGGAGTGGAATGGAGTGGGGTGAAATAGAGTGGAGTGAAATGGAGTGGGGTGGAGTGAAATAAAGTGGAGTGAAATGGAGTGGGTGCTGTGAAATAGAGTGGAGTGAAATGAAATGGAGTGGATTGGAGTGAAATAGAGTGGAGTGAAATGGAGTGGGGTGGTGTGAAATAGAGTGGAGTGAAATAGAGTGGAGTGAAATGGAATGAAATGGAGATTAACAAATTAACCCTTTCCCTACTAGGTCGCCCTGAACCGGCCTACTTTGTTGTTTTCTCTGTCTAACGCCAGACTATTTTACTTTGTCTAACGCCAAACTATTTTACTTTGTCTAACGCCAGACTATTTTACTTTATCTAACGCCAGACGATTTTACTTGTCCAGTGGGAACCCCTAGGAGGGAAAGGGTCAAGTTTTAATTAGTGTTGATTAGCTGTTAAACAATTCAGTTCGGCTAATGCTTAGATAGCGAAAAACTGATTACACAGTGACTCACCTAAATAATTGTGTAATGTCTTTTTTGTAGTTCAATGGCGTTGACTTCACATCTTTGACACTGGAACAAGCAACACTGGAGCTATGTAAACCTTCTGACAAATTAAACATGAGAGCCCAGTACAACACAGCCAGTAAGCCTCGTAATTACTTTACATTAACGTATAATAACAAAACATTACTTTCACAATCTAGAGCAAAGTGAAAAGCTGGTAAACTGCCGAGAATAGTTTCGATAAGGAAATACTGACGTTTTGAGTGGAGCCCATCACAATTTACTCTGATGAAGGGCTCGGTTTGAAACGTTGTCAAAACAATATTCTTGGCAGTTTACCACTTTTTTCACTTTTGCTCTAGCTAAAACTTTCACTGCCTACGCAGCACTCTACCATCTTCACACTTTCACAATCTTTTTAGTGCAAAGTTTCACAGAAACTTTGCAGTATTGTGATGAGTGGCGAAAATTCACATGATGCATACATAGATACATAGATAGTGTAAACTTTCCGGGGGGTAAACTTACCAGGTTTAACGACATACCTACTTGTCGTAGCTGAAAGGCTAAAACCAGTGAAAATGTGAAACACTAGTATCAGTCTTTCATAGACGACAAATATTTATGTCGCTTAAAGCTCGTAAGCCCTACAGAGCGATAACAGACAGGTACCTTATCTATGGATATTTCTTGAAATACGTGGATATCTTAATATACCAAGAATGAAAGAAGCTTCCCCACGGAATATATTAGAATAGCACTGCGCACGCGTGGTTTTGTTTACGACTGGCGAATACAACAATGGCGGAGAAACGCAAAGGAGCGATCAATTTTCTTCTCGAAACAACGACTTTCTAGGCTTAGCTGCATGGCTAATTAAATATGGTCTGGACGAAAGGATTTATTGTCTGCCTAGCGGAAGGTGCGAATAAATATTAAAAACTTTATATTTAACTTTAATATGGTCTGGCATGTTGACGAATGATGATGTTGTGAAGTCGGTTTGTAGAGTGTTGTTGGTTCGTGTCTGTTATATTTTACAGTGTGGCGCTCGAGCAGTTTTGCACGTCAGCTCAGTAACAAATTCTGAAGACTGGAGATTGTAGACTGTCTTCGCATTTTGATTTGGCGTTCAATAAACAAAAAAGTCATGGTATTAGTTTGTAATATTATGATCGCCGAGGAAAACTTTGAGAATCTTACTGACATGCATCTAATTGCATCTAATTTTCCCGTGCATGTTGATGAGGGAAAATATATGCAAGCGGGAAATTTAGAAGAAGACAAAGGATTTCTTTGTCTTCTAATTTTCCTTTATCAACATGCACGGGAAAAGGAAAATTAGAAGACAAAGGATAAATTTCCCTCTTGCATGAGCAATGAGGGAAATACGAGGTTTACATTCCCTCGGAGAACAAAAGAATCCGAGGCGATCATGGTATTACTATAATAAAACTCTATCTAAGGCGGACACCTCTCTAAGGCGAACACCAAATTTGGTCCTTGTATTCTCATGTATATGTATACATATATTAGTTTGTATTTTTACACAATTTTAATCTAATTTATTATTTTTAATCTTGTAACTCATGTTCCTGAAAAGCCCCTTTTGGGGAGGTGACATTAAATATACAAATACCAACTCTACAAAACTCTACTCAACCCTACCCTACCCTACCAACTCCTCAACATCACAAACAAACAATATCATCCAACCCTGACTGCGACAAATATCAAACCAAAAAATGTAATACTTCGCACACCAAAAATCATACACAATTCGGACAACAAGGACATGGAACATACTACCAAAAACTATTACAACAAAAACCATCACACTCTCAAACTTCAAGAAGTTACTATTTAACTACAATATTAACGCACTTAACAACACATATGACGTAGGCGACCCACGAACATGGAAAAGCATATGTTTAAAATGCAACACAGCTCGAAGCCTTATGAACACCGTGTTGCTTTTAGTAGATATCGTAGTAAATTTAATGTATTTAATGTATGTTGTATATCGTTATGTATTTTTAAAGTAACAGGTAAATCGTACTTGTTTTGGGGCCGCAGTAATTGGCACTAGCTGTTGCGGTTACCCAGCCTATTGTCTCAATGTCTGTATTTATGTTTGTAATGTGTATGGCAAAGTTATTAAAATAAATAAAATAAAATAAATAAACAAATACACTGTATATATCATGAGAATAAATGAAGGCTAACTTAAGGTTTTCGTTAAGGTTTTCAGGGTCATTTCGGTAAAGCGCTGTCAATTCGTCAGAATTTATGCCACAAAAATAAAATAGATATCGTTAGAAAGCTTTCAATTTGTAGGATACAATGTTGTCTTTGATTTTGCGATAAACACAAACCAATAATAGTTGTGAATTTTTTTATTAAAACTAGACAGATCAATTTGTTTGATATGTAAATGAGATGGTCTCTGACGTCAGGAGTGGGGTAAAATATTTTCATACAGAGCAAAATCACTTACATATCTAACATGAAATGTTCAGCGTCGCAAGGAGTTTTTATGTGCACAGTTTCAAATGACTTCGCTGAACAAACTTAGAGATATAACTGGTTTTGCTACATGTGAAAATATTTTACCCCACACCTGACGTCAGAGACCATCTCATAAAAGATCTTCTATTACAATTTTACAAGTTCTTTCAAATTAAACAAACTTAATTTTTATTGCCAATAACCTTTAAGGACAATTTGTGCTTTCTTTCTTTTTTAGGATACAACGTGATCAAAGACCATCCCGGTGATTCGCTATACGTCAAGTAAGAACTTTATAAATATTTTTTTCAATAAATCGTCCAACGAATGTTGTCTCTTATCCAGTTACAATTTTCACTATATAATAAATATGCTTTATTGTTTCCTTGCTCGGTGAATACCATTCACCTCCACTTCGGTGAATAATTGTTTTAGCTCAAAAATGAAGTAAGTAACATTCTTATATCTTTTCGGTATATTTTCATACAAGACACGGCCGCCAGCAACTTGGCGTACTCGATATTTGTCGACAAAACAGTTTTTACAACTTTTGAATATATTAATGGCTAGAAAATTGTAAGGAAACATACCTGTGGGCACTCTTCTACTTAATTTTGTTGACTTTTCTCGTTATTCTACTACATCAGCCTTGTTTATCAACAAAACCACAGATTGCTTCGGTAAACAAAGCCAAACTGGCCGCCATTTTGTTTTGCCCGCAGGTGAATAGTGCAGGATATCCCGAGCTAGAGCAACCAATCAGATTGCGTGAAAAGCTGCACTATTCACCTGCCAGGTATATGCTAAATTGTTATATACCAAAGACTTTCGTTTGCCAAAGATGAAATCCTATTGATCAAATCATGGTCACGTGTTGTTTAACAAACTCAATGTTTCTTTCTGCCGAGGGAAACATTGCACTGTTTCCCCCTGACGTCAACAATGAAGAGGGAAACAGTGCAATGTTTCCCTCTGACGTTGCTTTAATCATGCGTTGTTCACGTGAATACACGATTATTGCATCAGATCAAGAACTTTGGACTTTTCGGAACATTTTGAAAACAAGAGCTTGTCTGGTTCGAAATTGTCTGGTTCGAAATTGTACATTTTCCAAAGGAAAGAATATCTATACATATCTTCAAAGGTCTGAAAAAAACCTGGATAAATTTAAAGCTGTTCTTTGTACTTGTTGAGTCTGGTATATTTGTTTAGTTGAATTGAAACTACAAAGACAAAGTCAATTAAGCGTTTTGGTAAGTCTTTTTGCCTTTTGCAAGTTTCGAGTCATTTGGTATTTTGTATTTTAAAAGTCTTTGGTATATAACAAAACGCTTGTTGACTTTTGCTTCGAGAAACATCGAGTTTTACGGTCCCTCTAGGGAGATGTTTCCCTCGGCAGTCAACAAGTGTATATTAATATATAGTTTTGCTTTGAGAAAGTAACCATTGACCTGCTGAGGCTCTGATTAGAGTTAAGGTTGCAAATTCATAGTCATATTGCTTCGAAGCAGTAGTTAGCTTGCTAAATCTAAATACTCAGGAAATATTTCTGAGCCCCTGACAGGGTTCGAACCTGCAACCTTCTGATGACCTGATCGATGAGCTACTGAGGCTCGGATGGAGAGCTAAGGTTGCAAATTCATAGTCACATGTAAGCGGTAGCGTTTGCATATGAGATGTGGTTGAAGTGATATGACGAGTTGTATATGTATACATGCAGTGCATGTGGTCGTTTGTGAGCTTGGTGTAATGTAGCAGATGTTTCGTAGACTTTACTCAAGCTCAAATACTCAGAAAATGCCCACCAGATATCGAACCTGGACCCTTCAAATGACCGGTTAGACGCTGTAACTATTGAGCTACTAAGACACGGTTGGAGAGCTAAGGTTACAAATTCATAGTTATACGTGCTTCCTACACGCGTAAAAATCTCGCAAGTTGTTACAGCATTGTTGCCTGAACAATGCTGTAACAACTTGTTGACATATGTGAACAACTTTGATAAATGAACAACATTGTTCACCATTGTTTCAACAAGTTGTTACAGCTTGATGAAACAACAACCGTTGTTCACGCATGTTGGAACAACCGAAGAACGTGTTGATACATCAACCATGTTCACCATTGTTGTAACATTGTTGTTCATCGTTATTATTTCGTCATGCTGTTACAACATGTTGTATCATGTGCGAACAACGTTGTTGGCTATAAAAAATGTGCTGTTGGAACAACTTGTTCATGACTGTTGATTTATCCGTGAACAAGTTGTTCGAACCATACGTGAACAACTTGTTGACAACTTGTTCACGGCGAGCAGCACAACATTGTTCACGGCGAGCAGCACAACATTGTTCACGCCTGTTGACAACCGTGAACAAGTTGTGCGTTTTTACGCGTGTACATGGTAGCGTTTCTGCGTTTGCATATAGATAAAATGTAGTTGAAGTACGTGTTTTAAGTTTCAGTTTCTTTCACTGTTTTTTTTTAAATAGCTCGTCCCACTGGGCTTACTATAACTTTTATGGTATATACACTGGAAGTATGCCTGCCAATAAAAAAGTGAAGCCAATATTAGCGGACACACAAACGTCTAGCATGCAAACGGCTTTTACATTACATTACACCAAGCGCACAAACGTATATACCACATGTACACTCGTACCAATCTTAATAGTGGAAAGATTTATTTTCTGAAATGCTAGCTTTAATAAACACTATGCGCTTAATAGTACTGCCAAATCCCTCTTTTCCAGGAACATACAGTGCATTATGCCAGAGTCAAGAAGGATTGTTGATATCCTTAAAACAGAGCTTGATTAACCTCGTCCCAAGGGCCATTTGTGGGGGCTGGGCCAAGGTGGCGGCCAAAAACAAAATGGCGGGAACAAATGGCCCTGGCACAGGCTGCCAAAAATGAGCCATATAATGGCGCATTTTTTACTCGGACCCAGTCTTCACTAAGTTTATCGCGCCTAGTCAGGCCCAATTTTTTTTCTGAATATTTACTTCAGCTTGACTGACCCAAACCATGGATAGTAAAATGAGTGGATTGGGAACTAATAGTCACGTGAGGTGTTTCCAGGCCGCCGATTGGCTGAAAAGCGTTTTTCTTTGCTCGAGAGATGTTGAAACCTAGTTGCAAATTGTGATGTCACGAATGGCGTGAGTACGCTTGTTTTACTGAGGTTTTTAGTGAACGTTTCTTCAAATTCTTCATATCCTCACATTCAGATGACTATGTTGACGTTTCAAATGATTTTATCGCCTTACAAACCTGCCTAAGCCACAATCGAGCGTTCGGGGTAAGCGTTGTTGATCTTTGTTTTGATGATTCCTGTGTTGTTTTGAAGAAACTGGCGTCCCCAAATTCTGCTTTGTTTTGCTCGGAATTTGGGATGCATATTTTAACTAGTAAACCTTGATATCTTCTTTTAAAATGAGTAAGAATAGACGGGCATTTTGTCGTATTGTGGCTTTGTCGTATTTACAGACAATTCGATTATCATTTTAGGCTGTGTTAATCCCAAACTTTGAATATACTCGGTTTTTTTAAGCTTGTCAATTGCAACCAGGTTGTTATGCTCACGCCATCAAGTTTCCAATCCAGTCTTTTTACTATCCATGCCCAAACTGAAAACAATCAAAACATTCATTTCCAAATACGTTGTCGGATTATTAAAATAAGTAAACTTTTAATAAATATCTGTGATTGCTTAGTATTTATCATTTGCTTCACAGTTGTATCAAATTTGCAAGAAACTGGATTGCCGTTGCCTGGCCGCCTTCTTTTCGGCGGATTCATTTCAGCGTTTTGAAAAACATTTAGCCCTCGTTTAGTCGAGAATTCTTGGGCTTGTTTGAGGAAAGCCTGCTTCTCAATGACCAAACACGTAAATTCTTCCCAGTGGTGTACTTTCCTTTCTTAGCCAAAATACCTTTTGACTTCGTTCACCAAGTCTTTCGATCGCCAGATTTAGAAAACACTATGATTTGGTCGTCCCATGGACTTCATTGTATGGCAGGGCACAGAAACGACACGGCCCATCATTACATATTCTTCCGACGATTTTACGGGTGTTTCGCCAGCATTTTCACTCATTTTGAAGTTGTTTTTTAACTGCCGGCAATTTCTGCCACCACTTATTTATAATTTGAGCCCTATAAGCAAGATCCCCGTGTGTCAGCCTGCGCGCCTGCCTTGTTTCCACCAATCAGAATACCTAAATCATCCAATGTTATGTCGACCAATCAGATGTAGTGGTAGCTCAGGCTGTGCCAGGGCCATCTTGGCCCAGCCCCACAAATGGCTCTGCGGATGACGTTGGAGCTTGATAAGATAGTCTTCAAATTGTCACACATGAAGTTGGAAATAGGAGACGTTCAAATGAACAATTAATAGCCTGCGGGCAGGCTCTCTGGGAGACGATGGCAGGTCAGGAGGTGAAGGAGCAGGCTCTCTGGGAGGCGAGGACAGGAGGTGAAAGAGAGCCTGCACGGATCCCATTGGAATTTGAATGCATGCGTCCAAAATTTGGACGTAAAGTTATGATTGGTGGATATTTTAATCGACTGACAAAGTTAATTAAAGCAGATCAACTCATTGACAGGTCACGCATCTAATGTTTACCGCAAGCGTGAAAACTACGAACATCTGGAATAAACTGACTATATTTCTTTTGCAAAACATGTAAAACCAGAAAGTCCAGAAACGTATGCCGCAAAATCACATAGCTAACAGTAGTGAAATGACTATCTAATCTAACGATATAAAAGCATTGAATATTGCATGCCCGGCAGATGTTTTACTGTTAATAAGCTCACGGGATATAACGACAGAATGTTTTATATTCCAACGCTATTATTTATAGAGCCGTTGTTTTGATGTCAACACAAATTAATATACTCTCGACGATAAATTCAGAGTGTTAAAATCGCATATGTTGACAATATGTTGAAATGAACAAACTTGCCTTGGTTCTTGTTCGTGGTGACTTTGCGATAATATGTTAGTTGTCGTAATCGGCTTGAACAAACTTAACTTATGGCACACTGAAACTATGAATTGTGTTGACAACTATATTTGCATAGGTAATCGCATGGAGCCGAGGAAAATTAAGGTTTAATTTCACGAATGTTTAATTTCAATCAAGTGCAAGTAATTTTGCCCCGAATCACAAAAAAAATGCCCTCTTATTCGAGTAATCGCATTCGAGAATTTTGCCTTCTATTTTATTAGGTTTGTAATTGGTCGATTTTGACAAGTGAACTCGTTTAGAAGGGGCGACATTCAAATTTCAATGGGATCCGTGCAGACTCTCTTTCACCTCCTGCCTTGGCCTCCCAGTGAGCCTCGCAGGCTAATGAAAAATAAATTACGCTATACCATTTATCTAGCACGTCATAACCCATCTTGGTTTTTGGAGAGGGGGAGGGGGCTTAAAAGAGGGGCAGGTTATTTGAAAATTCGAGCTCTGAAGGTGCGGCCTAATATAGAGGGGAGCTTAATAAACAGTGGGGCTTATTAGAGAGGGAGCTTAGAGCTTTTTTGCAGTAAGGTTCAATGTACTACACTTGTTCGAATTTTCGGGACAGTTTTATACGATTGTATTAATTTACTGCCTTCCTGTAATTGTTTTAGGGCGATGTTCGACCATCCAGCCAACAGCAAAGACCAGTTGTCGTTCAAAAAGGAGGATATTTTGTACATCACAGATACCTTGTATAATGGCCACATGGGCTGCTGGAAGGCCTATGTCGTTAATAAGGAAGGCGCTCAGCAGCGAGACAGCGGAATGATTCCAAGCAGAATGAAGTAAGTACTATGTACCACAGTAGTTTTTAACCAGTGTTGGGTCGCGAGTAGAGGTGTGCATCGGATCGGATTGGACGGTTACAATCCGACAATAGACCATTTGAACGATGGCGTTGGGTGACTACAACTACCAGAATGCTTTGCCAGTATTCTAGGGTTTCGGCTAAAAGGGATGACTCAAAAGGACCCGTCCAGTCCTTTCGCGGCTTTTTCAAAATTATGTCGTCAAATTTGTTTTTTCCACATTTGTCGTGAATTGATTTGTCGTGTCAAGATTTTCGCAATCTTTTCGACACCCTAACCACAACATAAACCCTAACCCTTATCAGAAATCTGGTTTACCCTTTAGCTTTTTAGAAAAAACATATTTGACTATATATTTTTTTAGCCGAAACCCTAAAATACAGGCAAAGCATTCTGGTACAATCCTGGCCAAAATTAACTCGGACAGTCGCGTAAAAAGAACTTTAGCACATCAATTCCTAAGATTATGTTAAAAAAAACATCGCCCCCACTTCCCCCGTTCAATGTTGGTTAGAAAATGAAATGCAAAGTATGTTCAGCGCAAATTTTTATCAGCATTGCATGGGGGAGCGGGGGGAATGATTTTTGGAAGGAAATTTGATATCAGATGTGATTTAAGGCAATGTGTCCGAGTGATTTTGACCAGGATTGTAGTTGTAGAGTAAAGCAAGATTACGACTTAAAAAAGCTGGAAACCACACACATAGCATATAAGTTTACAGTCATTTGCAACTCACTTTTCACCCAAATCTTCGGTAGTTCGTTCCGAAGTTCGCAAGTTCGTTGGGAAGTTCAAAGTTCGTTTTAAACTACGCATTTGATTGGCTCCTAGGAACCAAGCAACCAATCAAATGTAGAGTTCGAAACGAACTTCCGAACGAACTTCCGAAGATTTGGGTGAAAAGTGAGTTGCAAATGACTGTAAATGGAGGTTGGACTTCCGCAGACCACAGGTACAGTCTTCGACTTCGTCTTGAGGTATCTGGATCAGACACAACCTGCAATAGTGAATCATTTTTTTTTATCATTACTGTAATTTTTAATGTGGAGGTTTCTTAGCATCTTCTTCGAAGCTCGAAGTGATATATGCGGAGGGTACGCGCATCACATGTAGATCAGGGCTCCCATTGCCGTTTCTCCGCACGTGTTTTAGAGCGCCCTGGATGGACGGACGGATGGCGGAGCACGGATGGCGCGTGCTGTTAGGGCGCTGCCTCTCACCAATAGTTAAGCCCGGTTAGACGGGGTTAGTACTTGGATGGGTGACCGTCTGGGAACAACCCCGTTCTCGAGCTTGGGACTCGTGTGAGTAGAGTTTAGTTGATCTCTCCTGTGCTCCGAGGGTTTTTCGCCGGGTTCTCCGGTTTTCCTCCCTCCGTAAAATCAATACCTATAGGGCTTAGCTGGGATCCGTGGTCTGAACTGTGTCGTATGGCGGCTGCTTAAAGCGCCTTTGATATGCCTCGACACGGCCACATTGAAAAATCCTTAGGAGTAATTTGATTGTAAAGATACACGTTTGATGTATTCTAATTAAAGACCTTTACCTTTACGGACGGACGGACGGACGGACAAGCAAACAAAAACAACAAGCAAACAAAAACAACAAGCAAACAAAAACAACAAGCAAACAAAAACAACAAGCAAACAAACAAACAAAAACAACAAGCAAACAAAAACAACAAACGAACGAACGAACAAACAAACAAACAAACAAACAAACAGAGATAAAAACATAACCTTCTGCTGGCGTAGGCAATAAATAAAATTTCGTATAAAATACTCTTTCTTGAAATTTCGTTTTGCTATAGCGGAGTTTCGCCGAATAATGTATTCAGTTGGATTTATTTCATTTCATTACGCAATAATGAAATAATATTTTTTTTATTTATTTATCTAGAGCTGATCAAATAGTCTTACTTCGGTTGAGTATTGCGCAAGGAGAACAGGAACATAGCAAGTTGGCTGGCAGAAGAAGCTTTTTCCGTCGTAGCAAGAAAGGAAATCATAGTTATAGTGTGAGTCATTCAAGAGAAAGCAGCGACAGTGCTGCAAGTATCTCCACATTCACAGGTTGGTTGGCTTAATCAAGTTATTTACTACTTATTGACCGAGCGTGAGGTCTGTACTAGTGAAATATCGCACCGACGTTTTAGTAAAGAAAACGGAAGTCTGATGTTTCAGGGATACCGACAAAAACCCCACATGACAAAAACCCCACCGGACAAAACCCTCAAATTACTAAATTCAGGGGAAAAAAACGCATTCTCCTTTTACAAATTATTTTCAGTGAAGAAGTATGGTGTTGCGACACTATTTACGAACATCTGATTTGATGTTGCGTTCTCAACAAATGAGTCATCGCCTGAAAGATAACACATAATTATATAAAGAGCTGCTATTCTGTTACAAATTCTGTCTCAATTCTGTTACAAACTAACTCTCAATAAAAAAATTGAAAAAGTTGAATGCGGGTTTTTTGTCTGAATTTGGTAATTGGGGTTTTTGTCGGGGGGGTTTTCATCGTCGGGGGTTTTGTCAGTGGGGTTTTTGACGGCGGGGTTTTTGTCATGTGGGTTTTTTGTCATGGATTCGATGTTTCAATAGTACTGACCGTTATATTATTACGGACATTGCTACGAACATTTTGAACAATTTAAAAAGTTTCACATAACATGGAAACTTAAACTATACATCAAATGAAAGCTTACCACAATTTCTAACAACATACCTGCGCGATACATTTCAACAATGAGTAGTTCTGAAATTATTATCTTTCTTGTTGCATGTATATACTGACATGACTTTCATTTTGTTTATAAAATTCTCTCTGCGGTCCGGAACGGCAGATTCCGGACCGCTCAAGAACCAAACAAATTGCTGGATTTCACGTTCCAGACCGCTCAAGAAAATAGTCATATAATAACTTATCTTAGTATCAACCAACTGGTGGTCTATTACAACTCCGGCTACCATGGTCTATTGGTGATAGATCATAGTAGCATTATCCAATGATAAACCTTCTTATAGCTGGAATACTCCTATTCTGACCAATCAGAAGCCACGGCATATTCACGCCGCGAGCAAAACCTGGAAACTAGACTAAAAAATCGAACATGGCGTCTGCTAAAATTTTTGTACGAGTGAAGAAAACATTGGGTCGAAAGTAATGGAAATATATTCAGTTTGACATTTTCGAATAAGAAAATGAATTCGCTTACGCCTATGGAGTATATCTACACCAGCTTTGAGGCAAAGTAGTTACAATCTTGTGTTTTGTGAGCGATTGTTTACCATACGCCATCGAACTGCTCTGCATTATGTATGGGGAGACTTCTGCAAACAAAAAGGTAAAACTATCTGAACATTTAGAACAATGTTTCTTTACGTTAAAGAAAAGTTGTTTATGGTTGATACTAAAACAATTAGACAACTCGTCCTCGTTTTCTATGAGCAGGACGAGTTGTCTTAGGGGGCTTTCCATTTACACGGTTAGACCGGTCAGTCCGGTTAAATGGAACACGATTCGTTTGAGACTTAGGACGGTCAGACTGGAAAATTTGGTCCTAATCCTGACCGAGAGCTTTCCCAGAGGTGAATAAAATCGTCTGGCGTTAGCCAGAATAAAATACTAAGGACGGATTCGGACAGGAAAGAGTTAAATAGTAAACAAAGACATATGTAACAGACGTTCGGTGGACGTTCGTCAAGCTCAATTACTCAGAAAAGATTTCCGAGACCCCAGACAGGGTTCGAACCTGAAGGTTGCAGGTTCGAACCCTGTTTGGGGTCTCAGAAATCTTTTCTGAGTAATTGAGCTTGACGAACGTCCACCGAACGTCTGTTACATATTACACCAAGCCCGCAAACGTACCACATGCACTACATGTTTACGTACAACTTATCATGTCAAAACTCAAAACTAAGACATAGAAACATGCATGGTTACAGAAGCTCAACTGGCCCAGGAACGCTAATTTCTACACTCTAGCCCCACCAGTAAACAACTCGTTGGTTATTTCGTAAGCACGCTCAGTAGCCAATCAGAATGTGTGTTGCACCAAACCTGTTTTCTGGACGACGTCCAAAACTGAACGGCGGCTACATCAAACAAAGTGTCGGATGTCTGCAGAGGTCTCTTTCCTGTAGAGAGACCTCTGCCAGCAGGGAAATTCTTGAATCGCACTGAGTTTGTCAACTCAGTTTGTGCAATACTATTTTATTGTTCGCATTAACCTTACTGAGAATGTTGTGTTGTTGTTTTTTCCAGAACTTGGTGTTGCGTCGTATCAGAGTGTTGAAAGACTTGACAGTAAGTAACAAAATGCTTTTTGCCATTCTGGTTGTAACAGAGTTACACCTTTCCTTCTTCTTCTTGATATCTCCATTTTCATCTTGTTTTCTTTTTTCCCTTCCTCTTTTCTCTCTCTCTCTCTCTCTCTCTCTCTCTCTCTCTCTCTCTCTCTCTCTCTCTCTCTCTCTCTCTCTCTCTCTCTCTCTCTCTCTCTCTCTCTCTCTCTCTCTCTCTCTCTCTCTCTCTCTCTCTCTCTCTCTCTCTCCCTCTCTCCTCTCTCTCTCCCCTCTCTCTCTTTTCCCCTTACTTACCCCACTGATCTCAATAAAACTGCATGGGACATGGGACCGAATTTAGCGTGCCAGCTGTATGATGACGTGACCACTACTTAAGTGGACTGTCACTAAAGTCTATAAGCTTCCGTATGTTGAAAACGGATCGAAAGAATCACTTAAGAAGGAAGATTTAAACGAATGTAATAACACAAGAAGTACTCAATAAGGTTTACAGTCAAAATGGAAATACCTAATTCCTACTTCCGTTTCTGTAGTTGGTTGTGTATTACTGTATTTCTGTAGCCGCTACTGAAGCGCGAGGAAAGTCTACAATCCTGGACAAAAGTGCTTGGGACACCATGCGGAAATCGGCTAAATGGCCCAACAATTTTGTCCAGGATTGTCTGGAAATGACGATTTTATGATTTTTCAATAAAACAGAGCTTTCTAACTTTGTAACACTGCAAAAGATATACAGTTTAATAAAAGAGTCCCCGTCTCTGCTCCCCCTTACCCCCTCAATGGGGAAGGGATCACTGGAGCAGAGTCTCTGCAGAATTCCCACCCGCACCGGTACCACCCGCACGAGAGCTCTTACTTAATTTGCATATTCACCGAACCTTGTATACTCCACAAACAATCTGTTGTTCATGCAATTTGAAGCAAACTGCGCAGAATCACCGCGCCCAAATTGTTTTTTTCTTCGATTTTGTTTAATTCGCCATTTTCAGACAATCCTGGACAAAAGTGCTTGGGACACCATGCGAAAATCGTCAAAATTGGCTAAGTGACCCAACAATTTTGTCCAGGATTGTAACGATAAAAGTCGCCAATTCTTGATGTATATTCGTCTGTTGGTATCGATTTGGGATAAACATCCATTGTATTATGATTAAATGCCATTTAAAGCTAAATTATCCTATTTATGTACAGTTTTCAACAAAAAATGTGCTCAGGCCTCGGTATACCGGCTACAGAAATACAGTAATACGCAACGAACTACAGAAGAGGAAGTGGGAAGGTATTTCCATTTTGACTGTAAGACGCTTTTTTTCTTTTTATTTCTTTTTATTACTGAGGGGCTGTTTACATGGGAGGCGGGACGGAACGTTTGCCGGGACGGGACGTTTGCCGGGATCTCACCATGCATGTATATTGTATATCTCTCTTATTTATCCCGTTCGCTTTATATGGAAAGATGTTTGCCGGGACGTTTTTCATCCCGTCCCGGCAAAGCGGGATCCCGGTTTTCTCAACCGGGATCCCGGCAAATCCAAGACAATTTTTCTCATGTAAACACTCCGTCCCGCTTTGCGGGACGATATTATGCTGACTTTGCAAGATTTGTCATGTGATGCAAAAACAAAAATGGCTTCCACAGAGAAGAGGAGTGCCTAGTCGTTTGCCTAGTCCGTCTATACCGAACGTTTTCTCAAGAAATAATCCACTGTAGAAGTTATAAAATATATTGGCAGAAAGATAATTCACCTTGCTACAACATACGTACAGTTTATCCGACCAAATAGCTTATTTTTCTTAAAAAAAGCGAAATACCGAACATGTCCAAATCATAATAGCGCAGCCACTATTTTGAAATTATTTTTCGTATGTATTATAATCTGTCTTCTCCGAATGTTTTCTCGAGAAATAAACCACTGTAGAATCTATCAAATATACTGGAAGAAAGATAATTCATCTGGCTACAACATATGTACAGTTTATCCGACCAAATAGCTTAGTTTTCTTAATAACTAAGTGTCGAAATACCGAACATGTCCAACACGAACTAGAGATGCTTGTTGAACGTCCCGGGTATTCCAGGGTGAAATCGTCCCGGTAGAAACATTCTCATGTAAACCCGGGAATAAAAACGTCCCGTCCCGGCAAACGTCCCGTCCCGGCAAACGTCCCGTCCCGGCAAACGTCCCGTCCCGGCAAACGTCCCGTCCCGGCAAACGTCCCGTCCCGCCTCCCATGTAAACAGCCCCTGAGCTGTAAAACTTATTAGTTTTGTTGTTTTTCTTCGGTGTCGATAACGAAGAAACGTTACGATTTATAAAACTGGAAAACAGACTATAAAATCTACAAAGAACTTGATTTTAAGTCTTAAATTGTACCTGTCCTAGTAATTTTAATGTCTTAATTTCGTGTTGTTTACTTGCCATCTTTTGACTATATTTGTTGTTAAACAGTGAAAACTAAACCGGCATCTATCTGTTGTTTGCTTTACGGATTTTCCGACTCCCCCGGCGCAGAATTACTTTATATCCTGCACCCTCGGTTAATCCAACCGTGCTGACGTCAAGATTGCTTTTGCCAGTCAACTTTGGGATTGGGTACAAGTTCTAAGGCCGCAATGCGTCATATGTTCCACTACGTAAGATGGCGGCCACTGGCACGAAATGTTTGACTGCTGACCATAGGGAATGCCTTATCCAGTTTATATAGAGATTAGTGACTTCTAACCCCCACTAGTGACCCCCACTCTCTACTATTTGCCTTTGCTTCTCCTCTTCTCTGGCATCCTTGCTCTCTCCACTGCTCCTATTACCTTTTTGTTTCTCTTCCTTTTCGTCTTCTTCTTCCTTCTTCTCTCCCACCCTTCCTTCTCTTTCTTCTTATTTTACTTTCCTCTACTGCTGTTTCTGCTCTCTTTTTTTACACTTCTCCTGCTGCTTCTCTTACTCCCTCTTGCACTTCTACTCTTCATTTTCTTCAACTTTATTTTCCCATTTCCCCCTCTACTCTCCATTTCGTCCTTTCTTGTTCCCTTCTCTCTCCTTTCCCCCTTCACATCCTCTACCATTTCCCATGGACCCATTCTTTCCCTTCTCCTCTCTCTTATCACAGCTCCTCTCACTCCTTTTTCACTCCTATTCGTCTACTTTCTTTCCTCTTCGCTGCATGTCGTCCTTTCTTGTTCATTCCTTCTTCATTCTCACTCTCCTTTTTCCAGCCCCCTTATTGTTCCTTCTACTCTCTGTTATATTTCTACCTCTCTGTTTTTTTCCCTACGTTTCCACCTCCCTTTTCTCTTGCCCTCTCATCCTTTCTTGTTCCCTGCTTTCTCTCTCACCCCTTTCTCCCCAACACTTTCTGCCATTGCCTTCGTCTCTTTCTTCTTCCTGCCCTTGCTATCATTACCTCTTCCTTCACTCTGTCCTTCGCACTGCTTTCCTCTACTCCCCCTTTACACCCCCCTTTACTCCCTCTCCACTTTCCTCTTTATTCTTCTAATTTGTATTTCCTTCACAGCTCATCATCCGCGTCCAGTCATAATCCTTGGTCCTATGGCGAATTATGTGAGCAAGAAATTGGCTAAGGAAGCGCCTTACAAGTTTACACTTTGTCATCAACGTATGTGTTTTAATTCAATAATATTTTTATTTGTACATGGAAGTAACATCTTTAAAGTAAATGGTTTGAACCTGGGAGTATTATAACATGTTTGAGAAAGTTGCTCGTCTAGGTTAGAGTAGTCTTGAGAAAGACTGTTAGTGGTGGCGTTAGTGACTGACGTTTCGACGGCCTCAGCGGCGGTCATCTTCAAGGTCAAGTGAAATGTTTCTGTCAGGTTCGCCTATATTTATGTGTCTGGTTCATTATGTCACGAGTGCGGTATGCGTGGAATCTGTCGTGGGTGTTGTTCGTGTGTGGTGCTGTCGGTATTTGTTTGTTGTTGGTGTTGTTTGGGGGGGGGGGGGGGGGGGGGGGGGGGGGGTAAATGAATGGTTTGTTTGTTTGTTTGTTTGTTTGTATTAAACGCGTTATGGACAAGTCTTCTGTAAGCTGCTGGTAATGGTTGTGACAACCATTAAACCGATCACAACCATCACCAGCACCTTACAGAAGACCTGTCCATAACGTGTTACAAACAAACAGTAGACAGTTTTTATATTTTTTTCCCCAACACCAACAAACAAATACCGACACCACTACCCACGAACAACACCCATCTCCCCGACAACGCCCACCACAGATTCCACACATACCGCACTCCAATTTCGTACCCAGAGCCTGCGATCCTTTTGGTCATTACCAAGGAACGGATGCTCTTGGAAACTCCGATGAAAAAGAAAAAAAACAAAATTGGATTTTTGTTCCCAGTCCTCTGGTTCCCAGTTCCCTATTGTTTGTTACTGTCATTTGGCGATCTTTAGCTTGTTCGAAGACCAGGGAAAATATTTGTTTACCGATAAAGAATGGCCCAGTATGATTTACAAAGCTCTTGACAAAGCGTTGCGATACAAATGGTCTTTCTTAGCTTTTCTCTAAATCGTCAACTGGACGATTTGACGAGAGTGTTTTATATGTCCGCGTCGCCGTCGGCACTCGGCAGTTATCGGCTCAGCCGCTCAGGTAAGGAATTGTACTTTCTGTCAGGAATTTTGGCTAAACTACATCGACCTTGTATTCTCTAATATAATTTTAAAGTTCTGAGACGAAACTGCAAAGAATTACGAGACGAGTCAGACGATGGATGTTTGTTTGGCGACGAAGCGAGAGTAATAATTGTTTTAACTTATAAATAGTCGGGATTTTTGCAGTTTTGAATTATTTCATGTGTTCAATTGTATTCTGGGTCTGGCGTGTATAATTATGTGTTACAGAACGACGAGAAATCGATTAAACAAATTAGCAACGAGCACATTATTTGAAATTTTACTGTTTTTAAACTAACCAATCAGATGACAATTTTCATGGGAGTTGCCCAGAGCCTCCGTTCCTTCGTGCTGACCAAAAGGATCACAGGCTCTGGGTACGAGATTGACCGCACTCGTGACATAATGAACCAGACACATAAATATAGGCGAACCTGACAGAAACCTTTCACTTGACTTTGAAGTGTTAAGCCCTTCGAAACGTCAGTCACTATCACCACAACTAACAGTCTTTCTCAAGACTACTCTAACCTAGACGAGCAACTTTCTCAAGCATGTAACCTCTTTAGTTCCAAACACTAGTATCAGTAAAGCTCCTTGTCCAATTAAGAATATTTATTATATGGCACAAGTTACTTCCGTTGAAATCGTGTGTTCTCATTGGCTGAGACGGGTCACGTGCCGGTCGATAATTTTCCGTAATCGACCGGTCGATTATGGATTTTGGCAGACATGTTGTTTGCAACTAAACAATGAAAGAAAACCGCAAAAATTTTGTGAATTCAATAACCTGAGGACTAAATTATGTATGACCACTCATACATAATTTAGTCCTCAGGTTATTGAATGAGCAATCTGGCAGTGAGTTTTAGGATTCCGAAAGCGATGACAACAAGAGCAACAACATTGAAAACGATGAGTCTATGTCACACGCTCCAGGTCACACTATTGGCAAGGTAATGTAAGATGTGTTGTTTCAAAATGCCATATAATAAACCTCTTATTAACCGCGTCCGCTTGGTCATTACGGAAAAATATCAGACCTCGGTCTTTATGTACAGACTGTACTGTCAAGACCTCGGTCTGATATTTTTCCGTAATGACCGCGCTCTCGGTTAATAAAAAGTTAATAAATATTGTACGTTATGTACGTTAACAACACACTTGGGGGAAGCACGGGTGGTGTTTGCTGTTAACGCGCTTCCTCTCTCTGCTGCAGTCAAAAATTAAGCCCGGTGGACGGGGTTAGTACTTAGATGGGTGACCGCTTAGGAATGACCCCGTTCTTGAGCTTGGGACTCACGTGAATAGAGTTGTAGTTGATCTGTCCTGTGCTTCGAGGGTTTTTCGCCGGGTTCTCTGGTTTTCCTCCTTCCGTAAAATCAACACCTACATCTTAGCTGTGATCTGTGGTCCGAAATGTGTCGTACGGTGACTGCCTTGAACGCCTGGTATGCCTTCGACTCGGCCACGTTGATCTGCGTCCTTCACAATTCAGCCACCAGCTGCAAGTAAGGATGATTAGTCCCCAGTCCTTGTCTTTTCTTCAGTACGGTACTTTCCAATCTCCTACCCAGAGCCTTCGTCGGCACGCAAACGAAGGCTCTTGAGATAATCCATCGCCGGAAACCGAAAAACCAGTTGTCGATTGAAAAGAGCGTGCGCCGCCAGACATAAATTATTCTGTGATGAATATATATAATCCCCGAACCCGGGCGTGGGGCCGAAGGCCCGGAGCCCGGTGAGTGTGCTAATCTCGACATGCGTGTAGTCCACTTTACACGCGTGTAGAAAAAGCGAGGGAGACGAAATCTGGAAATAGTTTATATATATATATATATGTGTGTGTGTATGTTTGGTACGGTGTCACGCGGTAAGAATAGTTGGACACTGGTGACTGGCGACGAAGAAAACTATAAACTCTCAAACAAATAGTATTTTGCTTTCGTTTAATATTTTAACGAAACGAAATGTAGCACGAAGAAAAGAAGGATACAAACAACCCGTTTAATATAACTTGATGAGAAACCAGAGAACTTGAAGAAACCAAACGCCGTATGGTAAACAAAAACTCGATCTGCAGTGTTTGTAGTCACTCCGTGGTCAAATCATTTTAAAGTTAACGGCAGGATTCTTGTTGTTTTCAAGTTTTCGCTTAACCTAAACAACATACATCATCACGTTTTCGTTTTCCCTTTGCTCGTCCAAACCATAAATCAGCTTAACTAAAGCTAACTTAAAACACTACCTTTATAAACTTATGTAGACGTGATGTTTTTCATTGGCATTGCATGCACCTTTTATTATTAAATACTCATGGGCTTTGGCGATTTTTTTGGCTGTATTTCCAAATTTTCGACTGAAACGTTGTCTGTTTAATACTTCTTTCTAGAATCCGATTCTACCGAGTTGTTTTTATCTCGGACTCTATTGTAAATGTAATTTTTGAGCTGTTGACTTTTAATTCTGCCTTTGCAAAACATGTATGCATAGGGCAGGGGCGGATCCAGGAATTTTTCAGAGTACGTCAAAACCCGGAAATATTATTTCTAGGGGGGTCCGGGGGCATGCCCCCCCGGAAAATTTTTAAAATTTGGTTCCCTGAAATGGCATTTCCTGCATTCTGGCAAGACTATTTAGCAAAATCTTACAGTTTTAACTTGTGTTTTTTATACAACATTTTATGATTTTTTAAGGACTTGTGCTTTTGTATTTTTTTTATCATTATTGGAGACAACTTTTTAGGACTGTTTTGCTCCATGTCAGAGCTCATCAGCATGCCTATGAATCACTGTGAATCCAACATGGACAGCCAAGGCTCCAACATATTTTGTAAGGTCAATTGCAGCCACTTGCTGCAAGTGCAATCCCTTAGCTGCCAAGCTGTCTGGTCTTGGGGCACCAGATACTAGCCTTAACACATACTAGCCAGACACTGTTTGATTAGAAGAAGCATTATGAATAGACCATATAGGACATTTCATGGGCATAGAGGAGCTTATCTCTCTACATCATCCTAGTCATCTTAATTCTTAACTACTTAATACTTTACCCCTTATCTACCCTGAGCTGTCTGGTTTCGAGGCACCAGATACTGTCTGATTAGAAGAAGAATTATGAATAGATCATATAGGACATTTCATGGACATAGAGGAGTTCACCTCTCTACATCATCCTAGTCATCTTAACTAATACTTTACCCCTTATTTACCCTGAGTTGTCTGGTTTTGAGGCACCAGATACTTGCCTTAATACCTCTATCCAGCCAGAGACTGTCTGATTAGAAGTCATTTTAGTATCAAAAGACCACATGGGACATTTCATGGACATATAGAGAAGCTCACCTCTCTACATCATTCCAAGTCATACTCATACATACTAACTAGTAACTACCAAGTACTTTTTTTTCTCTTTTCCCCCTCAGAAATATATATATACTGTATATATAAATACTTTATTTCATTGCAAGATAATATAGATAGTACAAATAGATATGAAAGAAGAAAATAATAATTTACGGTGATGGGGAATCTACAAGAAAGCAAAATTCAAAATTTGCTTGTTTGGTGTATACATTAATAATTAATAATTAACAAACTATGGACAATATATACCACCTCGAGCCCACTACACAACATCTAAATTATCGATGTTGCATAATAAGCCCAAGAAGGTATTTACTGTTATATTAACTTAATATAACATTGTTAGTATAGAGAAGAGATGAATATGCTAGCTCAGATATAGCCTAGAAAATTGTTTTGTTTAAAGTACATTTTACTATTTCACATATATACTGTATATATATATATAAAACAATAATAACCTGTTGAGTCTTTGAACTTTAACTATAATATGCTCTGGATTCCCATCGAGCACTCTGCCAAACGTTTTTACAACATCTTCTACAGTATATATATAATATATGATGAAATAATATATAAACCTAATTGCTGCCTTTTTTTAATAAATGAATTTTTACATTTTTTTAAAATTGTATATTAAAAATGATTTACATTCTGTCGCTATTGATCTAAAATTGCTACAAACTTTCGGCTACAGTAAGATTTAATTATAATATTCAGTGATGGATTACTTACTTATATTTGTAACACATCTCATTATCTCAATAATTATGAATTATTCATAAATATACTCGAGCTCTACATATCCCATCTAATTTAAATAATTTACGCTTTTCACGGTTGCACAAGTCTGAGGAACTAAGATAAGATAGTATCCACTCACCATACAACGTTTCTTAACTTTCGTTCAACAAACAGCTTTAGCATACTGGAGGAATATATGCCTCCGTGTCGATATCCCGATGTAATGTCTTGCCAAATATCTGCGCCGAAAACTCTTGACCCACGAGGAAACCACACGATTAGAGTTTCTTTGTCAAATCGCAACAGATCGCCTTCAACAAATATTCATCGTTTCCACTCTGTAGTGTAGAGCATTCTCTACAAGTTCCGTGACAGTCTCAAGCTGAAGTTTGACTGCCGGCTCAGATAGCTTAGTTATGCCGTAGTCTTGCACTCTTGCCGTAGTCCGTGTACGTCGAAATATCCTTTGCTAGCCAATCAAAAGCCAAAGAACGTCAAAATATTTTACTTCCGACGTAGACTATCTACTTCCGACGTACCTCTATTGTCTTTGTCCAATCAGTGCTCGTTATTTCGACGTAGACGGCCATTTTGACGTAGTCTAATTATCCACATTTGTAAATGGAGTGAATGACATCCCTCTCTATCCCTACCGTATGAACAGTTTCGTTCAGGCTACATGAAGTAGACCAAGACACTAAGTGTCCTCCAGCCGAGGAGGGGGGCTGAGTCAGAAATTATTCAATTTTCCTCGATATAGCGCTAAATACGTGCGAAAATGAAATTTTTGAAAATTTAAAAAATTTAAAAATTCATATAATTTTTTTAAAAATTTGAATATTCTTAAAATTTGAAATTTTCACATTTTAAATAATTTTTTTAAATTTTTTCCAACTAATTAATTCATGAATAAATTAGTCTGGGATTTTTGTCTACGTCGCATGACGTGCTTGACGTACCCTAAATCCGCCCCTGGCATAGGGAAGCCATTTAAAGCTTGTTAAAAATAATCCCTTTTGAAACCTCCTAAAAACAATATATTTTTTACAATATTTTTGTACAACCAGAATTTAATAATGAAATGTAAGTTTTGCTTTGATATGTTAAATCAGTTTAGTCATCTTATCCAAAATTATAGAATTATCTGGAGGATTATCATTTGTATCTGTTTGTTTTTATGTATTGGCTGTATATCAGGTGTGCTTATTTTAATCAGGGTGGGTGGGTGGGGGTGTTTCGAAAAAGCATTTAATAAAAGCGGGCGAGGGGTTGTTGCATTCATGTATTTCTAGTATATATAATAAATAATATATCATACACGAGGAGGAGTTTCATTAGGATTTCCAAACACCGAGACGTTGGGAATAATTATTGTAGGACAGTGAACCCAGGTGGAGAATAATGATATTTAACAGTTATACCATGAGCTCGAGTTGTATATGAGCTCATAGCCAACGAGGCGCTTCGCCGAGTTGGCTATTAGTTCGTATACAACGAGAGCGAATGGTATA
Source organism: Paragorgia papillata (assembly GCA_035771165.1). Lineage (NCBI taxonomy): Eukaryota > Metazoa > Cnidaria > Anthozoa > Scleralcyonacea > Coralliidae > Paragorgia > Paragorgia papillata. The sequence goes on from JAWNZC010000400.1 coordinate 2,535,053, forward strand.
ACTGTTTTACTATATTGCCAAGCACTGTACAAGAGACAAAATTACAGCGAAATGTTTGAAACAACAAACTTCCGGCATAGGTAACTAATACTTCCGCCATGCGTAATGATGCATTCACATAGAGTTTCTCGCTGAGCTGTTCGGTAAACAGCTTCGAAATATTGTATAAATGAGTAATGTTGCTCGAGAGGCAAAAAATGTGTTAAGCAGATCAACAAAAGAGGTTAAAAGGTACATTTATGAAGTCAAAAGGTGGGTCAGTTGTTTATATTAGCGTTGCTGTCGGGAAAAAGGTTTTGATTTCATGCAAGAATTAAACTGAAACACTTTTGAAAAAGAACATGCTTTTTACTACTTCAAATGCTTATCTAAATCAAAAAAGTCTCTTTACTGGTGATCTTCTAGGAAATGTGTGTTGTAATCTTGATTTTAACCGTGAGGTTCTTTGTTTGGCAACAAATTAATATCAACCCGATAATTTAGTCGGGTTTTTGAAGTAAAAAGACGTTATTTTTAGGTGAATTTTACCATTTAACATGCTAAATTGTGTATTTGTTAATGTATTTTTACACAATGTTGTTTTTTATACATTGGTTTGAGGGTGTTGATGTTTTTCTGTATAAAAATCCGTCAATTTCAACTCTTTTCGGCAGTTTTAAAAAACATGCCGCCATTTTGTTTTTCCTCTACTAGTAGGATATGAGCTGATAGCCTGGTAGTAGGGAACCAATCAGATTACGCAAAAGCTCATATCCGATAGCATGCTATATAATAATAGGTGTTACTCCGAGTGACGAACCATACCGGGTGAGTAGAGAAAGACTGTACTCGACCGCGGCTGGGATTTAAACCCGCGACCTTTGGCTTACTAGTTCGACTGAGCAGAGCTACATGGTGAAGTTGGGATCATGCCGTGGAATGATTTATCGATATTTATACAACAACCTAAGAAAAACAAACAATCTGATTGGCTAAGAACTATGCGTTATTAAAGTACACATGCAAAGCTGACGTAACGAAGTCGCAAAAAAAATTTGTTTTATAAAAATTTGATCACATTACACGTTTGAAGATGCAACTTGGTACAAAATAAAGTACATTTCAGCTGTCTGAGGATTACACATATCACTCAGTGATGAGAGACACGGCCATCCGGTCGTTGTCCGACGACACATACATATTAAAATTATCGACATAAATACGGTCATTTAATACCTTCGTCTCCGGCACACAACGCAATCTACTCCACAGCTTCAGAAATTTTCTGATACAATTTCCATTCCTCTTCATGGAAATACTGTTCAGCGATACAAATCCAGGAGATATCAGCCATTGTCAACAAGATTTCCAAACACAGAACATTATTTCGCCGGTTAGTACGCGTGCTTCTCGGCCTTCTCCAACGATAAATGCTTTCCCAACTGAATTTGCAGCATAAGAAGCTTCCAAAAATACATGGGACATAAGAACTAATCTGTTTGTTCAAGGATAAATATTTTGGCTAGAAATGCCGACGAAGACACGAAGTTTGAATGAACTTTCAATTTGGCATCATGATTTGCCTAAATTATACGGGACGTAACCGGAAGCTGAAAAATTAGCCAATCAGGACAGCCTTATTTCTTCTGTCGCCCAATCAGTTTGCTTTATTCGTATAGATCACTTATGACGTAATTAAAACTGAATTGAAAATTTGACCTCCTTTTCAAATAGCCCTGCCGGTTCGACGATTTAAAAATATCAAACATTTCTTAATTAAATAATAACATTTGATGTATAAAACAAATAGATGACATTTTCCCGTGCGTGTGTACTGTAATAACGCACAGAAGGCGTGTAAAGAACAACAGTCACGCCACTCGACTGCGTCTGGTGGAGTACTTTTTTGTTCTTTACACGCTGTGACGTCATCTGTGCGTTATTACACACGCACGGAAAAAATGTCATCTATTTGTTAAATAGAGCGGTAGAGCGTCGGACTAGTAAACCGAAGGTCGCGGGTTTCAACTGATCCCAGCTGCGGTCGACGAGAGTTTTTCTCTACTCATTCCGTATGGTTCGTCACTCATACCTAGTAGCATCCAATATCACCGAGACGTTTGTTGAAAACTGGGGCGATCAGCCGAGATTTTTGAAGAAACGTCGTTTTTATATTAGTCCACTGAGTCGAAGCCTGCATGCGTGTCACGTTTGGCAACGGTTTTGGTGTAAGGACGGTTGGTTGTTGATTCATGTCTCGCTATTAAACTAATCCTAACTTTAACCCCAAAGTAGTATAGTTATGGGTGGGCGAGGTGGGTGTGGGGGGGGGGGGGGGGGGCGAGTTTGTACTAAAGACTTATTAACCGAGTGTGAGGTCTGTCCGGGAAAGTATTTGCCTGAGCTTTTCGTACAGACCGAGTGACGAAGGAGTGAGGTTTGTGCGATAAAACCGAGGGCAAATACTTTCCCGTACAGACCGAGCAAACGAGGTTAATAAGGAATTTATTATATGGCTATTGGTTCACTTTATTCTTAAGCTTCGAGCGTTGTTTTCGTCTTCGGAGTATGCTGTTTACCTTACCTGTTAACTTTTTCATGTCGCTCTTGCCTTTCTTGTTTACACCAGTTCGGCTTTTATTTGTCATGTTTTTAGATAAACAGCTTTAAAGAAAACCAGCAGTAATGTTCCAACACATTTTATTGTTCAGAATATTTGAATAAAGATAACCAGTTCTCTTTTATTTGTATTCAAATCAACTGAGAAATGTTCTCGCCAAAACTTGCAGGGCCGAGAAAAAACGTATTGACCCGGACACAGACCGGAGGTCAATATCATAAAATCCCGACCTCTCGGGAACCAATCAGCGTGCGTCGTTTTGCGTACGGACCGGAAATCAAACCCAGCCATATAATAATGTAACTTATTAGTTTACTTATTGTTTTAATAGGTCACTAACGTAATTGGCTCACGCTGTGTTAGTGCTTCGTACCTGTTAGTTAAATATGTATCTTTTGTGTGTTATCAGCTATAGTAATTAAATAAAGTGCCCAATCCTAATCCTAACATTCCTAATTACCGAGACATAATTCAATAAGCCAACAGCCGGTTTGTAAGTGATTTAAGGTTGTTAACTACTTAATAACCGTGAGTGAGGTCTTTACGGTAAAATATTAAACCGAGGTCTTGCTGTATTGACCGAGCGATAGCGAGGTTAATACGCTCAAGACCGAGGTTTAATATTTTACCGTAAAGACCGAACGGTCGAGGTTATTAAGTAGTTTATTGTATTTCTTGGTCTTCGCTTCCTTTAACTTCGTCAAAACACCGAACTAGCGTTGTTTTCTTCTGTTTCTTTCTCGTCTGGATACTAGAATTTACTTTTATAATGTTCATCGTCGTCTATTTCATTTATTTTCTTTCGCCGTTTTTCGGCAATAAAATTTAATAAGTTTGCTTGTTTCCAATCGTAGTGCATTAACAATTTTCATAATGCCCGTGGGCATTACGGAGAAATCTCGCCCCGTCAGCAACCAATCATAGCGCGTGATTTTACCGGAAGTAATCCGTGCCATATAATAAATTTTTTTAATGAAATTTCTTCATTGTAGAATTGATCACCGCGTCTGAAATAGAGATTAAGAAAGCTGTGGCTGATGGCGTGTACCTTGACTATGTGGTCAAAGACAATCAATGTTACGTAACATTTATGTCAACCTTTAGGGAAGATATGGAGAAGGTATATTTTATAATGTTAAAGTGCTTATGACACGAAAATTAAGCTCTTTTTTTTTTTAAAATGACAGTTAAAATGGCAAAGTAACATCTTTTGTAGTTTTTCGTTTTCTTACTTCGTTCTCATGATATTTCAGTTTGTTTGAAGTGCCAATGCAGCGAAATTTCACCCCAGTTTTTATGATTGCATTTGAAAGAACACTTAAAATGGACGGGGTTAGTACTTGGATGGGTGACCGTCTGGGAATAGCCCCGTTCTCGAACTTGAATTTCATGTGAGTAGAGTTTAGTTGGTCTCTCCTGTGCTTCGAGGGTTTTTCGCAGGGTTCTGCGGTTTTCCTCCCTCCGTAAAATCAACACTTAGGTCTTAGCTTATGTCGTGCACTTTTAACACGAGCCTCTGGCTCGGATGATTGGGCGACCACATCCTGTGTTTACGACGTTAAATCAATCATTACTCATTACTCATTACTCATTAAAATGACAACGTAACATCTTTCGTAGAATTTCGTTTCCTTGCTTCATTCTTGAGATATTCAGGTTTGTTTGATATGCAAATGTCATACTTATGACATCACACTGCATAATGACCTTTTAGAAAAGTATGATTTTCTTTGAGAGTGCTTATCGAAAGTACTTAATAAAAATTTGCACTTGCATGTATGTAGCCATGACTGGTCACTAAACGTGTGTAGCTGGGTGTAAAATATTTGGACTATCCTAAAATTGATGCTATTTCAAAAAGTCATTATGCAGTGTGATGTCACATTTGCATATCAAACAAACCTGAATATCTCAAGAATGAAGCAAGGAAACGAAATTCTACGAAAGATGTTACGTTGTCATTTTAAGTGTTCTTTCAAATGCAATCATAAAAAACTGGGGTGAAATTTCGCTGCATTGGCACTTTAAAATATCAACGACGAGTTTGAGTATTTCATCAGGGGATCCAAACATACGAGAAAACATGATGAAAGCACGAGGCCGAATGGTTTTATTGACAGTCTAAGCTTGATTGTTGTGATCAAAAAGCTTGTTATAATTAACACCGCTGCCAAACGTTTGCGCATGCGTGAATTTGCTAAAGTAAACATTGCAAGAGAAGTGAGAACTAGCCGTGGCGACAACAACCAAACAGTGAAGACTAAGTAAGACTTGACTATTCATTTGTGTTTTAAAAAAAGGGTCATGAAAATTACGAAGGGGTCATTTCAGAATATGTTACAATATTGACAAAGAAGCCATGCACAAATTACCTATACCTTATCTTTTTGGTAGTATGCTTATAATTTTAACTTTTGTGTCGGACTCTCGGACCAGTCCAAGTATTTCAGTGTTTTCCCGCTCTTTTTTTGAGGTGCGAGCTTGGACGTCGCGCATACGCAAAAAGGTTGACAGCGGTGTTGTTATAAGTTGTTTTAACAACTTGTTGCGGCAGCCTCGGGGCATTTTGCCTCCACGTTGGGAGGTCGGCGAAAATGGCCCTGGCATCGGCTGGCCGATTTCATAATCTGATTGGCCGGTTTAAGAACTCAATTAATTCAGATAGAGTATAATTTATTCATAAAAAATTGAATTGCAATATATCCACTCTGCATAGTTTCATAGCTTTGGTTAAAGTCAAGAACAACATTATATATTTTTGTTCATGACATTTAAAGTGCCTATGAAACGAAAATTACGTTTGTCTTATTTGAAAGAACACTTAAAATGATAGAGTAACATCTTTCGAAGTTTTTCGTTTCCTTGCTTCGTTCTTAAAGTGTATATGAAATGAAAATTAAGTTTGTCTAATTTGGAAGAACTCTTGAAACGGTAAAGTAACATCTTCTACAGTTTTTCCATATCTTAATTCGTTCTTGAGATATTACTATTTGTTTGATATGTAAATGATCACACTGCATACGTCACATTGTATAATGAGTTGTTGTAAAATTAGGAATGTCGTTGAAGTTATCGAACAAAGTCACACGAAACTGGGCATGTAGGTGTATTTGTCTCATGACTTTAAACAAACACAGGTTCAAGCAATTTAACAGACAAATATCAATGATTTACACGATTTCTCAAAAACTCATTATACAATGTGACGTATGCAGTGTGATCATTTACATATCAAACAAATCTTAATATCTTAAGAACGAAGTAAGATATGGAAAAACTGTAGAAGATATTACTTCACCATTTCAAGAGTTCTTCCAAATTAGACAAACTTGATTTTCATTTCATATACACTTTAAGATATTTCAGTTTTCGTTTGATATGCAAATTAAACATTTTGACGTCGTAGGTGTATAATGAGCTATCGGAGAAGGTGAGATATATTTTCTATTATCAACCCAAATTAATTTGAATGAAGCATGTGGATGTGTTTCGCCCACAACACTAAACATGTATATCTTCAAGTGATTATTATATTTGATAATAGCAAAGATATATAACTTTCTCGATAACTCATTATGCACGTGTGACGTCAAAATGTTAATTTGCATATCAAACAAACTAAAATATCTCAACAACGAAGCAAGGAAACGAAAAACTTCAAAGATGTTACTCTATATCATTTTAAGTGTTCTTTCAAATAAGACCAATTTAATTTTCGTTCCATAGGCACTTTAAATGTATTCTGGATAATCGTGGAGAGTATCATGATGAATAATGCCAGCCTGTTGCTTTTATGATAAAGGGGTTCAGATGAGTGATTCAGCAGAGCGTTAAATATTTCTCATTTATTACACATGTATACGTATTATACAAAAACAAAACACAAAGACTGCATAATTTTGTTTGCCAATACACCCCAAAATTCCGGGTGTCACGTGCCAGCCGATGCCAGGGCCACACGATCGGAAATGGCGGCTGTCGAGGCTCGCGAAATACGGGCTGACCCGTATTAGCTACGCATGCGTAGAACGAATATCTTGCGTGTAAACGTCGTCAATACACGGCCGACAACTCACTTTAGCCAGCACGCACGTGGACTGCGAATTACCCCATGAACGTGGCCGATTTTCTATGCGATTTCCGATCGTGTTTTCGCCGACGTCCCAACGTGGAGGCAAAATGCCCTGGGTACGAGGTTGCTTGTTGCGGCGTTGTTTATAATAACATTGATTGATTGATTGATTGATTGATTGATTGATTGATTGATTGATTGATTGATTGATTGATTGATTGATTGATTGATTGATCGATCGATTGATTGATTGATAAGAAAGCTTTTATTGAATAATTTATCGTTGTCACTTGTACATACTGTATTTTAGGTAAAACACAGCATTCTTGAAGTATCTCCGCTGGCCATTGAGAAGTTACGAATGCACCGAGTCTATCCAATTGTCTTGTTTTTAAAATACAAATCGCCGAAACACATTAAGTAAGTTTTTTACTGAAGTTTCAATTTTGTTTTTTATATTTTGTGAGTAAGGTAATGTGTGTGTTTTTTCTCAATAATAAGGTAAAAAATATTAATTATCGTGACAACAACGACGACAACAACGACGACGACGACGACAGTTATTGTCACCACCACCAACAACAACACTATCCACTTGTTGACTGGCGCCGAGGGAAACATCCAGTTTTACGGACCCGAAGGCGTCAATGTCACCCGAGGGCTTTAGCCCGAGGGTGACATTGAAGCCTGAGGGACCGTAAAACTCGATGTTTCTCGAGGCGGAAGTCAACAAGCGTTTTGTTATATACCAAAGACTTTTAAAATACAAAATACCAAATGACTCGAAACTTGCAAAAGGCAGAAAGACTTACCAAAACGCTTAATTGACTTTGTCTTCGTATTTCAATTCAACTGAACAAATACACAAGACTCAACAAGTACAAAGAACAGCTTTAAATTTATCCAGGTTTTTTTCAGACCTTTGAAGATATGTATAGATATTCTTTCCTTTCGAAAATGGACTGTTTCGAACCAGACAAGCTCGAAACAAGCTTCTTGTTTTCAAAATGTTCCGAAAAGTCCAAAGTTCTTGATCTGATGCAATAATCGCGTATTCACGTGAACCGCATGATTAAAGCGACGTCAGAGGAAAACATTGCACTGTTTCCCTCTTCATTGTTGACGTCAGAGGGAAACAGCGCAATGTTTCCTTCGGCAGAAAGAAACATTGAGTTTGTTGAACAGCACGTGACCATGATTTGACCAATAGGATTTCATCTTTGGCAAACGAAAGTCTTTGGTGTATAACAACAACAGTTGTTGCCCGTGATGTTGCCCGTCGTGTTCCTCTTTTATTTGTTTTTAAATCAACTAATTAGAAATTTTCCCGCCAGAATTTGCAGTCCGAGAAAAAAGCGTATTGACCGGTCGGTCATCGTAGGATCCCGACCGCTCGGAACCAATCAACTTGCATCATTTTGCGTATACGAACCGGAAAACGAGCACAGCCATATAATAATTTTGTTTAATAAATATTCAATAAAGTTAGCTTATTTAGTTTGTCAAATATTCAATAAAATATTTAGCATAGAAAGGTGTTTTTTAAAAAAATGTTGTTTTGTCTCCAGAGAGCAAAGGGATAGCAAATATCTGCCGCAGAAGCTAACCACGAAAGAAGCCAGAGGTCTTTACGAAAATTCGATGAGAATTGAACACGAATTTAGATCAGAATTTAATGGTATGTTCTTTTTGTTTGGCCTTCTGTGTTTCCAGTAATAACGGGGAGCACGGGTGGCGTGTGCTGTTAGCGCGCTGCCTCTCACCAAAAAGTTAAGCCCGGTTAGACGGGGTTAGTACTTGGATGGGTGACCGGTTAGGAATGACACCGTTGTCGGGCTTGGACTCATGTGAGTAGAGTTGTAGTTGATCTCTCCTGTGGTTCGAGGGTTTTTCGCCGGGTTCTCCGGTTTTCCTCCCTCCATAAAATCAACCCCTAACATCTTAGCTGTGATCCGTGGTCTGAACTGTGTCGTTGGCGGCTGCTTGGAGCGCCTTTGATATGCCTCGACACGGCCATGTTGATCTGCGTCCTTCGCAATTCAGCCACTGGCTGCAAGTAAGGATGATTAGCCCCCAGTCCTTTTAGATTCTGGGCAGAAATAATCTCTGCTTTAGATTATTGCATTGCAGTGTTACCTCGTGGGTAGGGTTAATAATAATAATAATAATAATAATAATAATAATAATAATAATAATAATAATAATAATAATAATAATAATAATAATAATAATAATAATAATAATTTATTTACCCACGTATCACCGAAGAGCCACGTATCACCGAGATATCTCGATGTTAGTTCATTTCCATGTTAAAAAAGACGCCTGGTCAGGCGTTCACTCGGGCTACTGCAAAATCACAGTGCTATATATAGTATGTGAAGGTGTTTTGCAATCATATACATGCGCAGGTTGTCACATGCAGTGCTAAGATCTAAAGTCTATTATATTAAACACATTGGTCACAGATAAAAGTCAAAACACAATCCAATTCTCCGACAGAAAACACAATATATATATATATAACGTATTTCCACACATGTACACAGCGTTCATATGTCGAGTCTCTTCGGGTATTAAATATCAACAACTATAAACGGCGTGTGCGATTGTAAGTGTATATAATATCAAGATACTTGCCAGCGACAGAACACATCCGAGACGAGTGATCAGACATCAGGAAAGCAAAGAAAGAAAGTATTATTTCCACACATGTACAGCGTTCAATATGTCAAGTCTCTTCGCCTTATTACACAGCTAAATGTTTACCTAGAAAGTGTCACCTGCAAGTTCACTTAATGAACGGCGTGTACGATTGTAAGCGTATATAATAATATCAAGATACTTGCATGCCAGCGACATTACTGCCCAACAACTATGTCTGTGAACATAACACACAAAACACATCCGAGACGAGAAAGGGCACTCACTCACTCAGTCGAAAAGAAAGAAGGCACATGCAGTCATGCACTAGCTCTTCACATGCACATGCCTCTGTTTCGCAAAGCTTATTGGTCAATATCGCCAGCGGCCGCGCGGAGGACTAATAACGCGTCGTAAAAAATAAAAATAATAATAAAAATAATCGCCAAACCCAGACTCGTCTACAAGCGGTATAGCCCGAGTAAAAAGTAAACCGTTCACATGATATTGATGACGATGATGATATTATTGACGATGATGATGATGATGATGATATCGATGACGATGATGATAATGTTGATATTGACAATGATGATGATATTGATGATAATGATCGTTACCAGATCTCTGCACATCTAACATCTTAAAATTGTGAAAATTAACACAATTTTTTTGTGGGTTGGGTGGGCTCCTTGTGCTCATCCTATGGGCAACCTGGCCACTTATTACTAGACTCGAATTTCCGGGGGACACAGTTTTGGGTGGGACACAGACCCGGGGTTGCTCGTTCTCACGGCATCGGGGCTGTTTTATTGATTTCGCCATATTAAAACTATGGATGCTAAATTCGCTCAAAATAATTTTAATACTCTGAAATAAGCAAAATACACTTAACTTTGTTGTTGTTTGTAGTAACTTTGCGATATAAATAATATTGGTTTGAAGTACGTTTCGTGGTCGACTCGAACTGACCTGTTTAAAATATTATAAGGTGAAGGCTGGACACTCCGTCAAAAAATTTCCAACACGTTTACTTGAACGACGTTTTCTCACCCAAATCACAATCGGCAGTAAACTTTTCGACGCCAGAACAAACATCGACAGTTGCTCTATCCTCACCGTGATCGGCTGCCGATAAACTCCATCCTTTCCCATAAAAATCGAATGATTTCGGCTTCGTCGTTTGTAAATGTACGTGTAAAATACACTCGAAAACATGCTCTCACGTTTGTCAAACATGTGGGCGGGACTTGTCAAACGGTTGTCCATTCACGGTTCAAATCAGTTGGTTTTAATACAGCTTTCAAATAACTAACAAGTTCCGCCCAACGTGAACGTTTCAAACGTAAACAAACGCGGAAAAACGATCACGCCTAACGGTTGATTGCAAATCTTCACTCATTCGAGGTTTGGCAACAGAAGGTCAAAGGTCGATCCTCACTTTTCGGGGGATTCATTGTGATTGGTTAATTGAAGGGAAAGGAATGTTGTGCCAATGTGAGCAGACGTTAGAAGGAGGCTATATTAAAACTTGTGTTTTTATTTTTTAGCTGTCATCCCCGGGTCAAGTATCAACACATTGTTTTCCCAAATCCAAGACATTGTTGATGACCAACAAAAGAAAACTTTGTGGATTCCCGTAACTTCGAACTAACAAGACCATTTGCGGAAATCATTTAATCTTAAAAGGTTGGCTGTTTATCTTACTAAACTTCTTATTTGAAGAAAACGCTAAATTGAAACCAAGAAAATTATTTCTTGAAAGCCGTGCGAACAACAAGTAATTTATGATGAGAGAGTAAAAAGTATTTCCGATAGAAATTGTAGCTCTATTAAAATGTGTATGATTTGAAAATTAAGGTTACATTAGATGATAAAAGCATATTTTTCATTGTTTGGGGAAATTGGCCATTGTGCACCAAATTTTAGGGCTATATTACTCAAATTTTCAGTCAAGGAAACCAAATGGTTGCTGATTATGAAAATCTAAATTTAACGAGAATGTATTTTAAACTTCCCTCGTTTATAACGAGTTTTCCACGAGGGATTTTTCCACAAAATTGGCGCACAAAACTGATTTTTTAAATCTCGGGTTTCAAATTTTGTCACAGTATTAGTTTTCGTATGGACTATGCTGTGTTAGTCGGTCGTATATGATTTTACAATACTTTTTCGTTAAAAAGGAATTTTGGTCTGTTTGTCGTTTTAGCTAACGCAGATCTGAAAAGAATGCCGTGTATCTAAGTAACCACTAAAAAGTATGAAACAAGCGCACACGGTTTTGTGCGATTACTATTCAATGGTATGCAGAAACATTTTTAGTTAAACGGTAAATTTATTTTTTGAATTTTCCTGGGGTGTGTGTATTTTCGTTAAGACGTTAAAAATAGGGAAAATTTGAAATGAACACTCATCAAATTTATATTTTCACAATCAATTTTTATTTATCTTTCTTGACTGGAAATTTGAGATATATATACCGCTAAAATTCGTCGCGCACTAATCAATCTCCCAAAACATATTCTCATCATCTAATGTAACCTTAAGTTTGTCTTATTTGGTGAAATTCTTAAAATATGATATCGAACACATTATACAGTTTTTCCATATCTCGCTTTGTTCTTGAGAATTTTTTTTGATATGCAAGTAACCCACTTTTATTATACAACTACATTAAAAACTGTCCAAATAACGCTAAAAATGAGTACAAATATACAGCGATATTTGGATAGTTAGTTATTTGGATAGTAGAGAACCGGTTTGACAGATCGATTTGACAAGTTTATTTTGTTAGCCAATCAAATTTATCACTCATGTATGCTTATTATTTTGTCTTGGTGCAAGTCACGCTACTTCTCTGGCCTTTTTAGAGTTTTCTTTTTCCATAAAACTTTGTTGATCAGAGCAGTTGTATAACTCGTTGTTTGTATTTCGACTCGCCCTGCGTGCTCGTCAAAATACGGCACAACTCGTAAAAATATACAGCGATACTACACACCAAAACATCTATTAAGATATAAATATGTCACACTGGTAATTGCTGTGCCTTGACACTGAGTAGCCGCTGAGCGGCTCACGTTAGGTGGCTCTATATTCTGGGTGTCACATTTTGTGGAATCCGTACGCTAGCCCCATAGTATCACATTGCATAATGAGTTATCGAAGAACGTTATATATCAAATTGATTGATTGAAGTGATTCGAAGGAAGCGTGTGGGTATGTTTTTTCCCACAACACTATTAAACCATGTAGATTTCAAGTGATTCAACCTCGTTCACAGGGCCTTTTTGAAGTTGGGAGGGTGGGAAAAGGCACTGGCATCGGCTGGTGGACTCTGCATTTTTATTGGATGATTGCTTTTCTTAAACATTCCTCAGAAAACATAGGGGGCTTTCCATTTACACGGTTAGACCGGTCAGTCCGGTTAAATGGAACACGATTCGTTTGAGACTTAGGACGGTCAGACTGGAAAATTTGGTCCTAATCAAAAGCAACTAACCTTGTCAATTGGAAAGCGCCCATAATTATGCATAGTTTTGTGCCAGATATAACCAAATAGCTTCAACAGAACCGCCAACGGGAGCAATGGGAATGAACTTCTCCCACAGGACCGCCGTTACTCCTAATGATTTTGCATACTAAATTAAATTGTTAATTTATTACACCCAGTATTTCTGGGTGCTGTGACTAGCCGATGCCAGGACCTTTTCCCCATAGAGATCATATAAATACTAGAGGGGGCATCCTATCTTAATTTCAGCCAACCGCGGGTAACCAATTGAACGCCGCCATCTTGGATTTTTTTGGAGGCAAACATTAGGCGCGTTGGTTGGCAAAGGACTGGGTCTAGTACATTTGCCAACCAATTGACTGAAATATCATAGGTAATGGCGGCTGCCATGTGGTTACCAAATTTTCCCGCCAATGCCCCTCTAGTATTTATATGATCTCTATGCTTTTCCCGCCCTCCCAATTTCAAAAAGGCCCTAGGAACGAGGTTGTAAGTGATTATGTTTAATAGTGGATTAGTGGATCGTTTTCACTCACGTGATCGGTGGGCCCATTGGGGTGGTGAAATAATACGAAATGTTTGAATAAAAATAGATCTAAACTCCCATAGGATAAAGATGGTGCACCAATATGGCCGCCATTGTATTGTTTCGGTACACCAATATGGCCGCCGTGACGTCAGATGAAAAGCAATCAATTGGGCTCTTGCAGGTGACGTCAAAGTCTTCATGTTGGGTGGCAACTTCAAAGTACCGACGTTTAGTAGACCGAATAAGGAATGGTAATCCTTTTGTTTATATGGGTTTGCCACCCAGCTTGGAAATACCTGCAAGAGCTCAATAGCAAAGATATATAGTCTTCTCCGATAACTCATTATGCACGTGTGACGTCAAAATGTTTAATTTGCATACCAAACAATTTAAAATATCTCGACAACGAATCAAGGAAAGGAAAAACTGCAAAAGATGTTACGCTATAATTTTAAGTGTCCTTTCAAATAAGACAAACTTAATTTTCGTTTCATAGGCACTTTAAATATTCTTTTATGTGCATGTAAATGAGCCTTTCTGGCCTCGTTATGAAGCAAAGATTATTTTGCGTGTATTGCAGACACACAAACGAGGCCAGAAAGACTTATTAAGATGCATGAAAGATAAAACAAGATTGAAACATAGTTAATAGAAACTAAACATGGTTTGGAAGCTCAACAAAAGTCATTGTTTTATGTTTTTGTTCTACTGAACATATTGTGTTTTCTGTATAATGAAGCAGTCATCCAATAGCAACGTTTGGGTTCAATCACTCAACCGTACTGTTTAAATATTTATAAACCTAAAACAAAGGATTTGTGCACCTTCATGTACCTTTCAACATGAATCGTAGCTTGATTGTTAACCGCTTTGAAGTTTAGCGGGTTTCCAAACCATGTTTATTTTCTATTAAAGGGTATTGGCAATAAAAATTAAATTTGTCCCATTTGAAAGAACTCGTCAAATGGTATAAGATGACCTTCTGTAATTTTTTTTCTTTCTGTAATTCTTGTGTTTTGAAATATTTCGATCAAAGACAGCGTGCTGTGAGTCCGCCATCTTGTTGTAATATTGGGTCTAATTAACTAGGAAATTGGTGACGTCATAAGCAGGGTACACCTGACGAAACTACTCCGTGGGTGACCAAATTTCCACGGAAGGCTTTTTAAATGTTGTGGGTCAATTTAAAATGGAAATAGCGCGACAAAATCGAGTTTCTAGCTCATAATGTCATAGGTCGGCAAGATAAAAATTTCACTTTACCCTGGTTATGATCTCACATGCATATCGAAAATAATTCCAAGATGGCGGACGGCATGCTGTCTTTCGTCCAAATATTTCCAAAACCAAAACAGATACGGAAAAATTGTAAAAGGTCTTCTTATACCATTTGACGAGTTCTTTCAAATGAGACAAACTTACTTTTTATTGCCAATACCCTTTAACTATGATTAAAGATAGGGGATGAGCTTTGTAACAATCTTGACAGGGTTGCTCAGACCACAGTCAATAGGAGACACACTCTTCTGTTAATCTCTTCTGTTAACGGCGTTCATGATCACACCACAGGCGTAACCAGGTTTTCCTGTCACGGGAGGGCGGGTAAAACCTATAGGAGGGACCAGCTCAACCAAGTTGAGTACTGAGGGAGGAATCCAAGCGAATGCCAAGAAAGGGGGGGGGGGGGGGGCATTTTTTTATTATTATAGTTATTATACAACTGAACGACCCAAAAATACTCAAAGTCAAAGCATAGCAAAATAAAAATTTTTCATAGCAGAATAATGAAAATGTAACGCACATACTTTACACTAGACTGGATTTTCCCAAGGGGGCCGACAATTCCGCCGGGGGGGAGACTCCCGCCCTGCCCCCCTGGCTACGCCTCTGGATCACACCTTTTCTTTAGCAGTGTGCCAATCTGCTAGCATCGCCACAATGCTTATTACGAGGGACGATTTCCTCATTCAAAAACGTTTAAGCCAGAGTAGCGTTGAACTATGTCGGATTCTTCACCTTACTAGTTTGCTTTTACCCTGCGAGCAGGCCTTCTTTTCCTTATTTCTTCGCTGAGAGAGAGGATGAAAAGTAGGCTCTGCTGTATTCGTGACTGGTTTCCATTGCGCATGCATGTCAGTTGCTTGGTTACAATCTCGAACCCAGTCCCAATCAGAGCAGAAAAAAACACGAGAACCGGTTAAATCTTGGACGAAGCCAAACACGAATACAGCAGAGCCTACTTTTCTTCGTCTCTCTCAGTGAAGAAATAAGGAAAAGAAGGCTCTGCTCGCAGGGTAGTTTGCTTTATATCTTTTCTGAGAATCTTTTGCTGGACATTCATTTGTAATAAATGTGAAGTATTTAAACGGTGAGATTGTTGAAAATCAAACTACTTGCCAATGTAAATAGTAATATTTTTAGCCGTGAGTTGTTTTTGTTGTTGTTTTTTTTAAGAAAGTATTTTTCAGTCTTTTAATTAAGGTGGCTCCACATAGTTTCTTGAAAAATGGAAAATACAAGTTTGAGAGTCCAAAACACGTGCATAAACAATTCGGAAAAAGAATAAAACCAAATGTTATGCATAGTTAAACAGTCTGACAATCAAAAACTATTACCAAATAAATAGCAACAGTTGTTGCTATGGCAACAATGACGTTTCAAAATGGCTTCAAAATTTTTCATTAAAACATTTCTTGAAGTATGAGTGATTACTCATACAATCAATAGGACGATTTTAAAAAAATTCTGTAGAACGAATAATTTTTCCCCCGGAAAAATCATGTTTGTTAATTTTTTAAAAAATTCGTTCTACAGATTTTTTTTTAAATCGGCCTATTGATTACTCATAGTTCAACAAAAGTTTTAAAGAAAAAAAAATTGGGGTCGCCAAAGAGTTTTTCGAATTAAACTAGTTTGAAGGGTAATTGGCAGCCATTTTGAAACGTCGTTGTTGCCATAGTAATAACTGTTGCTATTTATTTGGTAACAGTTTTTTATTGTCAGACTGTTTAACTATGCATAACATTTAGTTTTATTCTTTTTCCGGATTGTTTAATCACGTGTTATGGACTCTCAAACTTGTATTTTCCATTTTTCAAGAAACTGTATGGAGCCACCTTAAATTGTGTGATATAGTGTCTGTAGTATATTGTTACACAACTGAGTGTGTTTTGGTCAAGAGCACTCGTGATTGTCTCTAATATAGCAATTATAATGTATTTATTATCAGTAATAAAAGAAGTTAAAGATAACTGTCAGCGGGCCTGGAGCCAGACCCGGCCGGGCTTTGAGTCCCGTGATTCTATTAGCAGTCGGAAAAGGGTCAGAAAATTAAAGAAAAAAAGGGCGGTCCCCCTACTAGTGGTAGCTTCGCGACTAACACCGAAACGCGCCCTGGCGATCGCAAATCAGTCCAGTATCCTCTTTGCGAAAGGAGTCACAACCTCGAGACGTGCGCTGACTTCAAAGGCAAGAATGCGGACGATAGAAGAGCGTTTGTTGTGTCGAAAGGTCTCTGCTTCGGTTGTCTTAAAACAGGACACCTTTCGAAGAGCTGCCAATCCAGACTGACGTGCAAGGAGTGCGGCAAGTCACACCCAACCCTCCTTCATGGCGTTCGACCTAAACGCCGGCCTGGCAAGAGTTCGGAAGACAAACGTCTTCCCGGACTGCCATCGAATGCTTCAGCCAATCGTGTTGCAAGTTCTACGGAGCAAGCAGACAAGAACGAGTCGGCAAACGCAAATGTCTGTGGGTCCACTGGCACATCCGACGGAGTAACAACTGCAATGATCGTCCCAGCATTGCTGCACCATAAAGACAACCCAGATATGCACTCCTTGATGACGGCAGCGACACCACGTTTGTCAAGAGCTCAATTCTCCGAAAACTGGGTATAGAAGGCACCGAAACATCTCTCCAGTTGAATACAATGTATGGCAGAACCGAAATCTCAGTCCAAAGAGTCGAAGGCTTGGTGGTCCAGAGATTCGACAAGGGAATATCTATTGATTTACCTAGGATATATTCGCGAGACACCATCCCGTCGAGACGTGATCAGATACCGACCCCTGAGATAGCAGGAATGTGGCCACACTTGAAAGGAATCAAGAATGCGATACCTCCTATACAGAACGACATCGACGTTTGAATCTTGATAGGATGTAACTGTCCCAAGGCACTTGAGCCACAAGAAGTGATCCTAGGAGGCGACGACGATCCTTACGCGATACGAACAGCACTTGGCTGGGGAATGATCGGTCCAGTGAGTCTAGAAAGGGATTTGGCAGTTGAAATGGACGGTGTTTCTACCTGCAATCGAGTCATCACTCGCGAGGTTGGAGACTCAAGACCAAGCAACAAGTTTGTAGTAGACCAGCAGCCCAAAGAGGTTGTCAATCCTTTCGAAGTGCGTAGAATGTTCGAGCTCGATTTTTCCGAGCGACACTGAACAGGAGATCAGGCCCTTTCCAAGCAAGACCGCAAGTTCATCGACATCGCCAAGAAGGGTATCCAACATCAAACAGGCGGTCACTATGAGATGCCACTGCCCATCAAGGACGAGAACTTGGTTCTTTCGAACAACCGAGCCATGGCCCTTAACCGGCTAAGGCCTCTGAAGAAGAGATTCCAATCGAACGAGACCTACCGACAACACTACGTCGAATTTATGAATAAGGTGATTCATAATGGATACGCCGAGAAAGTCCCAGAGGAGAAGGTCTCAGGAGAAGGCAGAGGATCTGTGTGGTACATTCCTCACCACGGCGTGTACCATCCCAAGAAGCCCGACAAGATCAGGGTAGTCTTCGACTGTTCTGCTCAGTTCAACGGCGAGTCGTTGAACAAACATCTCCTGCAAGGACCAGCTCTCACGAATAACTTGATGGGGGTCCTGTGTCGGTTTCGTCGGGAACCAGTTGCTCTTATGTGCGACATCGAAGCGATGTTTTACCAAGTCGAGTTTCCAGAACATCACCGAGATTTACCACGCTTCCTGTGGTGGTCTGACGGCGACACGGCGAAAGAACCGCAAGAGTACCGGATGACAGTTCATCTATTTGGAGCCGCGTCATCGCCTGGGTGTTCCAACTTTGCCCTCAAGACCACAGCAGATGACAACGAACAGAGCTCGGGTTCTGAAGCAGCTGAATTCCTTCGCCGCGACTTCTACGTCGACGATGGGTTGAAGTCCGTAGCGTCTGTTGAAGAAGCCGTCGGTCTCGCGAAGAAAGTTGAGGAGATGTGCAAACGTGGTGGATTCAACCTACACAAGTTTACATCGAACAAGAAGGAAGTGATTCAGCAAATTCCAGAAGCGGAGCGAGCAGAAGAAATCAAAAACCTAGATTTCGATCGCGAAGCTCTCCCAATGGAACGTGCTCTTGGTGTCCAGTGGTGCATTGAGTCTGATATCTTCCAATTCAGGATCACCTTAAAGGATCGACCATGCACAAGACGTGGAATCTTATCCACGGTCAGCTCAATCTTCGATCCTCTTGGTTTCGTCGCGCCTGTGTTACTAGAAGGTAAAGCCATTCTGCAGGAAGTTTGCCGTAACAACAGCGGATGGGACGACCCGGTGCCTATAGAATCCCAGACGCGGTGGCTAAAGTGGAAGTCCAGTCTTCACGAGCTTCAGGGCGTGGCAATTCCTCGATGCTACATGCCAGAAGACTTCGGTCGTGCCATCAAGGCGGACAGTTCGTTTTGGACAAGTCGAGGGTGACACCGATCAAGATGGTGACTATCCCGAGATTAGAATTAACTGCCGCCCTGTGCTCCGTCAAGATTAGTCTACAGTGAGCTACGCCAAGCGTTAGATCATCGCGCCGATCAAGAATTATTTTGGACTGATAGCAAAGTGGTTTTGGGCTACATCAGCAACGAAAGTAGAAGATATCACGTGTTCGTCGCTAATCGTGTGCAAGAAATCCAAGACAACACTTCGACAGATCAATGGCGATACATTAAGTCAGAGCAAAATCCTGTCGACGATGCATCGCGAGGAATCAAGGCCAGTGAACTACGCAATTCACGGTGGATTTCCGGGCCACCATTCTTATGGACCGACGAAAGCCAATGGTCAAGCAATAACAGCGCCAAGGATCAAGTTGATGAACTTCAACAGGACGACACAGAGGTGAAGAAATCCGTCGTCTTGGTAACAGTCGCCAGCCAAGACCCCCAGATTGTCGCAGAGATTCCAACCTTAGAGAGTCGCTTGAAATATTTCTCAGACTGGTATCGAGCCAAACGTGCCTTGCCATATGCCTTCGATACGTCAAATGCCTTCAACATCGAGTTTGGAAACAAGAAATCGGTGAAGCGACGCAGCAGTTGAAGGTCAGCGATCTATAAGCCGCAGAGCGTACGGTTATCCGCGCAGTACAAGCAAACTCTTTTAAAGAGGATATAGAGGCCTTGCAAAGATCAAAGAAGGAAGACACCTGCAGCAAGGGCAAGGACTTTGCTTGTCGGAGAACCATCTTGAAAGGTCACTGCTCGCTCCAGAAATTAGATCCATTCCTCGATGAGAACGGTATTCTTCGGATTGGCGGTCGTCTTAGAAATGCAAGCTTGAGGGAGCCAAGTTACAACCATGATTGCCAGACACTTCCACGAGCGCGTGAGCCATCAGGGGAAATGAATGACTCTGAACGAAATACGTGCGAACGGTTTCTGGATTATTGGTGGTTCGTCGGTCGTCGCGAGCCGTGTGTCAAGTGCCAAAGACGTCGTGGTCTTGTGCAAGAGCAGCGAATGTCTGACCTTCCTAAAGATCGGTTGGAAGAAGTCCCACCCTTCACCAATTGTGTCGTCGACTACTTTGGTCCATTCATGATAAAGGAGAGACGAAAAGAACTAAAGAGATATGGAGTACTCTTTACTTGTATGGAGTCGAGAGCGGTGCACTTGGAAACGGCGAATTCCCTCGAGACGGATTCTTTCATGATAAACGCTCTTCGTCGGTTTATCAGTCGTCGTGGTCCAGTTCGTCAGCTACGAAGTGATCAGGGAACTAACTTTGTAGGCGCTTGGAGAGAACTTACAGAGGCCCTAGCTGAGATGGACAACGAAAGGATAAAGAAGAAGCTGCTGGAGAATCAATGCGATTGGGTCTCGTTCGACATGAATGTGCCTTCCGCAAGCCATATGGGAGGAGTATGGGAGCGCCAGATCAGAACGGTGCGAAGCGTGCTTTCCTCTCTCCTGCAAGATAATGGCCTGCAACATGACGACGAGTCTCACAGGACTCTGATGTGTGAAGCAGAGGCAATAGTGAATAGCCGACCCCTCACAGTCGATCAACGTTCTGATCCAGACTCGCCTGGTCCACTAACGCCTAGTCATTTGTTGACGATGAAGTCGAAGGTCGTGCTGCCGTCTCCGGGGGCTTTCCAGTCGGCAGATATCTACAGCAGAAAACGTTGGAGATGAGTACAACATTTGGCAAACGAGTTCTGGGCTCGTTGGAGAAAGGAATTTCTCCTCAGCCTGCAGCAACGCCAAAAGTGGGTACGGCCTCGTAGGAACCTACGCGTCGGAGATGTTGTCATAATCAAAGATGAGAACATTTCACGAAGTGTGTGGCAGCTGGCCCGTGTGTCAACGACCTATCCAAGCTCTGATGGTCACGTACGGAAGGTTCGAGTCTCTCTCGCGGATAGCTGCTTGGACAATAAAGGTAGAAGGACAATAAAGGTATAGAAGGACAAGCCTAACAAGGTACTTGGAACGACCCATCCAGAAGTTGGTGCTGCTGGTACCAGCAGATGAATAAGAAGACCCGGAGTTCATCCCCGACGAGGAGCCACGAGATGACGTAGCTATGAACATTGTTTTATATCTCTTTATGTTTACGTTAGATTTTATCTTTAGTATGAAATTGAACATTTCATGCAGGGGAGCCATGGGACGGATACTGCATGTTTATCCCTGCACATCTTAATCTAGTTTGTTTTTATTGGTTAATAGTAGCCTAACAATCTAATTGGTCGCCCAATTAGTGCATGGACTTATGATAACGCCCAACTGAAGTGCATGTTTGTTCAGTTGGTTTTTAGTCGTCAGTCGTGCAGGAACAAAGGTTGTCGTATATCGTACTTATATACTACATATCTGAATTCGTCGTAGCCAAACTGTTTTGGAGTTGTGGAGAACAATCGGCATCGCGGGACTGTTATGTAAGTTATACAGTTTGTATTTAGTTTTAGTGTTTTTAGTATTGTTTTTATTGCGTTATTGTTTTTAGACCTTTTAAGTTTTAAGACCTCGTGGCATGCTTAACATTGTGTTGTATGACGTTTTAGTGCATGCATAGTGATATAGTTTTTTCGTTCGTTAGTATTGATGTTACGGTTGTTCAACTGTTTAGATTTAGTTATGCATTTCCTATATTTAGGGAAACTTATATACAGGTAGTAGAGCGCATGTTACCTTCACATGGCATGATTGGAATGTTAAGTATGCATGTTAGAGTTAGCTTAGTTTTCTTTGCAATTGCTATTTCTAGTTTACGATTTGATCTTGGTTAATTCATCGTGGTTAAGTAAATCGAACATTTATTCCAGTATCAGTCCGTAAAATATTTCCCCGCATTTTCGAACTGGTGCATGTATCGTTACTCGAATTGTCGTTCGTAGCTTCGAGTGCCGATCGCTACATTTGAATTTGGAAACCCCCAAATAAAATAAATTAAAAAGCCTGAAGCACATGTTGTAATGGCCTGCGTCAGTCACGGATGACTATGCAGTCTTACCTGGGTAGTAATTCAGCATCTAAGGGTTACCCGCTGTTCTTAAATGCCATGGCAAAAGATATGGTATAATTTGCTCAGCGAAATTTCAGGTATCATATCGCGGTGTTATCTTACGAAAACACGCAAAAGCAGATGTCAATTTCCCATTAAATTCATGGTTTCTCGTTATATTTCCATCATTCTCCAGATGTACGCACATAGCTATACTCCTCAGACATTGCTCTATAGCGTGAATGAAATTATTTTTCGAAAGGTTGCAAAAAGGCTAGGGAGAATAGGCACTGAAGCTGCTCGACTAGACCAAATTCCCAATATAATTTTATATGTGCGAAGTCCGTGATTTATTTGTACAGTAGCTAAACAATATTATGCCACGCGTAATGTGCAAATGTACGCGCAGATTGTGAAAGCCTGGGTTTTTGTGATCATTTTGGTACCAAAATCTTGAATTTTGGCGCAAAATTAGGCAGGGAGCTCGGCAAGTATAAATTGCAAGTGGTCACACTTAAAGCGCAATGACTGTGTCGTCGGCATTGGTATGGAATTGGGTATTAGGATTTCTGTTTGTTTATGTACTGTCGTGTAGCGGCTAATGACGATGGCAACGAAAAGGGAAACAAAATGGGGAAAGTCATGAACATCACTGGTCGACAAATCCTTCGTTCAATGTTGCAATAAACAATACTCTATCAAGATAATATTAAATTGTGCGTTTAGTAATGCTGATTAAAAGGATAATAAAATAAAGAATATATGTTATGGACAACTAGTACTACAGTGGAGCCTCACTATAACACGCATCGTACTGTAAAAACACAGAAGTAAACTCTGTAGTCTATATAATCACTATAATGCGGTTCATCTACGGATCCTATAGGCAATAGTAAAAAATCTTTCTCATACAAATGTTTATTAGCCACTCTTTCTGGCTTTAAACGCACTCCATCTTCCACGGTTTTATAAAATCCTCCGCTGGGTCGGGATCGGCAGTCAGATCGCTTAATTTCTGTCGCCATTTTGCAATAAATACGTCACGCGTTCGACATATTGGGAAGTGCGCATGTGCACAACAACGGGAGCAAAATTAATGTCCTCATCAACATGCCTATATTTTGGGATGAGTCTCGGCTTCATATATCGGTTCTGAAGGAAAGCGAAACAATGCATCCAGGACATATTTAGCTGCAGCAGCTTGTTTTACGACATGTTTACGTCAAGAGATAAGATGCAATCTCTCTCATCTCCACAATGCTATACCTGTAGGCTGTAGCAGGCAGTTGATGTTATAAGCTTTGTGGTGTTTGAAGTTGCCAGACTGAGTGCCTATGACTTAACTTAAACTACCTTCTGGGGCTTCAACTCCACGCAGTTTTCAGCTAACTAGGAAGTTATGCCTCTACCGCAATGATTGTCTTCTGTGAAGAACCTGAGGATGAGATAGGCACTTCAACTATATCTGTTTTGTTTGGTATATCGATGAGTTACCAGTATTTCTCCGTGAACATATCGCCGTCATTAGCGCTACGGCAAAATCATTCAGATTTTGAGATTAATAGTTTTGTTATTGATAATTTATCTATAAAAAGCTATAATATATAAATAAACATTACATGGTCATAGTTGTGCGGTGTCTTAGTCGAAAATAAAGTTTGTTTATTATAATGGAGAAGAGTATTTTACTAGCAACTAAAACACTCGTAGAATCCATATTTTACTACATCCGGGAACCGAGTGGCGTATTTCTCGTATGTAACGCTCGCGAGTGACATATCGACAAGTCAGAATTTACGCCTTTGTCGCAAGTTTCGAATCAAGTAAACTTGAGCCAGTAACTTCTCTTAATTCATTTTTTCACGTAAAATGACGTATTCGAAGAAGTTGTTGTATTTTCACTCATTTGTATTTTCTAAAAGTTTTAGGTCAAGCGCTTGTAGTTTTTGCATTCAACCCAGTTTATCAACATCACTTCCACGCATAATTTCATTGTCCATATAATAAATAGAATATTACACGGTTGCTCAAAGATATGGATTTTATGTTCTCGTGGCAAGAGTAAATATCTCACTCTTTCGCTGCGCTCACTCGTGAGACATTGTCCTTGCCACTCGAACATAAAATCCATATCTTCTCACCACCGTGTAATATCCCCTTTATATCTTGGTGCGACCTGTAATATGCATGTAACTTTAAATCGATTTCACAATCGGTAATCTGTCTATATAAGTAAAGTAATATCCGCGGGTTAATGTTTGGGTATTTGACGTATACTATATTGTATGGGGGTCGTTTATATTATAGGAAATATAGATTCCAAATTGTGTAAATAAGTTAATATTCAGGGAAATTGTTTTTGTTGTATTTTTACCCCTGGGTCCTCCTCAATTATATTTAAATATAAACTATGACTACTTATTTGTTGATTATTTGTTCAATAAACATCTTAAGCTTGTTCATTTATTCGAGCTCAAATAACGAAACGATTATCACGGCGGCTAATAGTTACTGACATCAGAAGAAGATGACAAAGCTCTTCAGTCTTGAAATAGTTGTATAATAAAGTTAGGATAAATTATTATTCGGTTTCGGCCATTGAGTATAGGTTAGTGACCGAAACCGAGGTCACTACGCTGGTTATTAACCCCGAGGGCCCTAACCAACTTAGTTTATTCATGACACAGACGATATTTGTCGTTATTTAACAAAAAAATGGTATTCTAGACGTAGTTTTAAAGCGATATAGTAGGTCATTTAATATGCAAGGTCAACACTGTAAATTTCAAGGGGCAAAATTTACCCCATTTTGGGGGTAAAAGTGCTATTTTTGGGGGGGTGAATGATAAAGGGGTAGTAATTACCCCTTAAATAAGGGCAATTCTTCTTTTTGTCGCGCAGAATTACCCCTTTTACGGGGGTAATTTGTTGGAGCAAATTTTTTAGCCATCTCGGGGTAAAAATGTAAAATTTACCCCTGAATAAGGGGTAAAAATATAGGGGGGTAAAATTATCTAGGGGTAAAATCTACCCCCATTTTGGCCCTTGTAAGGGGTAACTAATAGTGGGGGTAAAAACTCCCCCCTACGTTGGGGGTAACCAGAACTGCAAGACAATGTTTTCGAAAATGGCGATTTTTTTTCGAAAGAGTGACATGAAGACATAACTACAATTATCGTTAATATAAAAGCGTATGTAGGCAATTTTTTTTAAATTTTCTTGAATAGTTTTTGTACACAAATGTGTATAATAGTTAAAAATTAAGGTGAAGATTGTTTAGCAGATTGAAATCGACCTAAAGTTTACTTCCGTAAGCTTGTAAACATCGTCTGTGTGTAAAGGCTCAAAGGTGACTTAAACACAACCTAAGACTGCTCACAAAAATGAAATTACTCTGGATTTGGTTTTGAATGTTGTTGTTTTATATTGGATTAAATTGGGGTACGTAAACAAGTGTTATTTCCTATATTTTTTGCTCTACGACAATGTCTTTAAGTTGCTATTGAAATGAATTACTTTGAATGATTTTACACTTTTCTTGTGTCAAAAACAATGCGAAAAAGTTTGAACAAAAGAACTTAGCTCATTTATTTTTTGACTCGACAAAAGTTCATTGCTAATATATATCATGAACTTAGTTGAAACTATAGTATTTTCGGCATTGTCTGTGTATCAAAGCTGAGGAGACAAGATTAAAATGGGCTGAACTGACTTTGAATCTAGTTCTTAACGTTGCAACGATTTAGTTTCTTTTCCCATTTTGCTGGAAATTCGTATAGGTAAACAAATGTTTGTACATATTTTTGGCCTACAACAGTGTTTTATAAACTGTTATCGAAATAAATATTTTGTTTCTTCATCGTATGATACGGAAACTGACCGGCTATTAACTCATAACATTAGTTCTATGTGGCAAAATTAATGTAAATGTTTTTGATCTGTCACAACTAGTCAACACAAATGGGTTTTTTTAATGAAACCCTTCCAAACCCATCACAAATGTCGTGAAACGTTATAAAATAAACGTGTTAAGAAAAGTAAAGAAAATATGAACTTAACAATGTAATATTAAAGAAAAAACTCGGTTATATATCGTAAATTTCAATAATAAATATGAAGAGGCGGTTGGCGCAGTGGTAAGGTAAGCAAACTAATGCAAGGTAAGTTAAGCCCGGGAGGTTAGGGTTAGTACTTGGATGGGTGACCCATTGGGAAGGTTAAGGCTCATAAAAAAGCATAAGAAATAGAGGACTGAGACTGAGGCTACTCAATTTTTACCACTTTATTTTTACCCTTAATTTTCACCCCACATTCCGGAGGTAAAAATTACCCCTTTTCAAATTGATTGAAATTTTACCCCCCAAAAACGGGGCGTTCTGTGGAAAACATCTTACCCCCACATTTTGGGGTATTTTTTACCCCCTGAAATTTACAGTGAATAACCTATATATTAACCGCGGCACATCAAAGATAATTTATGCATGAATAAACTAAGAGGCTTTATAAACTTGATAGCGCATCCGAAATGGCATATGGCCAGCAGTATAAAACACTTTGAAGGTTCTGCATGGCCACCATCTTGCTACTTCCCAAGTCTTGTGTTGTACAGGTATTTCTACACGAACTATAGTCCCATTCATGTGTAGTTCAAGTGTACGAACGCGTTAGATAAGTAATAGATAAATCCCTCGAACGTCGGGATGTATGCTATATAAAGACCCGAGGACGCGCAATCTGACTTAATCGAGGAGGTTTTCCAACAAAGTTTTGTCTTTTTTTTCCACCTTGGACAAAGATTTTCCTTGTTTTTTTTCTTCATTTCGTATCTAATTATTATTCAAGGTCTTTATGCGATATAAAGACCTCGGAAGAACAAAGAAAACCGACTCGATAATAAATTAATTTAAGATAAGCACATCGTAATACGTTGCAAATAAACGACAAGTTTTTTTTTGCCTAAACATCAAGTTTGAAGAGACCACGAGAAGGTCGAAACATGTGTTGAGGGTTGTGTCCCATGAACTATGTATACTCAATATTACTTAACGTATCTTTAATCCTTTCTTCACAGTATATTGGGCCCCGTGGTGGGCCGAGTTGACTGTAAAACCGGTTTTCGAAGATTGTGAGCTCCTCCCGTTAGTAAATGGGAGCTCACAATCTTCGAAAATGGCCAGCATAGATATTACCATATGTTAAATCACAAAGAAGTCAAGATGTAAACGGTAAAACAAATGTACTTTATTTCATATTCATAATACTCTTCTGTCCATTTTATATTTCCGCATAAAAATATGGGGAATTTGTGGTTTGCAATAAAAAATTTGTGGTTTTCCGTTTATTATTCGGGCTCCGCCGGTGTCCCGTTTGGCCCGTGTTGTTGGGGAGTCCAGCGCAAATCAAACAGGGTTAATAATAATAATCAGTCAGTATGAATAGTATAAACTGTAATACTATACGGGTAAAATGTCAGTCACAAGTTGTTTGTTTATTGCAATGATTCGCAAGTTATTTGCTTCATCATACCGCTCGTTCTTGTTGATCCCAACTTGGTAACAACGTGATTAGTTGCAGCACGATAACAAGTTGCTGAGACAAAACACAAAATAACATAACATGACATAATATTATTACTCGGGCTACCGCCGGTAGACGAGTCTAGGTTTCGCGATTATTTTTATTTTTATTATGTTTATTTTTTTGCGACGCGTTATTAGTCCTCCGCGCTGGCGATATTGACCAATAAACTTTGCGAAACTGAGGCATGTGACTATATCTATGCATTAACCGTGATGCATGTGACCAGCTAGTGATGTGCCCTTTCTCGTCTCGGATGTGTTTTATGTGTTACGTTCACAGACAATCTTGATATTATTATATACGCTTACAATCGCACACGCCGTTCATTAAGTGAACTTGCAGGTGACACTTGCTAGGTAAACATGAAGCTGTGTATTGTGTAATATATAAAAGGCGAAGAGACTTGACATATTGAACGCTGTACATGTGTGGAAATAACCGACTTTCTTTCTTTGCTTTCCTGATGTCTGACTCGAGTGTCTGACTCTGACCACTCGTCTCGGATGTGTTCTGTGTGTTCACAGACATAGTTATTGGTCCGAGTGTCGCTGGCAAGTATCTTGATATTATATACACTTACAATCGCACACGGCGTTTATAGTTGTGTTGATATTTAATACCTGAAGAGACTCGACATATGAACGCTGTGTACATGTGTGGAAATACGTTAATAAATACAGGCAATCATGTTTTGTTATTGCAAATTGTGTTTTCTATTGGAGAATTGGATTGTGTTTTGACTTTTGTCTGTGACCAATGTGTTTTTAAAATAGACTTTTATAGATCTTAGCACTGCATGTGACAACCTGCGCATGTATATGATTGCAAAACACCTTCACCTACTATATGTTAATATTGACCTCCTGCATGAATGTATCCCCAAAACGGCCAAACGAACGTCAAACACAAGAATCTTTTTAATAAACAGAATAAGCCACATGTACATTTCACCTTCCCTATTCTTACTCGACTCACGCGCATGTCAACACTTCGTACCACAGGGAACCCAACTCTCAGTTATTAATCACTCCACCCCTTGAAATACATCTAAGGTTCTCTGATTTAAACACTAACTATTGTTTCAGTTTTATGCTATTCAAGCGCTATCTTCAGAGAGATCCCGAGTCTCTGTTTGTTCCCCGTCCAATCCATCGGTTAGCCGAAGAGGTGGATTTCTTGTCCTGCTTGCTCCTCGTCTTCCGTGGTCTCCTTCTCTGTTGAGATATCCACTAGGTCCTCCGCTTCACTGTCCTCACTGGATGCGCTAGAGGAATCTATGTCGCTGTCTATGTTACTATTGGCTACGAGATGGTCGGGGCGCTCGTGGTGTCTCTTCAGTCTTCGGTGGTTTACTGTCTTGGAGTGGCGTTTTCCTTTCTGGGAGCGTACTTTATAAAGAGTCTCACCTAATCTTTTGGTAACTATGTATGGCCTCTTCCACCGTTCTGCAACTAATTTCTTCGACAGTCCTTTCCACTTGAATGGTGCCCCAAACACCCACACTTTCTCCCCCTCTTTAAAAGGTGTAAATCTAATGTCCGTTTCTTGTCGCTTGCGGCGTTGTCTTTGCTCGTTCAGGACTCGCGTTTTCACTTTCTGATGTACGTTTTGTGAGCGGGTCATCTTTGTGCGAAATTCTGTTGCATCCAGGGTTTGCCGACCTCCTTGTGTGTCGTTGGGAGGACCAACATTTGCAATCGTTCGTGCTTCGGAGCCAAAGAAGAGAAAATATGGTGTCTCCCTAATCGTACTGTTTGGTGCTGTACGAATGGCAGCCAACGCTGATGGAAGCTTCTCATCCCAATCGTATTGATCCATTGCTTCCAGGTCCATTGCCAGACGTTCTGCCAAGTTTCGGTTTGTCCGCTCAGCTTGACCATTCCCTTGAGGATTAAGCGGGGAACTTAGAGTGCGTTTGATACCAAGTCTTTGACACAGTTCTTTCATTAACTGTGCCTCAAAGTTTCTTCCCTGATCCGCATGTAAACCTTCGGGTACCCTGTACCTGCAAACAATCTCCTGATATATTTTATCAGCTGTTGTTTTAGCCGTCTGATTGGGGATGGCAAAAGCTTCGGACCATTTGCTAAATGGATCAGTCAGCACCAGGAGGAATCGATTACCACTGGTAGTCTTAACCAATGGGCCAACGACGTCAATATGCCACCACTGACATGGACCATCTGGAATTGGCAAGCCACCCACTGGATGATGGTCTGGAACTGTTGGGTTCTTCCGTTTTAGACAAACTGCACATGAATTACACCATGCCTGAACATCCTTTGCCAGGCCGAACCAGAAAAATCTTGATTTTACTTTCGTCAATGTTTTTACGGACTCCTCCTGGGTCGAATAATGTTTCTTGAAAGACCATCCTGGACAAACCGATCAACTTCTGGCAACTTGTGGAATGCAACTCGCCGGACTGGCTGTGACTGAGGGGCTGATACACCTGTAGGAATAGCATGTTCAATTACGTTGGTTTCCCCGAGCTCTCCATCCACTGAAAACACATCAGCATTCGTCTTGATCAATTTATACAAGCGGTGTTTTGGACCTTCTGCAATCTCCGCTGTATTGGACAGTTCACGGGCCATCTTATCAATTCGTGCTGCATTGCCTTCTTGTGACTGGTGTGCACTTGACTGTTGGTCCATTGGTGTTCATATCTGTCCTATAACTGCACTGTCCTCTACTTCAGTGGAGAAAGTTCCAATGCAAGTTCCTTTTGTAATCTGACTAGCCTGGTTCCGTGGGTTAGTAACATGTATTAACAACTTGCCATTCGTGCGAACAGTGTCAAGGACCCTAGCCAATACCAAAACGCTCTGAACCCTGATAAGTTATCGATTCCACTATTCCAAGTTGTTCAACCGTTACTTTTGCCCTAATAACACCTTCTACAATGTGCATACTGTTGGCAGGAACTGTAATGTTGGTTGATGCATAGATTCTACAAATAGTGGGTGTGTGATCAGTCTGGTGGTTTTGTGGAGTAGTTTTCTTGGGAGCCTGGTAACACGCTCCACCATCCAGCGAGATGGTAATATTTAGGGCTCGAAACAAGTCCATTCCTATAATAGCTTCATATGTAGAATGTTGAACCACTGCATGTAAAACAATGTTCACTGATAACTGTCTTTACAACACGACATGTAGTCACCAGATCACAAACAGTTCCCAAATCTGAACCATCAACCATGTGTGGAGTGTAGCGTGGTGGTATTCGACGTCCTCTGGCCATCAAAGCAAGCTTTTGAGATATCACACTGATTTCAGCACCAGTGTCGAGTAACCAGGTGCAAGGTTGTCCACCGACTTCACCCTCTATTCCAATGCGAGAGGGAATGCCCTGACCTTGGCAGTATGTGGTTGTTGCTGATACTAGTGGTGACAGCCATGGTTTGGGCAAGCTGCTGTTGTCCAAGTGTTAAATCTTTCAAGGCTTTCCACATGCGATCTTGGGAGGTTTCACTAGTGGTAGTTCTCTCCTCATCCTCGTACCCAGGGTCTTATCTCCGCCCACCGCTGCGAAAAGACCCTGGTTGGGGCTGGTCACGTGTTTCGAGGGCATAAATATAACTTACTGGGGGTGGGTTATTTAGAAACGTGGCTAAACTGAAAACGAAAAGACAATGTTTTTATAATGGATTTATTTTATTCTGACAAGACAAGGTGTACGTTTTATAACTGTCAAGAAAGCCAGACTCAGAGTGCATGCCCAAATCGATGTTTATTTACGTCCGTTTACTCAGTGTTGTGCGATGCTGTAAACTGTATGTAGAAACAGAAGTCGCCGTCCTGAACTTGAAGGCCCCTATGTCTCGATTGGCTTTTTGAAATAGTAAAATACGTGTAAATCTCTCCGGTTGATTAGCGCCTTGGGTTTTATTCGTCGAAGTCTACCCGAATACACCGCCAATTTTTTGTTAGTCGCTTGTGTCCCGCCGCTTTGCCTTTGTTGTTTTTTATGTGCCAACTGTCAATGTTTTCAAGCGTTTCGTTGCGCGCGTCTGACTGTTTGCGTTTATACGAAACGGTTGCCTAAAAAACAAAGACAATACAGTAAACTACATGAACATTTATAGAATACATGATCAAGGTGATATTTAAAGGTAATACAAATGTGCCTGAGTTGTTTAAGAAGTCTGAACGGCGAAGTAAACATATTTATTAAAATATATTGAACTCAGTTGAACGGTGGTCATGCCATAATTTGGATCTTTCGGAATTTAACGTTTATAACGAAGTATTTTCCATAATTTAGGAAACATAGAACGGTATAACATTCGCGCTGCGGATTCAGTGGTGAGTTTTGGCTGTAATTCTGTATTAAATACAGTGACAAGAAAAACATTGAACAAGCAACGTTCAGCGCGCGATATAATAATACTGTAAAATGTTAACAATAGTAAGTAAAACGCGATACTGATAGGTAGACAACTTTAGTGAAATTGAGGTTAGCAATTAACAGTTGACAACATGAGCTTGTGGCTCCTTTTATGAATTATGATGAATGTTATTAAATAAGGTTGGCTCAGTTTAAAAATCAGCAATATAGTTCAAGTATATTATAAAGTGCACACCGGCCCGCCGCATGCACGAAACGGCATGAAATTGTTGTATGCGATGTAGAAATTAAAGAAATAGTAAATGTAATGAACTAACCTGTTGGAATTTCTAAAGCACAGAATAAGAATGTAAAGCCTTGATGACAGCTGCAAGCCCAAGGTGTTGAATCTGTATATGAATTCCGCGAGCCTTGGCCCTTGCAAGAAATGCAGTGGGATAATTTCCACACTTTCTTTCGAATGGAGGTTCAAACGATTGTCAACCAAAAGAATTTGTGAATTTCGCATAGTCTTGATTCAGTTGATTGTAAGGAAATTTAAATCCGCTTACTGTAAAATTTAAAATCTTCAGGCTGCTAATATCAGATCGCTGATGAGTGATGACTGTAGAAATCCATTCGAAGAATACAGAATCTCGCTGCTCGTCGGATTGAACGACGGAAGGCTTTCGTAGAAGTTCAGAATTGTAATTCAATAATACCAGATTGTTATCCATGGAGTGTTTAATTTGCGTAATGAGCTTTCCTCGATATTCAGAGCTTGATATTGTAAATATTCTTGATTCGAGGTACTGCGACAAATTTTCAAAACAACCACCCGACCCTGACAAGAAAAGTTTGTTATCTCCCATATTCTGGGAGACACGTGACCAGCCCCAACCAGGGTCTTTTCGCAGCAGTGGGCGGGGAAGCGGAGATAAGACCCTGGGTACGAGGATGTTCTCTCCTGTGGTTGTGACTCAGTATTATGTGAGGAAATAGCATTTATACTGTTACCACTTGCCTCTCGTTCCATTTGTGCAGCACGGGACACAACATCTTCTAGGGTACTTCCATCAGGTAATGTCCACGCTAATTTCTGACGAATCTCGGGGCGAAGAGCTTTCCTGAAATGGGCAACCACCAGAGCGTTTTGGGCGACAGATTCTGTCACTTCCGGATATGCTTTGAACACAAGGTCTATGACAGCGAATTTCAATTAAATTACTGTTTCGCCTGGTCGCTAGCGGCGTTCAGCCAGTTCTTGTTGGTGTTGAGCCTTGGTTTTAAATGGTTTAAAACGTTCCTCGAGGGCGGCTTTTGCATATGAGCAAAGGATATAAAATACCAAACAAAATTTTCAAATATACTCATTTTATATAGGAATACACCATAACATGCAAGGCATACATCATGAGGACATGTCGTCATACATGGACAAATCAACTCGCATTGTGTGTACGATTAATTAGGTGCATGACTACTTCATGTCAGGCTGTCAGCTGCGTGAAGCGTACTAAAATATTATTTAATCGTAATATACTATATTAGCTGTACCATACTGATTAAAACGTAAAACGACTATAAATCCAAATCGGGTTTTTAAATAGGAATTGCATTACATATCAAATATGATATTATACAACGGGAAAGGGGCGCAGTAACGGCATCCTAAGCGGGCGCATGTGCCATTGGCACATAGGGCCAGTCCGACTCTGTGCCAATTCAGTCTAGTCTTTTCAGATTGTTTTTCTCATTCGACGTTCGCGGTTTCTTACTTTTTTCGTTGTTGACACATAAATATGACAAGGCATCATTCAGTTCTCTTCATGATCTAAAAAACCGTTTGTTTCAAAATTTCTTTATCGTTCCCTCTCGAGAAAAATTCCTTACCAGCTTTGAACAGTTTCAGGACACATCCTTCATCTTTCAGTTACATTTCGGTCGGCATCGTTTTAGGTCTTTATCGTATTAATTTTTAGGCTTTTTTCAGTGGTTTTAAGTCGTATTTATTGTTGTCTTTTTCTCGCTGCCACATCTCTTGTTAGCCTTCTTTCTTTGGTCTTTTTCCATAATAATATTAATGTACATTTTAGCTGAAACCATTTTTTCTGGCAAAGATTTCTTTCGTCATATACGATCGTTGAAAAACTATTTCGTAATCCAACCGAACTTATAAATTATAATTTGCTGACGTAAATTTAAATAATTTTCATTGATAGATAGGTAATTGGACCCACACTGGTGTTAAACATTGTGTGTAATACACTTACTTTATGATATCAAACAATACAAGCTGGGAGCTTAAGCAGCCTTGTACCCAGGGTCTTATCTCCGCTCCCCCGCCCCCGCCCATCGCTGCGAAAAGACCCTGGTCCAGGCTCGTCACGTGCTGCCCAAAATATGGGGAGTACAAAATAAACTTAGTGTGGGTAGGGTAGTACAAAATTAAAACTTTCTCGACTTCCAGAGTAGTGTTTATACACTAGAAAACGCAAAACATCTATCCAGATGAAATGTCAACGACTCACGAAAGGTGCACAACGGCTTGGAGAAACAATCCGAAACGAGATATAATTTAATAACAATGCCAAAGTCTCAAAGATCAATATTTTGCTGGCTTTGTAGCGCTGGCGACATGTGTTATTGATGGGAGAATATTCGTTTTAAGCATTCGAATCGCGAGGCTTTTAACTGGACGTATACACTTAAATATAACGGCAGCTTTCGCGTGTGGTATTCAACAACGTACAGGTGAAACACATACGTATTTTATTGTTTATATTGAGAGTTTGAAACAGTCTTCCATTTCATTATCAACATTTCATTAAGCACCCAGGTTGACGATTATTAAACGAATGAGAACATCAAAAACTTTCTTCATTATAAACTTAAATAAACACAGCGATTTATTACAAACTAAAATAGCTGTCAAAACAACTTGTTTCAATTTTAAAATCGCGTCACCGGTTTAACCATTCATTTCAAAATCTAATACCAGAAAGCAAGACAAGATACGTATACATACATTTCTTCGACTATTACAGCGAGGTCAAGCATTGATACGCAGGGGACCCTCCACAGTCGAAAATTTTGATAGACGACACGTGACCGGCCTGGACCAGGGTCTTTTCGCAGCGGTGGGCGGGGGCGGGGAAGCGGAGATAAAACCCTGGGTACGAGGTTGGGAGCTTAAGCAGAACCATCGCATTGGAGGATAACTGAAATAAACTATTTTAGGAGATATCGGTATATATATAAAATAAGGTGTGCGATTTTAATTAATAGAAAGGGCCTATGGATTGCCGGCTTTACAGAAAATACCTTTCCTAACACATTCCTATCCATTCACTCTAATATCCCTTACGTTCCCCTTCTCTCATTCATTTTCATTCTCTATACTCTATACTTCTACTCTTTACTCTTCCTTAGGCCCTTTCTATTAATTAAAATCGCACACCTTATTTTATATATATACCGATATCTCCTAAAATAGTTTATTTCAGTTATCCTCCAATGCGATGGTTCTGCTTAAGCTCCCAGCTTGTATTGTTTGATATCATAAAGTGTAATACACACAATGTTTAACACCAGTGTGGGTCCAATTACCTATCTATCAATGAAAAGACCAGTACCCTGCTATTCGAACTGCGCAAGTTGTGGATTTGATAACATATTTATATACAAACAGGTTTCAGAGTTGCTTTCAGGTTTTCATCTCGCGTGTAAAGTGGACTCCACGCACGTCGAGATTAGCACCCTCACCGGGCTCCGGGCCTTCGGTCCTCCGCCCGGGCTCGGGGAAAATGCCAAATCTTGCCAAAGGGCAAGAAAAAAAACTAAGCGCGAGAAAAATAAAACTAAGCACGATATTGGTAATATCAAGCCCAAAATTAGTATGGCACTATCGGGCTCCGTACAAACATGCAATTAGAGTCCCTAACAGAAACTACTACCTCTTAAAAAAATTTTCTTGACAACGCCGACACGGCGACACCCTTTTTTTAACTGTGATATGTGATTTTATCTGTAAAAAAATTGAGAGAAATTAAACAAATACGTAAAGCTAGAGATGACGCTTTTGCGATGCGGAAAATCGAAAGCCGAGAAAAAAGCTAATTAGACGTAACCTGAATGTCAGGCCTTTATTTGTTCCCGCCTTCCGTTAAACCCGGCAGCGCGGGCAGAGGTGCGGGCGAGCGAGAAGGCGAGAAAAATAAAGGCCTGAGGAACTCTTAACAAAACTGTCTTCCGCCCACTTTGCTATTTTTAAACAGAACGAGTATGATTGATATGAGTTGTCAAAAGAACAAAGCGTTTTGATTTCGTCGATCCCACAGAAATATGTAGTCTTTCTCCGCGTCTGGTTTTAGTCCAGACTAGTCTAGGTAGACTTGCAATAAATACACGAGCTCGAATTGAAGGCGTTTGTCCATGGTATCTAGACCCGATCTAGAGAAGAAGTCGAAGAATTGGAAAATACGATAAGAAACCGAGAAATATGACAATTTTTCCGGAGGGTTGTGGTTAGGTTTAGGTTTACTGGGGGTTTTGGTTAGGTTTAGGTTTTCCGGGGGGGTTAGGGTTAGGTTGGGGTGGTGGGTTGGGAATTAGTTTTTTTTAAATTAACGATTATTGGTAATTCTAGGGATTTCACACTTACTGATTATTGACCAGGATATGCTGGGCTAGATGGGATACTTGCAGTTGAGGTAACCGCGAGGTACTAGGTCCGAGTCAACTTCGGAACAATCATCGGGATTCGGATTTTTGTACTCGGATTTTTCAAAATGGCGGCCACAATTTCAATCCAAGGAGTGACAAAACTCAACGAAGACAATAGACCCCTCAATGAAGAACAAAGTAAGAATTTGTAAGAATAATAATATTTAAGACTCTAAAGTTTTTATTTTATTAAGAATCGTGGTGCAAATTTAGTAAAATGCTTGTAGTAGTCTAGACGAATTTTTATGACTCATAAAATGTTACATATATATATATATATATACAGTGGCGTGGTGGCAGGGGGGGGCAAGGCCCCCCAACTGGGGTGCAGAAGGGGCACCAAAACCAATCTGCCCACCCCAGCCTGAAACTTGCCACCACGCCACTGTATATATATATATATATATATATATATATATACAGTGTGTATAAAAAAACAGGAACCCTTAGAAAATGAATTAGTATTCTTTTCAAACAACCTATTTTTAAAAATTTTTTTTTTAATTTGCCCAGGGGCAGGTGCAACTACAAAAGGACACGAGGTCCCATACTAGCTAACTAGTACACCTGCAGTAGTTTGAAAGCCCTAAACACTTCTCTGAAGCCACGGATGCGTAAAAAGCACGGTTTTATACACCTGGGAAATTAAGATATAAATTAATCAGCACATAAGTTAAACAAGAAGAGAAAAAGCTTTTAAATACTTTCACCATGCATACACTTCAAGTTATCTTAATTTCCCAGCAGGTGTATTAGACTGTGTTTTTTATGCACCATGGCTCAGAAGTGTTTAGGGCTTTCAAACTACTGCAATAGGTTGTTTGAAAAGAATACTACTTGGATTTAATGGTAGAGACTTGGTATTTATACAGTGGTGTGGTGGCAAGTTTCAGGCTGGGGTGGCCAGATTAGCTTTGGTGCCCCCCCCCCCCCCCCAAAAAAAAAAAATATGAAAGAAAGACATTACTGTATTTGATAAATGATCACATTTTTTGTTTAAAAATAACTGAAGTAGCAATATAATATAATATTACAACAAACCAAGGGTACTCTCAAAGACCATGCCAATGCAAGCGGCGAAGTAGCGCCAACCCTCTAGGGGGGGGGGGGGGTCCGAGAGTCTCTGATATGCCATTTCCTGCATTTTGGAGTGAGATTTTACAGAATTCTCAAGATTATAAAACTTCATAGAAAACACAAAAGATTACAGATTTCAGATCTTTATATCCCCCCATTGAAGACCTAGCTATACAAAGAAATACGTTTATTTTGTTCAGTTTTGGAGCCCTTGCTAGTTTCGGTGCCCCTTTTCGGGCAACCCCAGTTGGGGGGCCCTTGCCTCCCCCTGCCACCACGCCACTGTATATATATATATATATATATATATATATATATATATATATATATATATATATATATATATATTATCTTTGTCAACATTTTATTTTATATGAACCATAAAAATTCGTCTAGACTACTACAAGCATTTTACTAAATTTAACTCAATAGGGGAAGAGCCACTTCGTGGATCTTATTGAATAAACCATTATTATTATTATTATTATTATTATTATTATAAATTTGCACCACGATTCTTAATAAAATAAAAACTTTAGAGTCTTAAATCTTATTATTCTTACAAATTCTTACTTTGTTCTTCATTGAGGTGTCTATTGTCTTCGTTGAGTTTTGTCACTCCTTGGATTGAAATTGTGGCCGCCATTTTGAAAAATCCGAGTACAAAAATCCGAATCCCGATGATTGTTCCGAAGTTGACTCGGACCTAGTACCTCGCGGTCACCTCAACTGCGAGTATCCCATCAAGCCACGACCCATTGACATAGCAAATGTTTACAAACTTTTGGCGGTTCGTTCCGAAGACTGGATCAAAGGCTTGGTCTCTCTTGATCATATCCAAAATCTCCTAACTCTTAGCTTTCGTTTAGTATATTGGGCGTGCTGACACAACTATAATTTATGCGTTGTCCATACATTTCCATGCCTATATTTGACAACACAGACAACTGCGAGGCAGTTATAAGTTGGTGTAAAGATATAGTGAGAGGTAAATATATTTTGTTTACTTGATTTACTGAAAAAAGCGACACGATAGAACCACAGAAGATGTGTTGTTCATTCGTTTAAGTGCTTGCGAAGAACGTTTGGTAATACATGTATAGTTGAAAATTTGTAACAAAATTTGCCAAAATTTGCGGCGCGGGTGAAAGGTGATGCCTCTGTTATTGGCCGCTATCAGAAGTACGTTTGCTGCTATCCTGCTTCGTCGGTAACTCTATGTCTTTCTAGTTGTGTGCGCAATCTTTTACGCGAGTTTCTACATGGCATTTAGCGACATCAGTGGCCACAGATTTGCCTATAGAGGAGTCTAATGACCGACGTTCTGTTAGTAGCCTGTCTCTTCTTGGTCTTGAGTAAAGAGGCATCACGTTTCACCCGTGTCGCAAATTTGACAAATTTTGTTACAAATTTTCACCAAGTGATACATTAATAAACGTTCTTCGCGAGCGCTCAAACGAAAGAACAACACATCTTCTATGTTTCTATCGTTCCGCTTTCTTCAATAAATCAAGTAAAGACTACAAATTTAACTCTACTTTTGACCAACATAATTAACCACGTCGCTGTTGTCGCATTACTCTTATTAAACCCACGTAGAAAATCTGACAAATTTAATTACAAATTTTAACCT
Organism: Paragorgia papillata; assembly: GCA_035771165.1. Lineage (NCBI taxonomy): Eukaryota > Metazoa > Cnidaria > Anthozoa > Scleralcyonacea > Coralliidae > Paragorgia > Paragorgia papillata. The sequence continues at coordinate 2,574,504 of JAWNZC010000400.1, forward strand.
ATTGATGTATTACCAAACGTCCTTCGCGAGCGCTCAAATGAAAGAACAGCACATCTTCTGTGTTTCTATCGTTTCGATGTCTTCAATAAATCAAGTATGACATGATAATTTACTCTGCTTTTGACCTACACAGCCAGAAATATCACAGACTTGTTACAATCTGCAGGATTTTCGGGCTTGTTACAAGCTGTTGACAAGTTGCAACAAGCTTGTTGATTTCATCGTGCTCTAACAGACTTGTTACAACAGATCTGTTACAACATGTTGGCCGCAGAGCCGTAACAAGTTGTTGGGACAAGTTGTAACAGACATGTTGAGAACATGGAATATCAGATCTGATAGAACAACTTGTAGCAAGTCTGATGAAGCCGACAAGGTTGTTCCAGTGAACTCGATGTAAGTTAAAATGTGATACCTGGAACGCTAACGTCCAGTCATTCGGGGGGCAAAAAGTGAGGCAAAAAGTTCCAGGCCCTTGCGCGGTTTGCAGGTACGATTCAGTCTCCCACAAAATGTTTTTTACACGGTCACCGGTCTTGAGCGAACTGCGAAGACTCGAAAAGGTTTGAAAAATTATTTATTGAATCATTTTATCACGCTTTGCTAAACGTGCATTTTAAATTTTGATTGGTTGTCCTATGCTGCCGAACTAATTATGTGAGTGATTGTCTATTTGTTGCTATAGGAAAAGTCATTGTCTTTACAAAACGTGCACGAAGTTTGTCAGTGAAGAAATTAAATGAAATTTTCGTTATATTATAAACCATATATATTAGAGTTTCGTCACTCCGAAGAGGATACAAAAAATCAACACAAACTTAGTATAGAATATGCCGTTTAGGTTAGTACCAGTTTCATCAGTTCGTTTTGTTTAAAAAGCATTCCGCATTCGTACCGAAAACAACAACTAGCCATGAGTAAACGTGAAAAATAAACAATCAAGTTGTCAGTTTATATTTCTTAAAATATCATTAGTTACAAAAGGCCGTTTAACAAAACTGAACAAGAAATTAAAGGAGCAGAAATAAGAAAATGACATTAGATGTATATTATGAAATATCAAGTATCAATACGTCTTCAAACTCGTACAAGAATAGCTTTCTCACTCTTGTTCTCACCTTTTCGGCTGGCTGTTTTCATCCTAGCCAGCAAAAGGACGTCTGTTTTCTCAGCCTATTTTCATCCCTAGCTTAATTTACTGTATAGTTTTGGACTGCTATACAGTAAATAAAACAACAACAGCGCTGCACAACAATGGGAAACCATTAAATGCACGTTAGTAGTGTAAAAAGGCGGGCTCTGGCTCATCTGGCTCATTCTCCCTTTTGTTCCCCCCTGCCCAAAAATACCAAAATGATAGGCAAAACCACCAACCCCCCCGACTCTATTATTGTCAAAACCACCCCCAACCCCACTCCTATCATTGACAAAAATCATCCCCACCCCACTCCTATCATTTTTCAAAATGGCGGCCAAAGTTTTTCAAAAAGTAAACAAATGAGCCAGAAAAATAATTACTGGCTCATTAAAGAAAAGTAAACAAATGAGCCAGAAAAATAATTACTGGCTCATTAAAGAAAAGTAAACAAATGAGCCAGAAAAATAATTACTGGGACATTAAAAATAATTGAGAAAATTTTTATGGAAACTTTAAAATAAATTACGAGAATGAATAACAGTGCTTTAACTGAAATCTTTAGTAACTCTGACATTGATGCCGTTTTTCCAAGACTTTGGAATATGTATAACGGAAGTTTAGAAGGTTGCAAACAATGGCTTGCATACCTAAAACACCAAACAAGACCAACCTATGTTCTTAAAGTACAAAAGAGTATTGATACTTGGAATGACTTTACTGTTGCACATATTGACCCTGACCAGTACATTACACCAGTTAAAATAATGCTATTAAAAAGTGGAATTTTAACAGAAGAAAAAATGGTCTATTGTACAGAGGACAAGCGTTTGTACAAAAAATTATAATAAGTAAAACCTAAGTAATTTTTATTTTTGCAAATAAAAATTTCTAATAAGTTTTTATATAAATAAATAATGAGTTTTTTCTATGGTTATGGTAGGAGCCAGCGTAATGCACAACAAGGTGGCGACTTTGAAAAAAAAATTAAAGACATTGAGAAAGAATTAAAAAAGTTGGAAACAAAGGAAAACTACAAAACTGTTTTTGATGTTAATATAACAAAAGCAACTAAAACCTTTGAAACAGTCAGTGGGGTAAAAAGAATAACACAAGCACGGCAGGGTGCTTCTGTTTTATGGCAAGATGACAAAACCAAGGCTCCAACATTTGGGTCTGACCCAGCTGGTCCAGGCACAGATTACATTGAAAACACTGGAGGAAACTACATGTTATTTTGCAACACCGAAATGCAGTTTAATGATGTTTCTGTTTTCGTTGTTTGCGCGGTAGTAGATACATCTGTTTCTAACGATTGGTGCTATCTTATTGGAAATGATAATGGCAATTATGACAAATTTATTAGTTTTAAATCTTACTCTTACTCAAAATTAATAATTGGGGGTATAAGGGAAAACACAAAAAAAACAGTAAATATTGTTAGCCCCCACAGCATTCTTAGCAAACATATTGTTTCCTGTCATTGGTTGGGGGTTGGATCCTGTGTGTATTTAAATGGTAAAAAGGAACCAGGATCAGAATTTAAATCCGACCTTGCAGATATAGGTAGTCCATTTGGATCTGTATTTTTAAATAAAAGATTGTCTGGAACCCCCTTGAATGAGTACCAGCTAAAAGGAAAAATATATGGGATCAAAATTGTTCATGGGCCATTATTGCCAGCCGAGATTGTAAAAATTAACAAAGACATGAAGAAGGAATATGGAAACTTCATTTAAAAACATAAATAAACATGAGTTATTACTATGGATACTATGAAGAGGATTTTGGCGTTTCAGGTTATGGAGGAGGAGGAGCAGATGGAGAACAAGGAGAACAAGGAGATACAGGTGCAAAAGGCGACAAGGGAGACAAAGGTTTAACAGGACCAAAAGGAACCAAAGGCGATACTGGTAACACTGGTAACACAGGATCCAAAGGAACCAAAGGGGATACTGGTAACACAGGACCACAAGGATCTGCAGGTTCAAAAGGGGGCAAAGGAGATACTGGTAACACAGGACCACAAGGACCACAAGGACCACAAGGACCACAAGGACCACAAGGACCACAAGGCAACAAAGGCAACAAAGGCGACAGGGGTTTAACTGGTATGGATGGTGTATCAGCCCACAAAAAAGGCGACAAAGGAGACAAAGGAGACAAAGGTAACACAGGACCCGCAGGAGCAAAAGGAGACAAAGGCGACAGGGGTTTGCAAGGAACCAAAGGTGACAAAGGCGATACTGGTATTAGAGGGCCTCAGGGGACCAAGGGCGACAGAGGTACCTTTGGAACCACAGGTGCAACAGGACCCCAAGGATCCAAAGGCGACAAAGGAGACCATGGAACCACAGGTGCAACAGGGTCCAAAGGAGACAAAGGCGACAAAGGAGACAAAGGTATGGCGGGGACAACAGCACAAAAAGGCGACAAAGGAGATCCTGGCGATGATGGTGCAAAGGGTAACAAAGGAAACACTGGGGCAACAGGTCCACAAGGACCACAAGGAGCCCAAGGCCCACAAGGAACCCAAGGTTCGCAGGGGTTTAAAGGAACCACTGGCAACACAGGATCCCAAGGACCTCAAGGACCCCAAGGAACAAAAGGAGACAAAGGAGATCAAGGACCCAAAGGCGACCAAGGAAACCAAGGACCTCAAGGACTGCCAGGAGGAAAAGGAACAACTGGACAAAGAGGTCTTAGAGGGCTAAGAGGAGTTACAGGAGCCACAGGACAAGCTGGTAATTTTACGCAAATAAAAAAATATCAAAAAAAGGGGAGAGTAGCTTATAAAGCCGGCAGTTGGGACACCATTTACAACAAAAGCATTTTGATAGAATTTAATGCAGCAGAATCTGGCAAATTTTTAGTAAAATATTGGCTTACACTTGAACCAGATGGTCATAAAATTGATCAAAATAGTAAACAATCTTCTTGGTATGATTCCACTAATTACAATGCTTTTTTTGATCTAGAAACAAATCTTTACCATGGAGATATAACAGTAAGAGCAAACAAACTTCCAAGTTTGGGGGTTTTAACAATGGGAAAAACCTATAACGAAAAACGCCACCACCATATATTTTGCGAAGGTATTGCAACATTGATAAAGGGAACCAAAATAACTTTGCATAGCTATACAGGTTCTGTTGGTGATGACTATACATTTTTGTTTTACAATGTTAATGATGTTGAAGTTAACTTACTTAAAATTAATTAAAAAACATAAAAAAAAAACCCAAATAAAAGGGTATAATGACAGACTTTAAAAAGAACACATTATCAACATTTTTGTATAAAAATTACAACAGAGACAATGTTACTCATATGGATATGTTTAACAAAAGATCGTACTTTATAGAAAATGAAGAAGAGTTTTTAATGCTATATACAAGAGCTTACAAATTTCTCTCAACAGAGCCTGGTGGATTTAACAGATATCTTTTAGAAAGAACAACCGACATTTCTCCTGTTATTGTTGACATTGATTTGAGTAAAAACTTTAAACTTAAAGATCCTAAACCCTTGTACACAAAGAGACAGGTGTTAGCATTAGCAAGATTATTTCAAAAAACAATAAAAAATAATATTGTTGAACAAACAAATTTGGATTGTTTCGTTCTTGAAAAACCTGGTTATTTTAAAGATGACAGAAAAACTTATAAAAATGGTTTTCATTTACACTTCCCACATGTTTGGTTGACAAAAAGAGAAAGACAATACATAAACAGGCTTGTGCAAGAAAATGCAAAATTTACCCTTGACAATGCAGTTATTAGTGGTAACTGGTTTTTGTATGGTTCGAAAAAAGATCCTAAGTCGGATCCATACCTTTTGAGTTACATTATTGAAGAAAAGAGAACCCATATATCAAACACATATTCTGACCAAGAATTAATAACTTTACTTTCTGTAAGACAAAAGGGGTACACTGCTGTTAGTAAACTATGTTTTGTGGCTGAACCAGAACAAATAACCAGAGAACCGACCATTATCGACTTTGAAGACCATGAAAAGAAAACTGAGGAGGAGTTAACTAAATATATCGATCAAATTCCAAAAGATGTTGCTGATGACTACACAGCATGGAGGTCTATAGGTTGCGCTTTGTACAACGAAACGCATGGAGAAGACTATGGAAGGGAACTTTGGCATGGTTTTTCAAGTTTGTCTGAAAAATACGATGTAGGTGAGTGCGACAGTTTTTGGGATCAAATGGTTGAGACCAGCTGCTCCATTGGCACAATTATTCATTTTGCGAGTTTACCTAAGAAAAGAAAGAGACCAGTTAAAAAGCCGGTTGTTGCTAAACTATATTTTACGCCACCCTTGGCGGATGATGAAATAGAGCCAGATTTACCTGAAAAAGATTTTAGGGATTCTGAACTAGCCCCAGAAGAACTACTTGAAGAAATACTTAAAGACATACCCAAACTATCTAAAAAGGGGGTAAAACTACTTAGACTAGCTTTAGACCTAGCTTAACAACTAGCTATTACAGCAAATTTGAGCTAGCTATTACAGCAAATTGAGCTAGCTATTACAACAAATTTAAGCTAGCTTTACAACTAGTTGTTAAACAAACTTTAAACAAATTTAAGCAAATTTGAACTAGCTTATTTAAACAAAATAAGCTAGTTTGTTAAACAAAAAATAGCAAAAACCAAGCTAGCCGCAAGCAAAACCCAGCAAAACCAACAAACCCAAACTAAATAAAATGGAACAAGAACAACCTAAACAAAATGAGCCAGAAAAACAAACCATTACAAAACCCGCTGAAACCCGAATTAAAAACCCAAAAAGGGTAGCCCAAGGAAAAAGATTGGCGGCAATAAGTAAAGCTGCAAAACAACGAAAAAAGGAGCAAATGGGATCTGATTCATCTTTTTCAAAAAAAGAATTAACAACATGCGAGTCAACAACAACATCTTCATCTTTAATTACAACAACAGGAACAATACTTGGCACTTGTTGCACACTTCTATTAACTTATATTGCATACACCCAATGGTCTTCAAAACAGGAAGACCAAGAAGATCCCCAAAAAACATTAAAACATTCTAAAGTTGTATACAAAGATTTGTCGCAATACGATCTTTAAGTTCAAAAAAATTTCTAAACTATAAATTTTAGTTTAGAAACTATATATAATAAATGAATACCGACAGAGAAGAAGAATTAGTACCTGGTTATAATCGTCTACACAAAAGTTCAATTACAGGGGATCGAGCCCGTAATGTAATTACTTTTAACCCTAATTCCGCTAACGAAGGGGAAGTACTTTACATACACATTCCCAAACTTAAACCTGGGACGGCTTTGGTGCCTGACAAAATGTTTCTTTTGTTTGACTTTAAAAACAAAAATACGAAATCATGGTTTAACAACAACCTTGCAAAACAACTGCAAGAACGACTTGAAGTTCGATTTGCAGGAGAAAAAGTTTATGACAACACGGGAGAAAGTCTGTTGGGGACTTACAAGGATTTGTGGATTGCTGAGAATGTTAGATCTAACAGTGTTGAAGATGGTATTGCAACTTTAAACCAAAGAAAACTTATTTCAAAGTCAGATGATGGCAGTGGCGATGCATATGTTGGTGTTTACAACACAAAGCAGAGAATTCGGTTGGGAAAGATTCTAGAAGATCATGGTTTGTACGCACCACACAGTATGGCAAATGACCTGCAGTATATTATTACATTGCCTAAGGGAACTGATATTATGAAAGCCCAAAACAGTCAATCTGTAGCCGGTTACTCGCTTGAAAATATTGAGCTTGAGTATGAAACTATTACAAACTCTTCATTAGTTCAAGAAATTGAGTCCACTTACCAAGTCGGTCGTGCTCTTTCATTTGAACATGTAACTTTAATGAAAACAACACCATGGGCAGCAGCAACAACATTAATTAACGAAACAATTAATTTGCCAAGAAAAAGCATGAAAGCGGTTGTAATGTTATTTACAAAAGCTACAAGATCTGGATCAGAGGAGTTTGTTTTTCCCAACATTGAGCGGGTAAAAGTTACTATTGAAGGAGTGCCAAATAGTATCTATTCTCAAGGGATTCCCAAACGAAGACTATTTGAAGAAGCCTCAAGATTGTTTAAACTGGGTCCAAACCCATTAGTTGATGCTGAAAAGTTCTTTACGGAAGACAAGTTTGCGCTAGTTGTTGATCTAAGATCAATTAATGACAACGAAGTGTATGGAGATGGTACCAGGCTTTTAACAACACAATCTGGGATTATGTTGGAAATTCAGAAAAAGGCAACAACATCCGACCTAAAATGTCATGTTTTCATTCTTTCAGATGGTGTATTGAAAGTACAAGCAGGAGCCTTCCAGAGTGTTAATTACTAAAAAATAAATGTCCAAACAAAATGAGGAACCTGAAAACCCTGACCCGAAACCATTTAATATGATTATTGTTGGGATGACAAGTTGTGGGAAAACCCATTATTTACTAGAAATGTTATCAAAAAATTATAAAAAAAAATTTGAAAATATATTTTTAATTTGCCCAACATTTGAGTGGAACAAAACTTACCACGAATGGGAACACCTAAATGATCCAAATTTTTTTGTAATTCCTTGCGATCAAGACCAATCTGAGGATTTTTTAAAATATGTAGTTGACTATTGCAAAGGGACACCAAGCCTAATTATTTTAGATGATTGTGCTTCTGGTCAAAGTGTAAAAAATAGAACAAGTGAACTAGTAAAACTTGGTTTTGGTGCTAGACATATGAATATTAGTACAATAGTTGTTACGCAACAACTAACAAGTATTTCAAAACCATTTCGCGAAAATATCTCCAAATTAGTTACATTTTATAACCCCAATCGTAAAGATATGCAGGTTATTTTAGATGATTATTTGGACATACAAAAAGAAGAAGAACAAAAAATAAAAGAAACATTAAAATTAAAAAAATATTCAAAATTAGAAATTAATCTGATTCATCCATACTACCACTGTATTGAATAAATGAGGAACTTAAGAATTTTACTTAAAAAGGGGGAAACAACAGTTAAATTTGAAGATCCTTTAATCATTGAAAACACTAAGATGATGGTAAAAAATGCTGTGGTGTTTTGGAATTTTGACAACATTACAGAACCAACATTTGTTATGCACGGAACAAAAAAAATTACTTTTGAAAATGGTTATTGGACCATTGGCATGATTATGGTAAGGTTTAAAAATAACGGCATAAAAACTCAGCTGTTACCATTTAACTGCAAGGTCAACATATTTCCAACAGAAAACCTTTTACTGTTGAAACTGGGGCCATTGCTAGGTTACCCAGAAACAACAATAATTACAAAAGGTACAAGTCTAATTAGCCCAAAAACCGCTAACATAAACCTTGGAATGAGATTTGTATGTATAACTTGCAACATGATTGATGGAACAAAAACCTCATTTTCAGGGAAACGAGACAGAACTGCAGCAATTCTTCCAATTACAACAAAACAACTACTAAAAGGTTCTGTTGAAAAGTTTGACAACATTAATTCTGAAGCAATGTTGGACAATGGTATTTACAACGAGCTTAAATTTAAAACCGACCATGATGTTGGAGATATTATTCTTGAGGTGTTTTTATGCCCAAAAGAAAATTATTAGGTATAATAAATGAACAAGACCGAAGTTTTAAACGAATTATATACAGCAGGGTTAGTTACAATTGGAGCGGTTGCGGTTAGTATGGTTGTTAAAAAATTAACAGGACAATCGTTAGCAGCACCAGCAAGTATTAAAGAAACAGCTAAACTTGGGGTTGCTGTTGCTGGCGGTTTAAGTCTTGTAAAAATGGCACAAGAGAAAGGATATATTCCAAAGAATATTGATCCTAAGTAGTTTCTCAATGTTTTCAAATATTTCTTATTAAAAATTTAATAAGAAATTCCAAATTAAATAAAATGGCGTCAATGGTAGCAGGAGGTATATTTAATGCACTTGCGTTTGCAGGGGCTGGTTATCTTTTTCAATCTTTTAACAAAGACGGTTTTGCAGCAGAAGCAAAAAGACATAACTTAGCAACAGAAGAACTACAAAAAGCTAAAGAAAGATTTTTTGAGATCGAATTAAAAAGAAAAGACAAACAAAGGGAGCTACAAGAAGAAATTCGTAATGCAAACTATAATATGAAAGACACATCCGTAGCATTTAATGAACTTCGTAAGGTAATTGCTTTGCGACAGCCCGAACCAACCCTTGATGATTTTTACGAACCAAGCGAAGAAATGGAAAATTATCAGATTGCAGCTGTTACAATTTCGGGGACAGGCATTGGGTTGATGCTGTCTAGATTTTTGTAACCCTAAAAATAATTTCTATTCTTTTTGAATAGAAATTTTTACCCACTATTTTTTTTCAATAAGTTTTAGCCACTTTCTAAACAGTTTTATGTCTTTTGAAAGATTTTCTTCTTCCGGTTTAAAAATTTCTTTTTGTGGTTCTTCATAGTTTAAAATGAATTTTATGTATTCAAATGTTTTGGCTGGCGGTGGTTTTAGATTCAGCAAAAGGTCATCTTTTTTACAAAGTCTAAGAACAACATACAACAAATGTTTTAGTGGAGGGTATTTTAAAACTAATTGTTGTTTTTTAAAAATATTGAAACATTTTTCAAAAAATTTTACAATGCGTATACCAGGAATTTCTTTTTCTACTTCTGGCATTGGTTTTTCTCCTTTCTTTGTTTTTTCAGGTATGTATTTTGGTTCTGGAAACATTTTTTTGTATAATTTTATGTAGTTGTTTACTCTACTTGAGTTTTTGTAAATCCTTTGGGGTCTTTTGACCATTATTGGTATATTGATTTCAAAAGTTAGTCCACAACCCGGACAAAAAATACAACCGTTCATTTCTTCACTTCGTTTGCCGCAACAATGGGTAAGATCTTTTTTAGGATACATAATTTTTTGTAAAGTTAACGAAATTTCCATTTTACACAAACTCATTCCTTTTATTACAACGATAACAGTTTTGATCCAAGTTTAACCGCTATAAACACAATTCCCAACGAAGCTCCAAACACTTCTGGTAATCTGTTGTCGGTCTTTTGGGCTTGGCTTTTTTCAAAAATTCCAGGTTTGTATTTTGATCTTGTAGGTCTTGAAATAACAGGTTTATGGCGCACACCAACAACACTATTAACATTTAAATGTTTGTTAAACCCAAACATCATTTTGTTTGTAGCCATTGTAAGAACATTATTAAAACCTTTAACGGGGTTAATAAGAATTCTCATATCTGACGGTATTAGAATTAGACCAGGACTTACTGCAAAATTTAAAACAACATTAGTACTTTTAATGGCTTGTCTCATATTACTAATACTAACAGTAATGTCGTCCTGTGCAATGGTATCCTCCATTAATTTTTTAAACACCTCTTGTGTTTGTAAACTTTTGGCACCTTGTCCTACAATTACCCATCTTGTTTTCGCCTGTGCGCCTAAAATACAGTAACAAAAAGATTCTAAACTTTGTTGAAATAACTTTTGACCTATTTTTGTTAGTCCATTGCTGCTTTCAGGAACAAAATGTTTATAGTCATTTGCACTTCTTCCTTTTGTTGAGACTAATTCTTCGTAAGTGTTAACTCTGCCGTAACTTTTTTGTTCCAAATTTACATATCTAACTTCATATCCAAGGTTTTTCATGTCTTGCGTAAAATTTTTAGAACTTTGAGTCGAGTTGCTTATTTTTTGGACCCAAACATCATTTGGGTTGTGTTGTAAAATTTTTACGACTTCTCGTGTAAGATATCTTCCGAGTTCATTTGGATGTTTTAAAAGTCTTCTCATTTGAAAAACATAATGATAATGGACAATACTTGTTAAAAAATGAGACTTAAATTCAAAACCATTTTTAAGATGTTTGTTACTAACACCACACAAATAACTTGCTACATAACTAGCTGCAATTGCTGTAAAATACGGAATTGTAAGAAAGTCATTTAAGTCTGGATTTCTTGGGTTTGCAGGTTGCTGGAATGATAGATCTATTGGTTGTAAGTTTAAAGTAAAACTTTTGGTTTTAGTTACAAAAATTATAAATTTGTTTATGTCTGCGGAGCACTCTGGCTGTTTAGAAAAACTTTGAACAGTACCATTAGTGTTCCATTCTTTTGGCCAGTTATTCATTATTTTATTTTAAATAAAAATGGACAACGAGCTTTTACTCATTGATCTTGAATTACGAGATATATATTACAACCCTGTAACAGGCTACCAATCCATGGAAAAGCTTTACAAAAAAGCTGTTGAAGAGGAGGTGCCAGGTGTTACAAGAAAACTTGTTAGGGAGTGGTTACTTAGTCAAAAAACATTTACATTACACAAACCCATTAGAAAACCTAGAAGGTATCAAAAAACATTTGTTAAAAATCTTGCTGACCAACTACAAATGGATCTTGTTGATGTTGCAAAATTTGAGAATGAAAATGATGGTCAAAGGTGGATAATAACAGGAATAGAAATTTTAAGCAGGTTTGCTTTTACTGTACCTGCAAAACGAAAAGATGCAAAAAGTGTAGAACCTGCTGTCGCTATAATGTTAGAAGAATTTAAGAAAAAGTATCATAAATATCCTGAAGTTGTTCAATTTGACGATGGAAAGGAATTCCACAATACAAAAGTAAAAACTCTTTTGAAATCTCATAACATTCAATATTTTTCATCTAAGTCTAAAAAGAAGGCTGCTCTTGTAGAAAGGTTTAACCGCACTTTAAAAACCAGAATGTGGAAATATTTTACTTTTAAAGAAACCAAAAAGTGGATTGACATTCTTGACAAGTTTACAGCAAGTTACAACAACACACTTCATGGCACAATTAAAATGAAGCCAAAAGATGTTAATTTTACCAACCAATCCAAAGTATTTTTTACACTGTACGGAATTCCTCCACTTGAAGCTAGTGTAAACCCAAAATTTGAAGTTGGAGATCATGTTAGAATTCAAAAATATAGAAAAAATTTTGCAAAAGGTTATGACCCAAATTTTACAGATGAAATTTTTACTGTGTCAGCGGTGTTCAGAGGAGTTCCAGTTATGTACAAAATTCGGGATGATGATGAGGACATTTTAGGTAAATTTTACGGCGAGGAACTTGTAAAAGTTATTGGAGACCAAACATAAATAAATGGCTGACCCTAATTATAAAGAAAATATTGGACTTGATAATTTAGGCGAACAACAAGAAGAAGAAGAATTTAAAGATGCAGAAACAAATTTAGACAAACCTTTTGAATCATCTTTTGATGCTTCCTATTTTGAAGATCTTGACAATCTTTTTGATAGTTATAATGAAGTTTTTCCTGATGATGATCCTAACCCCGTTACCAAAAAAGAAATGCTAGAAATGGGGGAAAGACTTAGTAAAAGACCTGTAAAATTTAAAGATGAGTCGGATGAATCATTTTCAAAAAGAACAAAAACCTTTTTGGGAGGCGAGTCCCGAAGACAAAGTTTTGATGCTACAAAAGCAAAAAAAAAGTTTTTTTATGACAAGTTAAGTCAAACAGTAGTTGGGACTGATGGGAAAGAAAGCAAAAAATTGCTTAAAGGGAGTACATTCTCATATGATCCAAAAACATTTAAGATTGATGGACTTAAGTTTGAAAATGTGTTAGTTAAGGTTAAAAATGTTAATACCGGCGAATTTGAATATTCAAAAGGAAAAGGACAAAAAGTTCTTAACACAATTAAAAAATTTAAGGATCTGTTAAAAAGTGCAAGTGCTGAACATTTCAAAACTGGAATTGGACGCATAGAAGAAGAGCTTAATATACCCCCACGAGGAGCCAAAGCAGTTCAAAAAGAAGTTGCTAAAGATCTTGGGGATGAAGTAGCAATAAGAGTGGACTGGCTTGAAACTGAAAATGAGTTTAATAACGATGACGCACAAAGAAATATTGCAGGAGTTTTAAGATCCAATGATTTGGGTGCTATTGAAATTAACAAAAGGTTTTGGGAAGACAGAGCAGCAGCAGAACAAGATTTAAGAAAAAAAAAGCAGGCCCAAACTGTTGTAGACAGCTGTGCTTTAAGGGCCGACCAACTTAGAATGGAGCGAGACATGCCACCAATAGAGGATGAAATTGACGAGCGCATTGAAAATCATATTTTAACAAAATTTGAAAGGTTTAAAGAATGGTCAAAGAAAAACATGGGTGCTTTGGCTGCCTCAATTGCTGTTAGTATTGCAGGAATTATAACAACAGTTGTGTTGGCTGGAAAAGGTGGAGTTACAACTGCTGCAAAAGCAACAGGAGCGTTAGGCAAGGCCATCGCAAAACTTACAAAAGCTGTCTGGCCTGTATTGGCACCACTTTTAAGCATACTCGCAACGGCATTATCATGGGGTGCGCAGGGATTGCTATGGCTGTCCCAAAATTTGTGGGCGCTCGCCATTGGTCTAACTTACCTTTTGTATGCTGAATACAAAAAATACAGATCTAATAAATGAATGACTTTATGCAAAATGAAAATGAAACTGTACTTGGCCCGCAAAGCCCCGAAAACTTAAACCTTAGGGAAGAACTTATTCGCTTATCAACCGCAAAAGAAATCAAATACACAGAAAAATATTTAAAGAAAGCCTCTCAAACCGCACTTGCTAAAATCAAAGTTAATTACGACCGAGCACAACAAGATAGAGTTAACACATTATTAACAGAAACCCTAATAACAAAATTTTCAGCACTAATGGAACAGTTCAGTTTAATACAAGATGATGAAAAACTTGATGCCGAACTTATGTCAAACAAATTATTTTGCGAAGATGTTAAATCTCTGGTAACAAAGATTTCGCCATACATTCCCATGATTGGGTTGTTATCTGGTGGTCTTACAGTTGCTAAACATGTTTGGGACAAACCAGTAAATAAAAATGATACCGTACAGAATAATAAAAGTTCTTGCTCAAATGACAATAGTAGCGGTGTTACTGATACCTGTAACAATAGAACTGATACTAATTAAATATTTAATTATTTTCTAACTTTTTGCATGTTAGAAAATAAAATAATGGGAAACTTAAAAAGTAGACCAAAGGAAAAATTTAACAAAAACCATATAACAAAAAAGGGATTTTAATTTGGTTTAAGTTTTGGCAGGGGAGATTTAACAATGGAGGGTAACATTCAAATAGGTTGGACAAACAAAACTATAAAAAATTATTCTTGTGTTTCTAAAAGTAAAAGTCAAGTGTCTTTGGAACCACCTGTTGAACCTGTTGAACCTGTTGAACCTGTTGAACCTTTGAAATCATAATTTTTTTTGGTTTAAAGGAAAAATTATGATAATTAAAGAAAGATGGAAATAGCTTACAATTATTTAAATTTAATAAGGGACTTTGCACAAAAAAATCAAACATGTTGTTCTAGTTGTTGCACCAATAGGTGCAGAAAAGATCCGAGTAACCTAGTATTAAAAGCAAAAATTGATACACTAAAAGATTTGTTACCCTTTCTCTTAAAAGAAAACTGCGTTCAAACTGCATTTGAAAAAAAACTTTTTAAAGATATGAAAATTTACCTTGCAAAAATTAAACCCATATTGTGGGGCTCTTACATTATTAATATGGTAGACGAAAACCAAGAAAAATATAAACAACTAATATTAGAAGAAGAAACAACACTTAACACAATGATTGTCCAACATAACGAAAAAGAGGAGAAAAATTATGAAATGCAAAAAACCATTTGGTTAGAACACCAACAACGGAAAAAAGAACAAAAAGACCGAAAAAAAGAAATTGGGCTGCAAAAAGAACTAAAAAAAACTCAAATGCAAAGAAAACCGTCAGAACAAAAAATTAAGGAAAAAGAAGACCAACAAGAATTAATACGACAAAAAGAAAAAGAATACGCACAAATGTTAAAAGATGAAAAAAGAGAGGAAAAAAGACGACTCAGAAACTTAAAAACAAAAAAGAAAAGGTACTAATAAAAGAATGACAAAAGAAATGTTTGCAAAGAAAATGCAAGATAGAACAAAATTACAAGATTGGTTAAAGAAAGTTCGGGAAGAAAATCCTGTTGGTCATTACCCCCGAAAGTTTTTAAGAGAAATGGCCTGTATTAAAGGCCTTAAAGGGGCTAATAGTTTAAATTTAAAATCATTGTGCGAGGGTCTTGGTGTTCCATTAATTAAAAATGAAAAATTTGACAAATACAACAAAGAATCCATAAAAAATCCTGTCAAAATAACATTTACATCTTTGGACAGCGATGAAAAAATTGAGTTTCCAAGTATTTACAATGCAGCTGCAAGTATCGGGAAAAACTGTAGTTGTATTTCATTTTACATTAATCAAGGGTCGGCTGTAAAGTACAAAGGTAAATTTTGGACTGTTAGTCGTTAGTAGGATAACAAACAAGAATTTCTTATTTGCTTAAAAATAAGAAATTTTTTAGTTAAATAAAATGCCTAAATTATGCTCAATGGGTAACCAATGTACCAAAGTTAAAAGTACTCCAACACACTTGGGGGAATTAATATACCACAATGTAGATTACAAAAACATTTGTTATTATTTACACCCTTTTGAAAATGTCAGAAAAATGTTGGTTCGAACAGGATTTTACGATACTGTACATTAATCAAGAAATTTTTGGGTTTTGTTTAATAAAAATATGGATGTTAAAAAGTTAAGTTATAAGTTATCCGACCAATTATTTTGTAAAAAAATGATAACACAAAAAAAATTAAAATTTGAGGTTTTCCAAAATGTTTTTATCCCAAGAGAACAACTGAAAAGACTTCATGCTTTCATAGAAGTTATAAGAAAAAATAAAAACAAAATTGCCTTGGTTGTTCCACTCGCAAAGGTGTTCGAATATTTTTTGTCAACCATGAACTTAAAAGAATATATTTTAGAACATATTGAAGAGTCAAGAAAAAGACCATCAATACCCATACCAATATTTGTAACCAAAATTGGGTGTAAATTTAAAAACAGTCCAAATGCTGAATTTTACAACATTATAGCCTTTTTTAAAATAGAAGAAGAAACTAAAAAGGTCACCGTATGTGGGGAGGTTCTCGAAAAAAACAAGAAAAAGTCTTTGGAAAATATTTTTACTACGGATAATAGCACTTGCCACATTGAAACATTTAAAAAAGGAAAAAAACACGTAAGAAGACTAGTAAAGTATTACAATCCCAAATTTAGAAGCGGTGTTTACAGTTATTAATTACAGTATATATAAAGGGGTAGTGCAAACTTAACCTTTTTTTCATATTATCCTTCTTTTGTTTAATCAAACATATGGTTCCTTTTTCGGCTTTTTTTCCACTCCACCTTCGGCTTTCGTCTAGTTTGATATGTTACTGCTCATAACGTAAAAAAATTTTTTACGTTATAATAAATGAACAGTGAAGAACATATCAAACTATTGAAAAAACGGGAAAATGCTCGTCTCAGAAAAAGATTACAACTTCAACGAGATCGAGCAATGACCCCATTTAAACCAGAAAGACTTGCCAAACTTCAGCAAGCAAAACTGGACAAAGAAAACAAAAAAACTGCAACAAAGGAGAAAATTTTGACAAGAAAAATTTTTAAAACAGAACAAAAGAAGGAGTCCAAAAAAGAACTTAAAAAGTGGACAAGAGAAATTAAAGCCGAAGAAAAAAGACAAAAGAAAGACAAATGGGCTCGCAAATGGAGGGGTAGCAGTAAAACAGCAAAAACCCGCCAAATACTTGATAACAAGCTAACAAGAATTATAAACAGAAATGCAAGGGCGCTCAAAAAAATTAGAGAAAATGAGCCTGTTCTTGTCAAAGATTTCGCAAATGGGGCAGCTGCTGTTTACAGAATATCTGGTAAAAGGTTTAAGGATCCAGTGGCATTCCTGGAACACACAACAGCTTCTGTTGAAAAACTACTCAATGGGATTGAAAACGGTAAAAAGGTAAAAACAACGCTTGAATGTGTTTTGGTTAAAAAAAACTATGAAACCAACACAACCGATAAGGACACCTTCAATTTTTGGTCAAAAATGAAGCCAATGTTAACTAAGGAAAACGTCCACGAAATGTATGGACACGCAAAAGAAGAAATGCTAGAAAGTTTAGCAGCCCATCAGCAAAGGGGTTCTGGTTGGACCATAAGATCTGTAGAGGGTTTAAGAATTTCAGTTACAAAATGGAAACCATTGGGTGGAAGGGGTTACGAGCCACTACCAGAAATTGTACAGATGAAAAAAGCAATTATCAACCCAAAAAACAAAGACAACAACTGTTTTCCACTCGCTAACGCTATTGCAGATGTATCATATGATGACCCCAAAGCAAAAAATTTAGAAAGGATACCATTCGAAGTTAGAGAAATTGCGAAAGGTTACAATATGGATGGTGTGGAGTGTCCGGTAACAATTAAGGACATTCCAAAATTTGAAAAAAACAACGACAGAAGCATAAATGTTTACAGCTATGACGAAGAAATTAACATGGTTTATCCGCTGTACATAAGTAGTTCTGATCATTCGTACAAAGTAAACCTGTTTTTGTGGAAAGGTCATTACAGCACCATCAAACACACATCAAGACTGTTAGCAAGTCAGGTCAGTAAAAAAAAGGCTAAAGTACATATTTGCGAGCGGTGTCTTAATGGATTCAAAACAGAAGAAAAACTGGACGAACACATGACAGTTTGCAAGGACCACAAAGCGCAAATACAACAATATCCGTTAGAAGGTTCAACTTTAAAATGGGGAAAAAAAGATTATAAAAAAATGCAAAATGTCCCCTTCATCATAGTTGCAGATTTTGAGTGCATGTTAAAACCTTTGGAAAAAACAACAACAGAAGCCAACACCCAAAAATATCAAAGACATATTCCTAGTGGATTCGCATTTCTTATAGTTTGTTCAGACA
The DNA here is from genome assembly GCA_035771165.1 of Paragorgia papillata. Classification (NCBI taxonomy): domain Eukaryota; kingdom Metazoa; phylum Cnidaria; class Anthozoa; order Scleralcyonacea; family Coralliidae; genus Paragorgia; species Paragorgia papillata. The sequence goes on from JAWNZC010000400.1 coordinate 2,592,547, forward strand.
GTACTGTTTTTCCAGGTAAACTTGTAAGTTACACAAAAAAATATAATTATGAAAATATTGGGGAAATCTTCGTAAAAGCTTTGGAAAAAGAGGCAGCAAACATTTGGGAAACATATCTAAAATTTCCAAAAAAAATAATTATAAGCGAAAAAGAAGAAAAAGAATTCAAACAAGCAAAAATTTGTTATGTTTGCGAAAAGGAATTAGGTACAGATCGCGTAAAAGATCATAACCACCTAAATGGAAGGTATAGAGGACCGGCACACAACAGCTGTAATTTAGCAATGACCAGTGCAAAACATATACCCGTTTTGTTCCATAATTTACAGAATTATGATGCCCACCTTTTCATTAAAAGTTTGGGGGTGTCAAACGGGCCAATAGGATGCATCCCTGCAACAGACGAAAAATATATTAGTTTTAACAAAAAATTGTGGTTGAAAAATGGTTGGGAATGGAGCAGTCCTATTGGGCCACTAAACAAAGATGAGGAACCACCACTATTGGAACCCAAACTTGAAAAAAAAGTGTTTGGACTCGAATTAAGATTTATAGACTCTTTAAAATTTATGCCAAGTTCGTTAGCAAAACTTGTGGAAAACTTGGATCCAAAAGAGTTCAAATACCTGGAAAGATTTTGTGGTGTTACAAAAGAAAATGCAATGCTGTTAAAAACCAAAGGTGTATTCCCATATGATTTTCTAACAGACTTGAAAAAAATGGAGTGCACTGAGTTGCCACCAAAAGAGGCATTTTACAGCAAATTAAATAATACAAATGTCTCAGACTCAGACTACAAACACGCGCAAAATGTATGGAAAACGTTTGGGTGTAAAAACATGCGAGAGTACCACGATTTGTATCTAAAAACGGATGTTCTTTTACTTACAGATGTTATACAAAAATTTCGAGAAGTTTGTAAAGGTGTTTACAAACTGGATCCAATGTGGTTTTACACCGCACCTGGTTTGGCCTGGTCAACACTACTGAAAATGACAAAACAAGAACTGGAGCTAATAACAGACCCAGACATGTACCTCATGATTGAAAAAGGTATTCGTGGAGGAATTTCATTAATTCCTCATCGTTATTCGAAAGCTAACAACAAGTATTTGTCAGAATACAAACCAGAACAAGAAAGTGTGTTCATAGCATATCTTGACAAAAATAACTTGTATGGCTGCCCCATGTGCGAACCCCTGCCTGTTGGAGGGTTTAAATGGATGGTTGAAAAAGAGCTAGAAAACTGGGAATTTCATCTTAAAAATGAAGGGACTGGTTGTTTCTTAGAAGTTGACTTGGGTTATCCGGTGGAACTTCATGACCTTCATAATGAATTACCATTTGCAGTTGAACGGATAAAAATTGGCAAGGTAGAAAAACTTTTACCAAATCTCAACGACAAAAAAAATTATGTTGTACATTATCAAGCATTAGACCAAATGTTAAAAAATGGGTTAATACTTGAAAAAATTTATCGAGGGGTTTCATTTGTTGAAAAAGCATGGATGAAACCATACATAATGTTAAACACAGAACTCAGAACACTTGCAACAAATGAGTTCGAAAAGGATTTTTATAAGTTAATGAATAACAGTAACTTTGGTAAAACCATGGAAAACAAAAGAAACAGGGTCGATGTCAGACTTGTATCTTGGGAGGATCAACTTGACAAACTATCAAAAAAGCCAAATTATAACTCCATAAACATTTTTACAGAAACTTTAGGTGCTGTACATATGAACAAAACAAAAGTTGTGCTAGACAGGCCCATATATCTTGGAATGAGTATCTTGGACAAAAGCAAAATAATTATGTACGACTTCCATTACAATTATATGAAAAAAAAATATGAAGATCATGCAAAGCTGTTGTTTACAGATACAGATTCATTGTGCTACGAAATTAAAACAGATGATGTTTTTAAAGATATTTCGAACGATGTTGAAACCCATTTTGATACAAGTAATCTTGGGAAAAGTCATCCAAGTGGAATTAAGTGCGGGGTAAACAAAAAGGTTTTGGGAATGATGAAATTTGAGACTGGTTCAAACCAAATTAGCGGGTTCGTTGGGCTACGACCCAAGTCCCACGTTTTGCAAGTGGAAATGTTAAATGAAGAAACCGGAAAAATGGAGCTAGTGGACCATAAAAGATGTAAGGGAATTAAGAAAAGTGTTGTTAAAGATGAGATCAAATTTGAAGATTACAAAAACTGTTTGGAATCAGGTAAAAATTTAATGCGAAAAATGAATACATTTTCCAGTGTTAACCACAAAATTTACACCACCACTGTTAACAAAATCGCTCTCAGTGCAAATGACGACAAAAGAGTTATTTTAAAAGACGGTATCAGTACTTTGGCAATAGGCCATTGGAGGGTTGCCCAAGAATAGGCTAAAATTATTTGGTTCTATAAAGCGTTCAGAGATTTGTATTTTTTAAAAATACAAATTCTTTTGTTGTTGGTTTTAAATTCTTTTGTTAGATTTTATTTTTTTAATATGAGATTCCAAATGAGTGTTTAGTTCCCTTTCTGTTTTAAAGGTTTTAAAACATTCTTGGCATTCCTCTACTATTGTACACAGTTTTTGTTTGTGGGCAAACCTTGTATGCAATCTTAGTGCTGTTTTTGTTTTTACTCCAAAGTTACAAGCTTTGCAGACAAAACCAAGGTCTTCATTGGCGCGCTGGTATACAGTTTGAGTTCTTGTTTTCTGGGACATTTTTTCTAGTAATTTATTTTAAAGTTTCCATAAAAATTTTCTCAATTATTTTTAATGTCCCAGTAATTATTTTTCTGGGACATTTTTCCAATTTTTTTTTAATGAGCCAGTAATTATTTTTCTGGCTCATTTGTTTACTAAATATCTTCTCAAATTTTTTAATGAGCCAGTAATTATTTTTCTGGCTCATTTGTTTACTTTTCTTTAATGAGCCAGTAATTATTTTTCTGGCTCATTTGTTTACTTTTCTTTAATGAGCCAGTAATTATTTTTCTGGCTCATTTGTTTACTAAATATCTTCTCAAATTTTTTAATGAGCCAGTAATTATTTTTCTGGCTCATTTGTTTACTTTTCTTTAATGAGCCAGTAATTATTTTTCTGGCTCATTTGTTTACTTTTTGAAAAACTTTGGCCGCCATTTTGAAAAATGATAGGAGTGGGGTGGGGATGATTTTTGTCAATGATAGGAGTGGGGTTGGGGGTGGTTTTGACAATAATAGAGTCGGGGGGGTTGGTGGTTTTGCCTATCATTTTGGTATTTTTGGGCAGGGGGGAACAAAAGGGAGAATGAGCCAGATGAGCCAGAGCCCGCCTTTTTACACTACTCACGTTTAGTATGATAAATAATTTTTTCAAACCCTTTTTCGAGCCTTCGCAGTTCGCTCAAGACGGGCGGCCGTGTAAAAAACATTTTGTGGGAGACTGAATCGTACCTGCAAACCGCGCAGGGGCCTGGAACTTTTTGCCTCACTTTTTGGTCCTTCGTTAGCGTTCCAGGTATCACATTTTAACTTACATCGAGTTCACTGGGTTGTTCCAACTTGTTCCAACAGGCTTGTCGCAAGATGTTATTGCCAAGCTTGCACCAAGTTGACAACAACTTGCGACGGACTTGTTATTGACAACCCATGTTTCGTTTGTCACAACAAATTGGAACAAGTCTGCAGAGAACCTCAAATAAAATCCGTACAATTTATGGACGTTTTGCTGTGTGCTTTTTAGCTTTTCTGGCGCCGACAAATTAATTTATGGTTGCTTTATCACGTTTGGTCGAACACAAATTCGTTGTGCTATTTTTTTACGTGTAAACCGCAATTTATAACAGGCTAAAGCCGCTAAACAGCTATATAATTTGATTGCTCAGTTCCCCGAAGCTGTTATAAGTATAACACGCCAGTTTTCCTAATAAATCAATACTGCATGGGACTACCGTTGCAGAAACGAACAACATATTAAATAGCGGTTCACTTGAAGCAGAGAACGTCTTTGTGTGGGTAATAAAACTTCAAAACGTTTTTTGTGAACAGAAAAGTGTTTGAAACAAAGAAAAAAATAAACAATAATGAAGAACAATTGCAGCTAATTATAAGCTAGTTATTGTTATTTATTCAAACTATAAATGTTTAGGAGAAAGACGGCACAACATCGGTTCATTTCTGATATCACAACACACCACGAAGACAGCCATATCGCTGCCAGGCATGTCGAGACATCACTAATTCATTTTGCAAAATTTTGAAAGATATCGACTTATCAAAGCTATAGGAACGTTAATACGATCATAATGCACATATTTATCACTTCAATCTTATGTTCAAGTTCACAACAGGCATATTTTAGGGTTTATAACCAAAAAAAACAGAACTTAGCTGAAATATCTTTAAGCCTAAAACTGTTTCCTCCACGGCCACGGCACTTCACGGCAAATTAAGCGACTTTCGAATTCGAATAAAAAACTGCTTGTGTGACCGATCTGTTACAAACCCTGTTTGTATTTCCAATTTAATGTTTGTGGACCAAGTTTTGTTTGTCCGAAAAATCTTTGAGTTTCAAAGTGTTTTTTTCGAACAGCTTTCAAATAAAGTTCGAAGCTTCGAGGCAAGAAACAGGAAGTAATGAGCTTGCATCATCCGATGCTCAGAGAGCCAATCATATGCGATAAAATATAATCACCAGCCAATGAGAATGAGATTACGAAAACAAACTTGCGTCACCATGGACGACCCTTGCCGTTGTCGTTGGCTAAATTTTACTTTTCACAGTTTGAAAGTTGAAACAGACCGGGATCCACCATTCCACGGATAAAAGTCTATCGGTTTTGATCGAGACACGATATGTGACTGAAATATGACTCTGGTTCGTGTTAAATCATCATACGTTCACCGTTTGGAAGAAGTTCTCAGTGGATTTGCATTTCAGTTTTGAGGAATGATATAAACAGTCGTTGGCAACATTCAAGATCAAATGTGTCGGGAGTGGCAGTTCATTTCTATTTTTAATTTACTTTCAAGTATCCATGCAAGTGCGTGTTTAAAAGGGACTGAACTGGTCCGCTGGTCCAGCACTCAACGTAAAGAGCTGTCAACTAAAAAGGGTGATCAGACTGGAACTTTCACAGTGCCAACCACGAATGAAACTGATGCTGAGGAGTACAAACGTTCAAAAAGAAATGGTATACTTTTATTTTTATGACAAACATTAATTTATCTTATTATCTGTTACTTATACCTTTAGTGCTGAGTTTATTCAGTTAAATAAACGTACTAAAACATTCAAATGAGTGAGTGAGTGGACCGAATTTTTGCAATGTATTGAATTGTCTTCTGTAAAATAAAATTGTTTTGATAGATATTTGCAGTTGTGTAAATTATATTTGACTTGTCTATATTCTATCTGAATTAGATTCCTTAAGTATAGAAATCACGAAAGTATCACAGGGTGTGATGATTTCGTTATTTCTAAACTTAAGAAATCCAATAATTCAGACAGAAATCAGTGCACGAACAACGCGAGAATAACGCGTGTTTCATCAAGCTTGTTACAACTTGTCAACTGCAGACTTGTTACATCTTGTTCACAAGTTGTTACAGGTCTGATGACGACAATATTGTTACGATCTGTTCACAACAAGCTTGCAGCAAGTTGTTGGAACAAGTTGTTACACGTTTGATGACAACAATATTGTTCCGGCTTGTCAGAACAACTTGCAACAAGCCTGCAAACAACCGGTTGCAGATTTGTCACGACAAACCGGAACAAGGCATGCGAACGCATCCGGATATCGGCTTGTTCATGACAATTAAGTTGTAACAGACAGACTGCAGACCTGTTACAACATGTGCGTTTCCAGCTGTGTACACTAACCGCTTCGCTGCTGTCTGTCTCGTCATATGCGGCAGGCATCACGTTTCATCCGAGTGGCAAAGTTGACAAATTTTGTTACAAATTTTCACCAACTGATACATTACCGAAGTTCTTCGCAAGTGCTTAAATGAAAGAACAATACATCTAATGTGTTTCTATCGTTTCGCTTTCTTCAGTAAATCAATTAAAGACTATATATTTAATTCTGCTTTTGACAAACATTAATCGCTTCATAATGAACCAATCAAAATCCTTACTTCAATTAGTCAGCCAATCAGAGCTCCCGTCCATGAGATGGACGGAGTCCCCAGTTTTGTTAAGAGTTTCCTCAAGCCTTTATTTTTCTCGCCTTCTCGCTCGCCCGCACCTCTGCCCGCGCTGCCGGATTTAGCGGAAGGCGGGAACAAATAAAGGCCTGACATTCAGGTTAAATTAGACGATTCTAGGTTAAGTTTCGGTCGTGTTTTTTTCTTTTTTGTGGTCGCGATGTTGCCCCAGCATGCTTTGCGAAACCGAGATTTCACTTTCATGGCGAGTTGTCTCTTGAACGAAGCTTTTCTTGCCATTTTATCGGTGTTTTTGAATATTTCCACGACATTTCTTGGCACACTACACAGCAGTCGTCTCAAACTGAAAGATGTCAGAGTAGTTGGACTGTCAGCGAATCAAGGTGTATTAAAAATAATTGGAAACTTTAAACTGAAGGAGTGAAGGACAGTCATGTTTTTAAATAATCGCGAAACCGAGGTTTGACCGAGTTGTCTCCGATGATCAGTGGTTGTCTCTTTTGAATGAAGCTTTTATTGCCATTTTATCGATGTTTTTGAATATTCACAAGACATTTCACTATTTCTCAGTTGTTTACTTGTTTGAATAGCTTTGCAAGTGACCGAGTAAGTTATATTATAAGTAATATTGGGCATTTCACTCGATGACATAGCAAGTTCTAAGGATTTTGGGTGAAGGAAAATTCGAGTGTAGATTATATATATTTTAAGACCAAACCGGGACCAGTTGCGAAAAATGCAACTACACAGGCCTTCCGGCAGGAATTGAACCCACGACCTTGCGATTCTAGTGCAATGCTCTGACCACTGAGCCACGGAGGGCGTTGCCGACAGCTTGATCGCGAGTTCTAGTATAAATGCGGCTGACAAAATATCAGTATAAATGCGGCTGACAATTGGCTTCAATTCATCATAAACATGCTTACAAAGGCTTTACAATGTTTACAACTGCACACGCCGGCGATCGCGGTAGACCTAGCACGTAAAAGATGACGAGCTATTTCAAAACAGGTTGGTCTTGGCCTTGCTATAATAATAAGCACCGAATAGACCAAATACCGGTAAGATATCAATATGTTGAACATGTTCGGTGCATGTCTAGATATCGCGTGTCGTATTACATTTGGAAACGTATGTTTTAAAACATGTTTAAATATTTTCTGTTTGTCCGAATTTAAATAAATTCTATATCAAAATGATCGCTTGAATTTGCCGAATCCGACACTATAGGTTTTGTCTACTAAATATATTAAATCCGTTGTTTAATTTTCAGAAAAACGGCCTTGTTTACATTTATACTACATTAGCAAACCTTCGGCGCTTCCTGCACCGCAGCAGTTCATATAAGACCATACATTCTATTTGTGAATGTTATGCATAAATTGCCATTGTCATGTAGTCTTGCTAGAGTACGCACAGGCTACGCGAAGCTTTCAGAAATCAGTAGCCCGGGTGAACGCCTGAGTAGGCGTCTTGTTGAAAATTTAGTTTCGCAAGCCGGGGCACTTTAATTGTTTCAGTCAATCCATTCTCAGTTAAAATTGTCGCAATGGACGAACCAGGCGGAAATCTTCCATTCTCGTTCCCAGATCCACGTGGCGCGGTCCCAACGAAACGTGGGCTCTGGGAACGAAAATGCAGTACTATCAAGCGGGACAAGCGGTAGGGCCACCGAGAGAGAGGGGGGGAGGGGGGGGGGGAGATTGGGGAGGGGAATTTCCCCCAGGGCCTCATACACTATAGAGCCTGAGAGATCAATGGGCAGCACAGAAATAATTGTTTTAAGAATGAATTTCCCAAGAGATCTTTAGTAGTTTAATCTACTGCAAGGATCCAAAATATTAGCAAAAATTGATTTAGCTATTTAGTTAAAATTTTAATAACCACAGCCCTCAAAATACAGGAAATACATTTTCAAAGACCCAAGAATTTAATTTCACCCTTTTTTTGGCTGTGTGTGTGGTGGCGGGGGGTGTTGGAGAGGGGCACCCGACCATACCATTTTGCCCCAGGCCTTCAGTCGTGCCTTTATGGGCCTCCCTATTTCTCAATATTCTCGTTCCCAGAGCCCACGTTTGTGTACACTGCGCCACGAAACGCAGGTTTTGGTCGAGGTCGGAGAGGTGCAGCCTGGTTCCCAGGCCTCTCTTTTTAACGTCGAGCGGCAGACGGAATTGTGAGATGCCTGGAATAAAATCTTTTGCCTGGCCCCAAATCTGGCCCCAAAACTGCCCCCAAATTATACAGGCATCCGTAACGGCCGTTTGGCGGAAAACCAAGGCAGATAACACTCACGTCGGTCTGCACAATTCTTTATAACATCATATAGCAAGGTTGGTCTACTGCCGAAACGTTAAAAAGCATATTTCGATTTGTATAAATTAATGTGTTTCAACACAATCACTTCCTACGCCGAACACTACTTTATAAAGCTTCGTATGTAACAACCTTTTAACGTAATGTAAAACAAAGAAACCTACTCGTTTGCTGTCTGCTAGTCAAGAAGAAGTTTGTTTAAGTGCCCTCGTTCATAAAGATTAAAGAATCCGAGCTCCAGCAGGATTCATGATAGATAAAGATGAACATTTTCCGCTAGTCCTCTTGCTCTATCCCTATTCTGTGACGTCACCAAAATACGTTCGAGAGAAAAGAGGACTAGCAACTAGTCTGGGAGAGGTGGAACTTTCTTCGGGACACGGTAACGTTTCCGAGCGTTTTCGCCATTGTTTACAGTTCTCAAGGGAATCGAGAACAATCGATTAGCTCATTACTTGAAACAATACGAAAACGCTCGGAAACGTTACCGTGTGCACATGGTCGACTTAGGACCCCCGGTTCCGGAGGGTTGTGGTTATATTTAGGGTTGCCGTGTGGTTGCGGTTAGGTTTAGGGTCAGGTTTAGAGGGGTGGGAGTCGGAGTGGTGGGTTGGGATTTCATTTCCTTAATATTCAGGATTATCCTGAATTCTAGACCATTTCACAATTCAGGATAATCCTGAATTCTAGATGAGAGGATATACATGTATATGCTGATTTCTCCGCCAATACAATCTCGTACCCAGAGCCTTCGCTGGCGGTTGCCGATTGAAAATAGCATACCGTAGAATCCCGAAAGTAGCGGCCCCCCTTACTTTCGGTTTTATCCGCTCGGTTTTATCCGCTGTTGGGGGCCTCTACTTTCGGGTAATATTCTTCTTTGTCCCTTCCTATTTACCACATTTAATTTCCTTTATTTTTTCCTTATGCCATTTCGACTTTGACTGTTTTACACTATAGCTTTGGTACGTCGTATTCTTAGTGACACGATATCAGTACAGGCCAGGGCCTCTCTGTAACTGCATAGTGGTAACATGATTTTCATTGCCCGTTTTTGCACCTTTTCAATGTCTTCACTTCTCTTCTTGAATGTTGAAATGCCACACTTGACATGCATATTCAAGGACAGGCCTTATGATTGTAGTGTACACGGTGATAAGAGTCTTTATGTCAGCACTCGATCGTTTTTAAAGCCTTAGCATACAAAGCCGTTTTCCTGCTTTTTTAACAATTTGATTTAATGCTCATTCCAGCACATGTTATCCTGGACAGTAAGCCCCAGGATACGAGCAGATTTCACTCGTTCGACAACGACGTCATCTACAGTTAATGGCGAAAAGGCGCGTTTCTCTTTTGCAAAGTCAATGACTAATTCTTTACATTTTTATTATTTATAGTCCAGTTATGAATATAATCCACTAGATCTTGCAAATTACTACCACAATCCGGAGCAATATTTTCTGTTACAGTACTGTCATCGATATATTTCCATCGGTTAGTCCACTGAATCCACTAAAAGATCGTTTATCATTACCAGGAAAAGTATTGGTCCAATTACCGTTCCTTGTGGTACTCCTCTGTTGATTGTTTTCCATTCTGATACATAATGGACTAATTTAACACGTTGTTTACGTTCCGTGAGGAAACTTCTTGTCCAGTTTGTTATAGTTGATGGTACGTTTATGTCGATTAATTTCTGTAAGAGTATGTTACACGCCAGGAAATTAATAGCGCAAATTGGTCCACGAAAATGTCTCTAGTTCCCAATAGTCCGTTTCGTCGGATTTCGCGCGGTCATGAATATCCATTGACATAGCAAATGTTTACAAACTTTCGCGGTTCGTTCCGAAGACTGGGTCAAAGGCTTGGTCTCTCTTGATCATATCCAAAATCTCCTAACTCTTAGCTTTCGTTTAGTATATTGGGCGTGCTGTACTATAATTTATGCGTTGTCCATATATTTCCATGCCTATATTTGACAACGCAGACAACTGCGAGCAGTGTAAAGGAGAGGTAAATACATTTTGTTTACTTGATTTACTGAAAAAAGCGACACGATAGAACCACAGAAGATGTGTTGTTCGTTCGTTTAAGTGCTTGCGAAGAACGTTTGGTAATACATGTATAGGTGAAAATTTGTAACAAAATTTGTCAAAATTTGCGGCGCGGGTGAAAGGTGATGCCTCTGTTATTGGCCGCTATCAGAAGTACGTTTGCTGCTAGCCTGCTTCGTCGGTAACTCTATGTCTTTGTAGTTGTGTGCGCAATCTTTTACGCGAGTTTCTACATGGCATTTAGCGACATCAGTGGCCACAGATTTGCCTATAGAGGAGTCTAATGACCGACGTTCTGTTAGTAGCCTGTCTCTTCTTGGTCTTGAGTAAAGAGGCATCACGTTTCACCCGTGTCGCAAATTTGACAAATTTTGTTACAAATTTTCACCAAGTGATACATTAATAAACGTTCTTCGCGAGCGCTCAAACGAAAGAACAACACATCTTCTATGTTTCTATCGTTCCGCTTTCTTCAATAAATCAAGTAAAGACTACAAATTTAACTCTACTTTTGACCAACATAATTAACCACGTAGAAAATCTGACAAATTTAATTACAAATTTTAACCTATTGATGTATTACCAAACGTCCTTCGCGAGCGCTCAAATGAAAGAACAGCACATCTTCTGTGTTTCTATCGTTTCGATGTCTTCAATAAATCAAGTATGACATGATAATTTACTCTGCTTTTGACCTACACTAACCGCTTCGCTGCTGTCTGTCTCGTCATATATATGCGGCAGGCTTCACGTTTCATCCGAGTGGCAAAGTTGACAAATTTTGTTACAAATTTTCACCAACTGATACATTACCGAAGTTCTTCGTAAGCGCTTAAATGAAAAAACAATACATCTAATGTGTTTCTATCGTTTCGCTTTCTTCAGTAAATCAATTAAAGGCTATATATTTAATTCTGCTTTCGAAAAACATTAATCGCTTCACTGATGTCTGTATTGACGATCGTCATATATGCGGCTTGGAAATGCGAGAATAACGGATAAATTAAAGCATAAAACAACGCGACCAATATACGAGACGAAAGCCAAGATATTGCAGATTTTGAATATGAACGGGAAGAAGCAAGATTTTGATTCAATCTTCCGAAATGATAGCCAAAACGTACGTTGTAATCCATTTCCAGTATCCATGACGGAGCAATTCCAGACAAAAATGGAACTGGGCGCTAGCGACATAACCTGGCCCAATTGTTGACCTTAATTTCCTAGCGTGTTATATGTAACCATTAGCCTGCAAAGCAGGCCCTACAGTACAGGTACCCAGCCTGATTCGGGCGGGCTTTGAAAAAATATAGGCCTTACCCAAGAGCCGGCTCGCAGGCTATGTAACCATTTTATCATCATTAATTGTCAGTTACTACGGAAGCGCGCTCTTTTCAAAAGAGCCGCTACTTACGGGGGGGCCCCTACTTACGAATGGTCGCTACTTACGGGGGGACCGCTACTTTCTGGGCTGGGCGCGGTCCCAAAACGTGGGCTCTGGGAACGAGAATGGATCTTCGCAAATATCTTTAGAGTCAGTCCTTAGTTAGCCAATCAAAACACTTCCCGATATCTGGATTATCCCAGAGATTATCATCCTTCGTTTGCGACTTTGCGTGCCAGCGAAGGCTCTGGGTACGAGATTGCTGTCAGTATAACTTTTTTTGAAATAATTTTTTTTATATTGAACTTAATTCTAGGAACTTTATTTCTTACCATTTTTTTTGTTAATTTTAACTCTGATGTGTACGATAACCTTAAAACAAGTAGACAATGAATTTGTATATTAAAACATTTTCCCACCGCAGTGGCGAGCGGAGATAAGACCCTGGGTACGAGGTTGACATTTCTGCAGAAGAAAGTTGTTCCTTTGTGAAAGCAGAACTAAACTTATAACCAGCATTAAAGTTAGTAAAGGTAACACATGTGATGAATAATTGCAACTGTGGCGCATTCTATGGCGCAACATTTAATATCGGCTGCAGATTGCACAACATCGTTGCAATTGGGCACGGGTTTGGTAGAGGGGGTACCCAAATAACAATCGCTTTCGTCATTAGTTGTGGGCACCCTCTGGCAACCGGATAAATTCTCCGTGTTCCATGTGACCGGTCTCTTTGATTCTCAGTCTTCACAAGGGAAGGTATGAATTTTTTTTGTCTGTTTCGAATCCCTTTTCATCTGGTAGCTTTATTTCACCAAAGGGATAATTTAAATACTTAATTCTACACTTCATATCTGTCTTTCGCAATTTTAAACTTTTAATAGTATCGAACAGCGATTTTTTGTAGAAATTCTCGTTTAAAGCTATGGCTTTGAAACCCATTCATCATGAATCATGATGTCCGGTCATTGAGGTTTTTTTTTTGTTAGTTTCACAACTTTTACTGGTGTGAAATAAATTGAACTGTTTACGTCTTTTTATATAGCGAATTATCTGTCTCTTTTGTTTCTTGTTCCGTTTGAAAACCGATAGAAACGGGGTTTGGTCGGTCAAATATATGTTCGATGACGTTGCCATTTGAAATTCTCAAACTTCTTTTCTTGATCACATTGAAGTACTATTGATGTTTCAAAAACGTTATGTGATTTGTTAGATAGCAATTTTGCGAAAGATTTCATATTTGCCGACGTTTTTGGTACTGATAAATCACGTATAATTTCTTGATTTGTATATATTCTAGCATCTCGCAGACTGTTGTATAAAAGGTTCTCACAACCTCACTAATAAAATGGGAAAGGCAAAGGCTCATATTAACATCGTTGTCATTGGACACGTCGATTCTGGCAAGTCTACAACAACTGGCCATTTGATTTACAAGTGTGGAGGTATTGACAAACGAGCCATTGAAAAATACGAGAAAGAAGCTGCCGAGGTAAGAAGAGTGAAAACATTATTTCCTAAAAAAGGAATTACTTGTACTGATATAGTATAAAATATTAAACGAAAATTTTCTCCGTGGTAGGCCTGACTCCATGTGGGATAGTTATTTTACTACCAATTTAGGGACAATTAAAGTATAATTACCCCCCCCCCCCCCAACGTGAAGTTGTATAACTTTAACTAACCCTTTCCTTACTGGCCCTCCAGAGACAAAATAGTATAATATTTCCTGGTATAAATGAGAGATCTATGCATTTCATAGTACAGATGAAATCAAAACATACATGTGCAGTAGAATTAGGAGGTATTATACAAATACACAGAAATGAACAGGCCAGATTGTAAAGTTTGTTGTTCACGGGAAGATGTTCCCTGCGCACTTTTTTCAAATTTGAACTGCATCCATGCAAAATGGGTTAAATATATCCGCATCCACGCAAAATGGGTTAAATATCAGCATCCACACAAAATTTACAAACATATCTTGAGTAATTTATGTATTTCACAACAACCCGCATCGTATCCGTGCATTTTCCGATCCTTTGATCCGTCTTACCCGCACACTTAGGAAACTTTACAGTCTGGTAAACAGGCTGGGATATTTTCAAGCATTTAAGTCTACTACCAATTTTAGAAGAATATTCGAGTTTATTATGTTTTGATAAAGTGTAAAGACAACCAGGGGAGTCTGGGGGAATGCTCCCCCAGAAAATTTCAGCATTTTTGAAAATTTCCAGTGATTTCTGTGAAGAATTTGCCAAAAACATCTCTCAAAAGTCAAGTGTATAAATATGCAGATATTCTAATTTTCTGAAGATAATGATTAGTGGATTGATTTTATAATGATGAAGAAATAATGAGAATTCTTATTGAAGTAGGTTGTAGCATGGGTCTTGTGGGTCATTATGTCATCCGCTGTCCATAAGCTGCATGGGTACATCATGGATGCCATTAACTGCAATCTTGAGCTCATAGTCTCCCTACTTTTTTCAGTGGGGGAGACTTTGGGGAAATTGGATTGATCCCCCATTTTGATAGTCTCCTTCGCAGCTGTCAGTTCGGGTTTGTTCTCACTCCCCTCAACTACCGGCTGCTTACGCGAGCAGTAAATTCCTTTTCAATTGTTGACCAATCAGAGTCAGACTTACAATAAAGTGAAACCTGAGTTTTGCGACCCCCATGTTTTATGACCACCTGTCATATATGACCACTTTTTCTGGCACAGATGATTTGTAGTTGAAATATACCTGCAATGAATGACCACCTGCCTTACATGACACAACCGCTTTTTAGTGTCCCAAACAAGATATTTACCTGTTATGAGCAAAATACAATGAAACAATCCAAAACCATGAGTAATATTTGTTAACTTTTTAGACAAGTTTGATCTTGATCGTTTACCACGACAAGTTTGTATATTTTACAACTGCTTTTTAACTTGGAAAGGAAAGTAACAAAACTGAGTGTTCACATCTAAAAAATACTACCGGTATTGGAAGATTGTAAATAAAGCCAAGAGCTTTTAACAAGACCAAACCAGCGCAAAAATTGAATCAAACGTAACAAAAAAACACAGTGCAAAAACTGAAGTGAACGGCAGTACGATACCATTTTGATGTGGAAAACGTCGCTCTAAGGCCATGATATTAAACACACAAATCTAACTTTAAACGAGCATACACATAATCTGCAAAAGTTGTTTGGGTCTTCCACGTCGTTTGCTATTCTTCCACGCTTGATGGGTTTCGTTTCACAATGAAAATATGAAATTGACACATTTGCCATCATATATCACATTTTGAAAGTTGTCAAAACATTGACATCACTATTATTAGCTCACATTCTGATTGGTTCAAACATATTCAGTGGGCAGAATTAAAAAACACATGGTTTTTGGGCAGGTGGTATTTCCTGTTGCCCACCTACCACCCACGCCCGAACCCCCCTAATACTGACAGCTACACACAGGCTAAATTAACGTGGGCAGGAGTCGCATTACAGGCAGGGTCTGAATTAGCGCTCAAAAACAGCTTCGCAATTTTTTTTGAAAAATTTCTTGTTAGAATACACATTATTTTTAGGACCCACCCCTCTGAGAATACAAATTTTCAGGAACGTCACAAAAGTGAATGTGCATTTTGCGCTGGATAATTAACAGACCTTTTCGTAAGGAAAACTGCATGTGTGCGGTAATTCGCACGTGTAATTAACTTAGTGCTGAGTTTAAACTGATCAGTTATGGCATGGTAATATGAACAGCAGACCCATACTTTTATATTCTCTACACATCTGCGTTGTCTTTTTTATACGAAAAGAAAGCTGTGTTGCTTGATTCCGTTTTAAGTGTTATCTTTCGCTTTAACATGTTAAGCCCTAATCATACGAGAACACAAGTCATCGCAATTTGGCAGTCATAAATTTCTGTGGCAGTTGTTCGAACACCCTAATTAACAAAATAAAGGTTTCATGAGTGTTTTAAACAAGTTTTAACTTTGTCACGGTACATGATATTTTCGAGAAACTATTCAGAGCGGCTGGCTGAGATAGCGTGACTGCCAACTTGCGATGACTTGCATTCTCGTTTGATTAGGGCTTTAGTTTAGTTGTAAAATGTAAAACCTACTACGCTGTGAAAACTGTTACTCTATGCTGAAAGACAATATACATCGGTTGCAAGACCTTACCTTGTGTTGTGAGACCTTATGTTACGTTATGTGAGACCTTACCTTACATTGTGAGACATCATGTTACATTGTGAAACCTTGTGTTACATTGTGAAATGTTACATTGTGAGACCTTACCTTAGGTTGTGAGATCTTACATTACGTTGTGAGACCTTTACCTTAAGCTGGTTTTCCACTGGCGAATGTTGTCGCACAAAGCGACCTTTTTCTTTTGTCTTGTGAGCTCAAGTGGAACTAATTAGAAATCTTCTCCATTCTATTCAATTTTGATAATAGAAATGTCACCTCACTCCACAAAATTTGCCAGTGGAAAAGCGGCTTTACGGTTATGCTGTGGGATGTGACATCAAAACTGTCACACATTTCAAAATTGCAATGTAAATGAACAATTGAACATGGTATTTCACACCTGCGAAAAATAGCATGCGTAGTTGAGTTTGCGTGTGTGTGCCGGTGCATGAGCATGCGATTGCACGCGTCAATGAAAGGTCTTGAATCAAGTAATCATAACGTTCCTGTCTATCTCTGCCATCTTTTTTAAACTTCTTCCTATCAGCGATTTATCCACAATCTAGGATTTAAACTTGTCTCTGAGCGTCTAAATATTCAGTGATTGATTGAATTCTTGTCAAAAACTCCTCGCAAACAGAGCATCTTAATTTCTCAACCTTTTTACCATCTCCACTAAAACTTTTTATTATCACGTTTGAAGTGTGATATTTTTTGACATGCGAGATGGCAGCTGCAAAGCCGAAACTTGCAGAAACTCGAAGGCAAGACTTCCTGCATATATCCGGCATGAGGATTTAGTGAAGCGCATGACAGGGATTTCAGGAAATGTAGAAAAATAGAAAACAGCATCGCTAAAATTAATGAGCTTCGCAACTTTCAGAGAAATTGCTTCGCAGATTTTGCAATTTTTAAAATCACTTCTCAATTTGCGATTTGTGAAGCGCTAATTCGGACTCTGACAGGGTCAATTAAGTTGGGCATGAAACAGTTAAATGGAAGTTGCAAACAAAAAATGTTTCACTAAGAAATATGACATGTTAAACATGTGCCATAAGGCCCATATCAAATTATAGTAGAATCCTGAGGTTCAAGTTACCCAGGGTTCGACTTATTGGGACTCAACAGTAATTAAAGTTGACTGTTTCTTTGTGGACGAGAATCCATCATGTACTTCACATTTTTCTGTTTTTTCTTGAATTATGCCACGGTTTGGGTTTTACATAACTTTTTCTGGTTTTATGTAGATGGGTAAAGGCTCTTTCAAATATGCTTGGGTTTTGGACAAACTGAAAGCAGAACGTGAACGTGGTATTACCATTGATATTGCTTTGTGGAAGTTTGAAACGGTCAAATACTACGTCACTGTGATTGATGCACCTGGTCATCGTGATTTCATTAAAAACATGATTACAGGAACATCTCAGGTATGTAGCTTAGATGAATAACTTGGTTATTGTGCCAAAATGTAATTCACAAAAATCATGAGAAAAGAGCATGTGATGTCCAATGTTGTTATAGATCTTAAATACTTCCCTAGCAGGGATATTTCCAAACGATTAAGTCTACTACTGTTTTTTTACTACCCCCCCCCCCCCCTCCTATTCTATCTTGGTGCTTATCGATTGCTGATCATCCTGAATAATCGTGATCATTACGAGAGTCGAGATAAAATGACAATGCATGAGTGTGATCATTGAGAAATAAAAACCATGCACAAAAATCTTATTTCAATTCCATTTTGTTGAAGTCTTAAGTGAACTTCAAGCTTCTTCAGTTGCGATTTGGATTGTTAGGATAGAACAGAAAGTGCTTCTGGCAGTACTCAATCTCACTCCCAGTACTCGGCCCACAATATTGCACCAGAACTGAGTGGGAAGAGTACTGGGAATGAGATTTGGCTGTACTGTGCCTCGCAATAATGCGCTTCATCTCAAGGTTCAAATTAATGGTTCGTGATTCACGAACCAAATTACAAACTTAACAAATCGAAAATAACGAGTGACTTTTGAAACTTTATATGATCGCATATTCGGAGCTAGAGGCCTAGGTACTAACACTGAGCTGGTCTCACATAGCATACATGAAGTAGTTTACGTTAAGTGGTCAGCGGTACTGAGGAAGCATTTTTCAAGTAGCTCAGTGAGTAGCTTCCTCATCACACAAGTATCCTGAAAAGTGCAGGAAATTAAAGAAAAGTTCCAACGTTGACATTTCTCTTCTGACAATTTCGGACTTGGAAGATGAGAATGACGATGATGCGGTCGACTGGAACCAGGACTGGTACTGAGTAAAGGCCGCTCCACAGCAGGCTCTGGGAACTGATTGAATCGATGCTGAAGCTAAATATCACTCATGCATGTAATATAATTTTACTAGAAATACATAAACGCAACAACCCCTCACCCGCTTTTACCTTCTTTTTTGAAACACACCCACCCACCCAACCAACTACCCCCTGATTAAAATAAGCACTCCTGATTATATCCAGCCAATATAAAAACAAACAGATATAAAAACAAATGATAATCCTCAAGTTAATTATATAATTTATGGATGACTAATAAAACTGATTTAATGAATTTGAACATACCAATTTCATTAAATTCTGGTTGTAAAAAATATATTGTTTTTAGGAGGTTTCAAAAAGAATTATTTTTAGCAAGCCTTTAAATGGCTTCCCTATGCATACATGTTTTGCAAAGGCAGAATTAAAAAAATACATTTATAATAGAGTCTGAGATAAAACAATTCAGTAGAATCGGATTCCTGAAAGAAGTATTTTAAAACAGACCATGTTTCAGTCGAAAATTTGGAAATATAGCCAAGAAAATCGACAAAGCCCATGAGTATTTTTAATAATAAAAAGTGCATGCAAAGTCAATGAAAAACATCGCGTCTACATAATTCTAAGGTAGTGTTTTAAGTTAGCTTTAGTTAAGCTGACTTATGGTCTGAACGAGCAAAGGGAAAGCATGAAAACATATATTGTTTTAGGTTAAGCGAAAACTTCAAAACAACATAAAGACAAGGTATTAGGTATACTGAAACTGTATACGTTCGTTCGTATACAGCAGTTTGTGAAAGTCTTCGTTTTGAC
This sequence comes from Paragorgia papillata, assembly GCA_035771165.1. Classification (NCBI taxonomy): domain Eukaryota; kingdom Metazoa; phylum Cnidaria; class Anthozoa; order Scleralcyonacea; family Coralliidae; genus Paragorgia; species Paragorgia papillata. The sequence continues at coordinate 2,611,752 of JAWNZC010000400.1, forward strand.
CTCTTGCAAGTTGCACATTTACACGAGAAGTGCTATCTTGACGATATTATGTCGCCATCACCTGGATCAGTGAATGCCGTGCAGTGAATCACAAACACCTAATCTCGAATAATGATTTATCAATGTTTCTTGCAAAATCATTGCAAGATGTCTTCCACAAATTAGAGATAGCAAACTTATAAAACTAAGATCTGAGGTTGTCATGATCCAATCTTAGTACATTCAATTTGATTCAAACTGAGACGTTAGCACGCATCGCTAAACTGTTTTGCTACATGTTTTTAGTCTAAAGTTGAATATTTTAAACTCCAAATTACATACCCGATAATCGTTAGATGCGTTACATTGCTTCTGGCTTTCTTATAACAGATTTTTTGAGTTTTCAGTAACGAGTATAGTTGATAGTGTGAAATTTACATCTTCGGATTGTGCTTTGAATGAGGATTTTTACAGACTTCCGGAAGAATGTGATTGGTTTGATTCGCGACATTTGCATATTAATTAAGTGGGCGTTATCGATTTACCCCTAGGATTGTTGCAGGCTCTCATTTCACAGCGCCGCGTTCAGAGAGCCTGCTCGCAGGCTATGTTAGCCTGGTTTCAGTTAGCCATTCGAACGGCTTCAGTTAGCCGTTCAAACGTTTTCAGTTAGCCGTTCGAACGGCTTCAGTTAAAATGGGGGTAAAAATCAGGCATATTGATGAAACTTTTTTAAAATTCACACCAGTTTTCAATAGTTAATTCGAACCTTGCATCTATATGGTTACCACTAAGGACCCAAACTACCACATTATATCGAGGCTTCACTGTGTGTTGTGTAGAAGCCAACAATGATTGGGAAAAAATGGCAACCACACTACAGGCCTCTCTGGGAAGAAACAACAGAAGCTTGACAAAAAGAGCTTGCAAATGTGGTAACCGTAAGGTGCTCTAAAACGAGCACCTTGGAAAGTTATGGTAGACCGATCACAAAGGAATTTGGTGGCTGGCACCATTTTTGTTTATCAAGACATAATAATAATTATTGGCATATGTGAAGTAGTAATGGTAACCCACATGGCTATTATATATTTATTGTAAGATACAGCTAAATCAATTAAGGTTGTCCTGGCCAAAGCCAAAAGGTTGAAGCCAAGCGCGAAAAGTACGATTTGAATTACTATTTAAATAGCGAAGCGCACATTAATTACTATATTTATAAGCCAAAATCATACAAATAAACCAAACTTGCCTCTGGGAATTATTAACGAGCATTTTCGTGCTTGGCTTTGACCTTTAGGCTTTTGGCTTTGGCCAGGACAACAATTGATTTAGCTGTATTTGATAAAAGGTGTTTTGAGGTGTGTTTTACGAGCACCTTTCCCGGAGAGGCCTGCCACACTATGTATTCAACAGATGTTCCCTTATTGATACTGTAGCTTGTTGGTTATTGCAATAATTTCATGCTGTGAAGATGATTGTGTAAAGCCATTCTAGACATTCAAATTTTCAGGGGGAGAATGTCCCCATCCCTCTACTAGCCCCCTCCTGTTGCCCCTGTGTTGCCGTGTTGGGAATTCCTGGTGCTTTAAAACAAACGCCATTTACAGGGTTTTTTTGTTCTAACAATGAACATTCCTTTATTAGGCTGATTGCGCTGTTCTCATTGTGGCTGCTGGAACAGGGGAATTTGAAGCAGGTATTTCCAAAAATGGCCAGACTCGTGAGCATGCTTTGCTTGCGTATACTCTTGGTGTGAAGCAACTGATTGTTGCGGTAAACAAGATGGACAGTACAGAACCTCCATATAGTTCCAAACGATTTGATGAAATTAGTAAGGAAGTTTCTGCTTATGTGAAGAAAATCGGTTTCAACCCAAAGACTGTAGCTTTTGTTCCTATTTCTGGTTGGTGTGGGGACAACATGTTGGAGGAAGGTGATAACATGCCTTGGTTCAAGGGGTGGACTGTGGACCGAAAGGAAGGAAGTGCCAGTGGAAAGACATTATTTGAAGCACTAGATAGCATTCTTCTTCCAAAACGGCCAACAGATAAACCTCTTCGACTTCCTCTTCAAGATGTATACAAGATTGGAGGTATGTTACTAGTTTTTCCACATAGAACAGTACAGCATAATATTAGGGAAGTTGTCAAGACAGATTTTTCACTACAAACTTTCTGTCTTATGAATTTTTTTTAAGTATGTTTAAGGTTTTCCTATTTTTAATATGTACAAAATTTTAAAGAGTTTTACCAAAGCAAATGTGTGATATTTGAGCATTTGTATCGCTCGGATGGCTGCTGACGTAACAAAATATCAACTCGACAAGATTGGTATTTACGTATGTGCCGACGTCATACTCGTTACTAGTCCTTTCTTAAAATTACTGGAGCCATCTTAAACTTTCAGTAGACAAAACCAATGGTGCTGGATTCAGCAGATTCCAGCGATGATTTTGATGTAGAAATTCCATAATAGAATTCATTAAAATCATACTAACAGAAAATATTTAAACATGCTTTGAAACACACATTTCCAAATGTAATATAACACCTACATGATATCTAGACGACTGGACATGCTAGTTCAGCATTATTCAGTGCTTATTACTTGCATGTTTTGTAGTTGTTGGTGCAAGCAGCAGAAACCTTCTTTGCATTTCTCTCATAATTTGCAGATTTGAGGTCTTAAGTGCCTATGAAAAGAAAATTATGTTTGTCTTATTTTTGAAAGAACACTTAGTAACATCTATTGCAGTTTTTCATTTTCTTGCTTTGTTCTGGAGATATTTTAGTTTGTTTGATATGCAAATTAAACATTTTGACGTCGTAGGTGCATAATGAGCTAATGGAGAAGGTTAGATACCTTTTCTAAATTAATGCGAATGAAGCATGTGGATGTGTTTTGCCCATATGGTCTGGAAACTCAGCTAAAGTCTTTGGTCTATCTTTTTGTTTGCCTTTATGCATTTTTGTGCACGGTGTATGGTCACTGAACACATTGTATTTTAGTATAATGAACGAATTGTCCAATAGCAACGTTTCTGTTCATTCACTCAACCGTGCTATTTAAATATTAATAAACCTAAAACAAAGGATGTGCACGGTGTAAGGTACGGTTCAACATAAAATCACAGCTCATTATAGGCGCTTTGAAGTTTGCCGAGTTTCCAGACCATATTTCGATTGACTATGCCACAACACTAAACATGTAGATCTTCAAGTGATTATTATATTTGACAATATATCGATAACTCATTATGCGCGTGTGATGTCAAAATGTTTAATTTGCATATCAAACAAACTAAAATATCTCGACAACGAAGCAAGGAAACAAAAAAAAACTGCAAAAGATGTACTTTCAGTTTCCCATTTCGATATGGCTTGTCATCTTTGTAGGTCTACTGCAATCGTCGTGTGCAGTGGTGAACATTGTGAGCATAATTATTTAAAATCAGCACAGTTATATATTCAGCAAAAACCTTCAAGAACACACCTCGACCAACGCCAAGCTGTTGCAAGAAAGAACTCGGCTAGTGAGGCCAGGGTGCCACGCATGATGCACACATAACCTTAAGGTCGAATGTGTAAAAATGCAATTTGATGACCCCAAAAAACCCCTAAAAAACCACACACCGAAATGGAGCTGAAACCTAGACTCGGCCTACCACAGTAGCCCAAAGAACAAGTCTTCCGAAAAACCCAGGCGAGAAACGCCCGATTTTTCGTTATTGTACTGTATGTTGTCAAGCCGGTTTAGTGCAACCAGGGTCTAAGACAAACATGAATGGGAATAGAGGGGCCCACAGATATTTTTGACCAGGGCCTGTGTATTGTCACTTTTTCCCCGAGCCCGCCCGGAGCCCGGTGAGGGTGCTAATCTCGACATGCGTGGAGTCCACTTTACACGCGTGTTAAAATGCGAATCAGTTTGAGCGATCTGAATATTTGTATGTATGTATGTGTGGACGGACCACGCGCGTTGAAGATTGTGGGGCACTGGAAACAGTATAGTTCTTGACAAAAAATATTTGAACTAATATATTCTTGACAAAAAGACTTGAGAAAGGAGTTTTTGGGTTAGTACATCCCTTTCAAAAGAACAGAAACAAATCAACGTTTGTGTATAAAGTCTTGAGTAAAGGAAACCCGTCAAACCGAAACTCGAAAGAAGGAAAAAGAAATAGTCAAAATAGAAAACCAACGAAGATAAAGGCCGAAAAGTTTAAGCTACGGTAAAAATATAGAGCAGTCGCTCTCAGTAATCACCGAACATTTAGCAAAACTGTTCGAGTTTCCCTGTTTACATCCTATCACTGTTAATTTTGTTTTATATTTTGTGTGTCCTTGAAGTATTTTAAATGTATCGTATCCATTGCATGTTTTTTCTTGCCAATTCCCATTGTATTTTTTACCTGTGGCTGCCGTCTTATCTTCTTTTAAATAGTTTTCTTATTGTAAAACTACTTATGACTTAGCGGTTGTTTATAATTTAGCATGAAAAATGGGAAGGAACATTTTTTCTTTTGTAAAACGTACAAATGCTGTTGAAATATTTATTAACATGTATGTGAAGACATTTTCGGCAATTCAGATTTCGAAATAAAAAATTAGTTTAAATAAAATATAAAATGCCATAAATGAATATAGCCGTGGCAGACCGCCAGCCAGGCAGTTTGAGTAGTTTTCAAAATGCAAATATTTTAGATACCAAGCAATGTTCTTTGTAAACATGGGAAGAAAGAACTGAAGTATAACCCTAATATTTTGATAAAATTTTGAAGCCTGCTTCGGTAGTGTGGTGGTAACATCGTCGGTTTGCACGCGAACGAGATCGAGTTCAAACCTGGGACGCGACGTGCAATTTTCTTCATCTCAATATATTTTAAGAAATATCATCCTTAAATTTTTCTTTGTTCTTTGTTGCATTTTTCTTAAAAAAAATAGAGTTTTTGTTTTTTTATTTCAAATATTCTACCAGGCCTCCAATAAAAATAGAGCGCATGGGGGGGTTGCTGTAAAAGCGGGCGAGGGGTTATTGCATTTATGTATTTCTAGTTAGCAGGATATTTTGAAGGTAAAGGTATGTGAGTGATGGGATGGTTTTGTTTTATTTCTAAGGAATTGGAACAGTACCTGTTGGTCGTGTTGAAACTGGTATTTTGAAACCTGGTACGGTGGTCACATTCTCCCCAACTAACCTTTCCACTGAGGTAAAATCTGTGGAAATGCATCATGAGTCATTGCCAGAAGCTCTACCTGGAGATAATGTTGGTTTCAATATCAAAAATGTTTCGGTAAAGGAGATCAAGAGAGGGTTTGTTACTGGTGACAGTAAGAATGATCCACCAAAGGAAGCAGACACCTTCAATGCTCAGGTTAGTTCTACTGTATATAAAAATAGTAATATAGACCCTTTTAATAAGTATAGAATTCGTAATTCTCACCTTTTGACGTCAATTTCTTTTTAATTTTTCTTTTGAATTCTTTGTCTTAGCTTTTGTATATTTTCAATAGAATTCAAAAGGCTGAAAATGAATTCGATCGAGGAAAATGACGTACGCTGCACTTATTAAAAGGGTCTATAGCACCACATGTCATCACAGGAACTGGGGTTGGTCGATATTACGAAAATTATTCGCCGTGGTTATAGTTCGACACCGGATCTTTCTATTTGACGGCTATCGATCCAACATTGACATAACGCGTGCGCAACACAGTCTATTTTAACTTAGTGCTCGTCGGATCTTTTCAGCCGCAAACAGGGTATTTTCGTAGTGTTGGTGGGTGGGGAGCGGATATAAGACCCTGGGTACGAGGTTCCGAAGTTTGTTCGTTATTTCCGAAGTTGGCCACGAACTTGGCAAATTCATTACCTAGCGTAGCCAATCAGGTTGCGAACCTCGAAACAAAGTTGCGAGATTGGGAAGTTTGAAATTTGAGTAGTTCAAATAATCAGATCGATCTGATCCGAGGAGTCGGCAATTGACCGTACCGATAAAGATGGCGACTTGTACATTTAAACAAAAAAAACCAATTGTAGTAAATAGGAAATGAACTCCGTTGTGGTTGATCATGACGTTCATAGAGAAAGGCATGTATTTCCGTAGCTAGGGTACATAAGCGAGAGCAAAAACGTTGTAAAGATAGATCGAATTAGACTGTAAATTAATGTGATTAAATAAAAGAAAACGAAAGAATAATACAGTCCCTGAATTGTGTGGATCAGCGCGCGAGAGAAGATTCCTCTTTACGCAGTGAGGAAATTCTCGACACAACGAACTTCGCAACTCTGATTGGCTACTACGTAATGAATTTGCCAAATTCGTGGCTTACTTCGGAAATAACGAACAAAGTTCGGAACGCTTTCGTCAGAAGTTACGTGAAATCCTTTAAGTGCTTTTGTTGCTTGATTTCGAAGATATGTTCAACTAAAGCAGCCTAGTCCCGTCGTTCTGAAGATGAGACTGGTACCTGGGTTTGACGTCACCGCTAAAGGTGCTCCAGGCCTAGCAGACTTCAGTATTTTTTAAGATGGCAGTATTTAATACAATTTCTGTACTTTGTAGAAATATTCGTTGTAATAACCTAACGACATTACACAATGCGAAATACAACAATTAAAATCACAACATTCTGCAAACACGAATTATCGATTAAGCACAGCGTCATTACTGTAATACTCAAATACAGGTCAAGTGGTGTAAATATCAAATAATAAGCTTGATTTAATCGCAGATCGAGGTTAAGCAGGTTCTTAGTTATTAGGATGGAACAAGTAAGGATGGGGTCTGGTGACCAGGGCCCACTTTTTGAAAATCAGGGACCATTTTACTGAAATCTGCTAGGCTCTCTCGCTCAGCGCTCGGGCACAGGCGCCCTTGCTAGCAAATATTATAACAGCGAAGAGAGAGGGAGAGAGAGACGGGGACTAGTGAATTCCATAGTAGAAATACTAGATATGCAAACTTAAATTTCATTTGCCCAAAATTTGTGAGAAAGGCGGAAGGAGGAAAAACATTTAGCGTAACAACCACACAATTATGGAACAGTCTGCCATTAGACCTCGGGAGACAAAAAAGTGCGCATTTATTTAAGAACAGATATCAAGATTTATTACCAGCTATTACTGTATATTTACATATTTGTTTTTGATTTATTTTTTTAATTGTAAATATTATAAATTGTAATTGTATTTCATGTATTTTAGATTTAGTAATTTTGAGGGCTACAAGTTTATTAGTGTATTTAACACTATTATGTACTACCCTCTTGAAATAAAGTTACTACTGCTGCTACTACTGCTGCTGCTCCTCCTCCTCCTCCTCCTCCTACTAAAGAAATTAAGGGGTCGGTTAGGAGTGTCGAAATTCCAGCCCGGGCAGCTCCAACCGGGATGGAAGCCGATATCCGGGCTGAAATGAAATTCAACCAGGAGTGAAATTCTTGCCAAGTTATAGCAAGTTAATGTTATTAACCCACATTTATTCGTAAAGTCGCACTTAAATCGCAGTTTTTCTAATCGGGCTGAAAGTCTCCATGTAATCGGCCTCTAAGGTTGTAGAGATCAGTAGTTGGTAGCCCGAGTGGACGCCTGACCGTCTTATTGAATTTGGATTCAGTTGTAGTGTATTTGGTTTGTTTTCAGGTAATCATTCTTAATCATCCAGGTGAGATCCATGCTGGTTATGCTCCTGTGTTGGATTGTCATACCGCTCACATTGCTTGCAAGTTTGCCGAGTTAATAGAAAAAATCGATCGTCGTAGTGGCAAGAAGCTTGAAGATTCTCCTAAATTTGTGAAGTCTGGCGATGCTGCCATCATTGTTATGCAGCCTTCTAAGCCCATGTGCGTCGAGTCTTTCGCCGAGTACCCTCCACTGGGAAGGTTCGCCGTTCGAGACATGAAGCAAACGGTTGCTGTCGGTGTGATTAAGTCTGTCACCAAGAAAGAAGGAGGCGGCAAGATGACCAAGTCTGCCCAAAAAGCTACAAAGGCTAAATAACAGACTTCTTGTTGAACATTTAAAGCAGAAATCCTTAGTTGTTGAGAATAACGCTCATTTCGGTGGATGGACGATTATGTTTTTGTGTCATCGCAAATATTTTCGGAGGAAACGTTGGGTGTGAGAGATGGGCGGTTAGTGAATGAAATAAAAATAAACAATTCGTTCTCATTTTTTTTATTGTTTTACGTGTCGCTACATAGTTTTTGTAAGAATATTTTCCATTTTCCATTTGGTTTCGTAACGGTCGAAAATCTTCTTTATCGAAATCTCGTTTCGCTCCGTTTGGTCATAGTTAATAAACTTCTACATGGTTTGGAAGTCATCCAAAGTCATTGTTCTATGTTTTTGTTTTAAGTTTATCGAAATTTGTGCAACTTCACGGTATTGTATTTTTCTGTATAATGAGCGGTTATCCAATAGCAACGATCGGGTTTAGGGGGCGATTACATGGACCGGGCTGGCCCCCGCTTTATATATAAAACACATGTTGTTAGCATTTCGATTACATGGCAAGCGGGCTAGCCCGGTTAACCGGGATGAAAATGTCCATGTAATCGTTTTCATCCCGGCAAACCGGGCTGAAAAACTGTTGAACTCGCTTCGATACGCGTTCGTTTGCTTGACTGTGAATAAATAGTGCTGAAAGGAACTGAAATAGAACATCCACGTTGTTTGTGCATGTGTTTCGTGATCAAAGTGAAGATTTAATAAATTAATTAGTCTTCGTGAAGACGCCTTCCTGGGTTAGCTAAGACTTTAACAATCTTTTTATTAACGATGGGTTTACAAAATAAATAATAGACTAATTGGTGTAAAACTGAAGTAAAACTAACGTAACTTTGCCCTTATTTACTTGATAATTGCGAATTTCGGCCTGAAATCATCCCGGCTTACCGGGCTAGCCCGCTCCATGTAATCGTTTCGTAAACTCATCCCGGTTAACCGGGCCAGCCCGCTCCATGTAATCGCCCCCTTAATCAAGGGAGCATGTTAGAATGTGGTGCGTCTTGTCAATAAAGTAAACTTTACTTACCTAATTAAGTGTTGATGTTTTGTGCGAGTCGCCGAGTTCGATAAAACCGCTGAAAACCCCCGACGAGCGAACAGAATACCCTCCGAAGATACGCGAGGGCGGGAAGGGAAGAGAGAAGGGGAGTGCAACCACCGAGCACGTGATGGCTTTCAGCCAATAAAATGGTCCGTTTAGAAATAGCTTTTCTCCTTATGCTCGTAGCAGTATCTGCTTAGTTTCGGGCTCTGTAGATCGAGCCAAATACACTAAAATTATCAGTTCTAGGACTCGTTCAGTAATTACTAACTACCCAATAGATCGTTTTCACTCGCGTGATCGGTGGCCCCATTGGGGTGGTGAAACAATACGAAATATTTGAATAAGAAAGAGCTAATTCCCATACCGTACACCAATATGGCCGCCATTTCATTGTTTTGGTACACCAATATGGCCGCCGTGACGTCGGATGAAAACGATCTATTGGAGTTCTTGTAAGAATTTTATTAAAAATAATGAATTGTTTTAACACAAAAGGGTACTGGTCAATCGTTCCACAAACTCGTCTCCTCGACTTCTTCTCGCACGAAGGAAATAAATGAAACAGAAACTTCCCAAAAGTTGCACGATTCAGTGGGTTGACCTTGCAATCTAACTTCCTTTTGTGTATGTCGTGGGCTTCGGTATTGAGATCACATCCTGGAGTGGAGCGCGGACAAACAAACCCGCGATTCTGATAATAAAAATTCAAAATGACTTACATATTCATGAAAGCCAACGGTTTTCTCATCCGAGTCCAAACTGATAAATCATTCAACGAAAACAACTTGCGTCCTACTGTGAATATCACGAAGATTGGGTTTCGCGTTGGTTGTCTCGGTATCATTGTGCATAGCAACACTATGTGCATGGCAACGTGCTACGAGCATTGTCGAAAGAAATATCGGTAGTTGCACTCGTCCCCAGGGCCATTTGTGGGGGCTGGGCCCAATCTCGTTCCCAGAGCCTTCTCACGCGGGTCGCGCAAACGAAGGCTCTGGGATAATCCGTTTCAAATCGACATTTCATTGGTTGAATAATTGAAAGTGGTTTATATCAAGGGACATTTGAAAATCTGTATTCCTTGTTCTTTCGAAAGCCTTGAGGGGTTTTTAAATTTTATCTGGCGACTGAAACTTGTCAAGAACCAAACCTCTGGAACCAAACAGCAGTTGAACAGCAAGTATTCGGTGGCTTATGAATGGTTTCGAAAGGGGAAGCGGTGAGTACTGAAGTGGCGTGTCGCCCGCGGTGCGGTATCTTGTCAGTTGTGGAACAAGATGGTCAATGTATTGCAGTAAAAGTTGCTTTATGGTGAAAAAATAACATTTTTGTTTTACAAATGAAGGCGTGTGAACGTTGCAGTGTATTTTCTCCATAACTATTCTTGTGAAAAGTTTGAATTATTTCTACTTCTTAGTTTCAGATATATTACTCATTTTGTAAATCTTATTTTTGCCTATGTGAGTAAATGACGTCACAAGGCACCTAATTTACATATTTCAGAAATATGAATATCTCGAGAAAGAGACAATATTTTGAGAAACTCAAAACGCCGGTATTCATCATTTCGAAATTATATTTTACTGAAATCAAAATTAGATGCACGATTTTCTCCTCATAGTGCCACTTTAAACGAAAATACTTTTTTTTCAACGAAGATAGGAATTGCATTCAAACGGGCCAGATGTGCCCTGGCCTCCTTCGGCAGGCGTTTTTTGCGGGCCCTCCGTAAACTTGTCCCCCACGAACGCCTGCTTTACTGAGCAATAGGCCGTACCCACTATGCCGCCAGTGGACAAAAAGCGCGCGAAGTAGTCTGGTCTTAGTAGTTAAATTTTGCATACCGGCATTCTAAATTTTCAACATGGACGCTGTTGAAGTAGAGTGTGCTGAAGCACTTTGTAGCCTTTCAGAGGCTGTTGAAATAAACATGGACGTTGCTAAAGTAGAGTGTGCTAAAGCACTTTGTAGTCTTTCAGAGGCTGTTGAAACAGATGAAAACCCTAGCTTTTGTCAAAGCGTCTGACAGCCCTGAAATGGCGGCAATTTCAGTTGCGATGGGCCTTTGGAGCAACATTGTCGGGCATTGTTTGGCTGTTCTTCACCAATTTGTTTTCCAGCTTCTCGAGGGTAAAAGAAGGAAAGTATTTCAAAGACTTTGTCCAGCCTTTGCAGTCGCCATGCAAAGCACTGCCATCGTTTGTCTCGCTTCGGTCTTGCTATGTTCCACTGTCCATTGTAAACACCAGACTTGGCTCGCCTTCAACAGCGTCAGGATAATAAACAACATCACCAGAAGCGCTTTCAACATTCCCAATATCATCTTCACGACCCGTGTAAGAGTTTTGAAAAAAATTAGGGTCGTCAAGAATGATTTCAGAATGTAAAACATCACAGGAAGTGTTAGAGCTGTCGCGAGCAGCTGAAGCAAACGCCATTTTGAAACTAGCTAATTTAACTACCAAGACCAGAGTACCAGACTACTTCGCGCTTTTTGTCCACTGACGTCATAGTGGGTACAAGTCCAAAACCTTCCTATTTATTTCACAAACGTTCAAGAAATAAATTACAGCCGTGAGTGGTCCATATTGCTGGTTTCCGACCGCTAATGGACCAATCAGAATGCTCCATTTTCAAGATGGGCCTGCCATATAATAAATTACGTTCCGAGACCTCTCCGTAACCTGATAATCAGGCCCGCTTTTCCCTTCCCAGGAGGCGGGAAACTTACAATTCTTTACCTGGCCGCATGTGTAAAGCCGCATTTTGGCTTTTTCGTCTGATTGGTCCATAAGACAAAAAAGCTGGTCGAAAAGCTCTATTCTGAGTGGTTTGTGTACATTTATAGCGATTCAACGATGTCACAGATGTTTAGAGAAGTTTAAAGTAAAAAATATAAAGAAAGAACAGCGTGAATGTATAGAAAAAGTCCTGTTTAACGAGGATGTGCTAGCTGTAATCCGTACTGGTTATGGCAAGAGTTTAATATACCAACTTCTCCCAAGCGTCTACGGAGAGAGTTAAGAGACGTATAAGCAAGCTTCGTTGTTTCTTGTTGTGTTTACATGAAGAAGATTGAAAGTTTTCGATCTGATCGAAACGAATGGCTGTATCAATTTACGTCAATCTAGTGGATTGACTTGAGATTCAAGCAAGGATCGACTTGAATGTCTCCAACCTGATTCATGTAAACACGGTTTGACTTGAAAATGACTTGATACGCATGAGAGAAGTTGGTGCGTGTCGTGCTAAATGGCAGACATTGAAGGAAGTACAGAAAATAGTGTTCCAAAACCGAAAACAATGTTCCAGGGTTGACATCACTCCGATTGGACTGTCAATCCGCTTCATGTAAACAGGGCCTTAGATCTTGGAGAAAACATTGTGTTTCGTGCGGTCTATCGTCGCTATCTCCCATGACGAAGAACCGCAGATTGGCTCGTTTCCCCCCTTCCCACCGTGCATCACCGCACGCCTCATGGCCATGTCTACACTAGATTGTACCCAGTCCCTCCTGATGACGGCGCGCGGGAGAGAAACGGTGGTTCGTTAGATTGAGTTCATTATTTCACTTAACGTAGAACCAGTAAGTGAACCATGAATATGAATTTAAAACAACATGATCGTTTGAATATGACAAAAATATTGATTCAAACAATGTGAAGATCGGATGTCATGTGAGAAAATGTATAAGCGATCGAACGCTGTCATTCCCTATTTATATTCGACAACTGAAATTATAATTTCACTACTCAATGCGTCCTGGAGTTTTTGACACTTTAAAATTTAATTAACCCGTTATATTTTCGTAACAACAGTACCTTGCGGTTTATTTTGATATGCAATTTGTCACAGAAGTGTCGTCGGATGAAGAGATATTCGAACGGGTTTAATGTTCTATTTATTATATGGACAATGAAATTATGCGTGGAAGTGATGTTGATAAACTGGGGTTTTAATGCCAAAACTACAACCGCTTGACCTAAAACTTAATTTTTAGAAAATACAAATGAAAAATACAACCGCTTCTTCGAATACGCAATCTTACGTGAAAAACTGAATTAAGAGAAGTTACTGGCTCAAATTTAATTGATTCGAAACTTAGGCGAAAGGCGTAAATTTTGACTTGTCGATATGTCACTCGTTACATACGAGAAATACGCCACTCGGTTCCCGGATGTAGTGAAATATGGATTTTACGAGTGTTTTAGTTGCTAGTAAAATATTCTTCTCCATATAATAAATATGTATAAGATATAGTGAAATAAAAGTAGCGTGCTGCGTAGGCAGTGTAGAAACAACAATCGAAATACAGTAAGGTTAAATATACTGCCGAAACAGAGAACGTAGGAGTCTAACGTTTCGAGCGAAGGCCCTTCGTCAGAGAGAAACGTAAAAAGTGTAAACAAACAATGAGCTTATATGCGAAAGGTAATCATGTGACCAAAAATAAGCCAATCAGATAAAAATAACAATAACAAATTGACAATGAGATGCGAAAAATTAGCCAATCAAAGCAAAATAACAATAACAAATCGATAATGAGATGCGAACGACATTTGCTATTCATACCGTCGATGAGCAAAAAGGAGGGGGTGTATGTAAAAAGGATGAGCGAGAGTAAAAATAGATAAATTAATAAAGTGAAAACGCTGTTTATGTCCGCCCTTGCTAAACAGAAACAACGTCTTCATAGGTGTTAAATAAAAGAAAAACGTTCGTTGAGTCCGTGAGGATGAATGGTACCAATTTTGAAAATGAGACGCTTTTTCTAGTCTTTTGCGGCTGACATTAATTACCGCCAGAAATGGGTGAGATGGCACAAACTTTCATGTCCGAAATACAATGGTTAGCACTATTAAAATGTCGGGCAACAGGCTTGTCAACATCATTGTTCCTCACGGAACGAAGATGTTCAGCAAGCCTGTCAGATAAGCGTCTGCCAGTTTCACCGATGTAAAGCATGCAACATTTATTGCAAGAAATACAGTAAATGATGTTGGCAGAGATGCAAGTAAAATTATGCTGAATAACAAAATTAGATTTAGGTCCCAAAATACATGTAGCAGAGTTAAGAAAGGAACACGTGTAACAACGGGTACGGGAACAAGAAAAGGTACCTGCTGGCGCCAGTAGATTTTTTCTAAGGGCACTACGCACTAAACCATCACGAATATTTTTATTACGCCGAAAAGAGATTATCGGTGAAAATAGCTGACGTTTCAGGATCATTCTTTAGGATATGAAAATTGCGACTAATGATATCCTTAACTTTGTAGTTGAAACTATGAAATGTGAGAACTAATGGTATTTTATTATCAGAAACTCTTTCTAAAGGTTGTTTTAAAGTGTCAGGACGAGGAATAATGGGTGGGATAGCCACGTTGGACAAAAAGGATCTCATTTCCAAATATTTGGTCTCAAAATCTTTGTCATCACTGCATAGGCGGCGAAGTCGCAGAAATTGAGAGTATGGAATGGATTGTTTAGTGTGTTTGGTATGAGAGGATGAAAATAAAAGGTAACTATGTGAATCGGTCGGCTTATAAGAGACAGAAGTCATGAGCGCATTATCACTAATCGATACCAAGATATCCAGGAACGACACACAGGTTTCACTGATTTCCCATTTGAATTTGAGCGCTGGATGGAAATCATTGACATAATTAATAAATATCTCTAAATTCACACGTTAGCACGATGCTGTAGCGAAACAATTATTTATGTACCTCTTAAAGAGATATGAAAGGGTCCAGTATATCGTTAAAAGATTTGTTTTTCAACATAACCAACAAATAAGTTTGCGTAGCTAGGGCCCATTTTGGTACCCATTGCTACTCCACTAATCTGTTGGTAATGTTCACCATCAAATGAAAAATTGAGGGTGAGTACAAGTTTTAATTCTGCCAAGCGAAGTAATGTAGTGGTGGATGGTTCTAAAACGGTGCGTTGATTAAAGAAAAACTTCAAAGCTTCCAGACCATCGTGGTGAGGAATGACAGTGAGAGACTTAACATCCATAGTGAAAATGAATTTACTGGAACCGCTGAAATGTATTTGGTCGAAAATCTGTAGAGCATGTTTTGTATCTTTGATATAAGAAGGCAACTTCTTTACCAAAGGTGACATAACATTGTCTAAAAAGCTGGAAATCATGAGTTCAGTAGGACAGCTGCAAGCAGACGATCGGCCTGCCAGGATTGTTAGGTTTATGGATTTTAGGTAAAAAATAGATAACTGGTGTTCTGGGAGTGGGGATTATCAGGTTGAAGGTAGAGGCAGGCAATTCACCGGCTTGAATAAGATTGTTAAAGGGTATTGGCAATAAAAATCAAGTTTGTCTCATTTGAAAGAACTCGCCAAATGGTATAAGAAGACCTTTTGTAATTTTTCTGTATTTTTCTTGTGTTTTGAAATATTTCGACCAAAGACAGCGCGCTGTCCGCCATCTTGTTGTAATGTTGGGTCTAATTAACAGGAAATTGGTGACGTCACAAGCAGGTTAAACCTGATGAAACTACTCCGTGGGTGCCCAAATTTCCACGGAAGGCTTTTTAAATGTTGCGGGTCAATTTAAAATGGAAATACGCAACAAAAAATCGAGTTTCTAGCTCATAATGTCATAAGGTTGGCAAGATAAAAATAATAATAATTCCAAGATGGCGGACAGCAAGCTGAGTTTGGTCGAAATATTTCCAAAACCAAAACAGATACGGAAAAATTGTAAAAGGTCTTCTTATACCATTTGACGAGTTCTTCCAAATGAGATAAACTTAATTTTTATTGCCAATACCCTTTAATGGTAGGTAGTTTTGACAGTTTTTTGGTGAATGGGGGTGGAATCGGAATTTAACTTAGTGTAAAAGGAGACAAGAAGCTCTTCGTCAACTCAGCGATGCCGGTACAAGTCAGATCTCCAGACAACAACGGCACAACCATTGTCCGCGGGTTTGATGACAACATCATTACGACTACGCAATGATTGAAAAGCTAGAAGTTCCTCTTTGTTGAGCTAGGTTGGTAGCCCTTTTGGGGCATGAATGGTTTAAGCTGTCAATTTCATGGCGGCACTGTCGAACAAAAAGATCAAGAGGCGAAAATTGGCCTTCAGGTGGAGACCAAGAAGACCTTTTAGGGTTGATTTCCTCAAAGACATCCTTATTAAAGGTGGAGGACTGATTATGAAAA
The DNA here is from genome assembly GCA_035771165.1 of Paragorgia papillata. NCBI lineage: Eukaryota > Metazoa > Cnidaria > Anthozoa > Scleralcyonacea > Coralliidae > Paragorgia > Paragorgia papillata. The sequence continues at coordinate 2,627,977 of JAWNZC010000400.1, forward strand.
TGGGCTTTTAGGCGTAAACGGCGGAAAAAAGCTTCAGTGTCTTGTTTGACTGAAAATAAATCAATGTGCCGGGAGTTGGGAACGAATTTGAGACCCTTCGCAAGAACAGATCTCTCGTGGTTGGACAAGGGTAAATCAGACTGAAACGTCAGCTATTTTCACCGATAAGCCTTTAATTTTTTTTCGGCGTAATAAAAATATTCGTGATGGTTTAGTGCGTAGTGCCCTTAGAAAAAAACTACTGGCGCCTGCGGGTACCTTTTCTTGCTCCCGTACCCGTTGTTACACGTGTTCCTTTCTTAACTCTGCTACATGTATTTTGGGACCTAAATCTAATTTTATTATTCAGCATAATTTTACTTGCATCTCTTCCAACATCATTTACTGTATTTCTTGCAATATATGTTGCATGCTTTACATTTTAATAGTGCTAACCATTGTACATCGGACATGAAAGTTTGTGCCATCTCACCCATTTCTGGCGGAAATGTCAGCCGCAAAAGACTAGAAAAGCGTCTCATTTTCAAAATTGGTACCATTCATCCTGACGGACTCAACGAACGTTTTTCTTTTATTTAACACCTATGAAGACGTTGTTTCTGTTTAGCAAGGGCGAACATAAACAGCGTTTTCACTTTATTAATTTATCTATTTTTACTCTTGCTCATCCTTTTTACACCCCCTCCTTTTTGCTCATCGACGGTATGAATAGTATTCTATTTCACACTGCAGCAATATCGCATCGCTATATTAAGGTATGGGGAGAAAATTCGGTGATACGACAAGAGCTGCAGTGCAAATGCTCAGAATTGGGTGGGTGGGTGGGTGGGAAGTCATTTTTCACGGTAAATCGGCATCACTATCAGGAATCCCGATAAACCTTCCAATATGATACTAGGGCTGCATCGCAGGCTATGTAGCCTACACCGCTGTACTTGACCACACTGACAATTTATTCATAGTTTGTTGACCTTTATATGCGATGCTCTAATTTATGCAGTGTGAATAGTATTCTATTTCACACTGCAGCAATATCGCATCGCTATATTAAGGTATGGGGAGAAAATTCGCCTCCCCACCCTTTCTGTAGCTTTCCATGCTTCTGTACACTACCAGGAGACCATTATTGGGCTCATATACCCCAATCCTTACACCCAATCCTTACACCCAATTCTTACACCCCAATTCTCATCCCTTAACACAAGAGACCATTAATGGTCTACTGTTGAAGCCTTGTACAAACTCACAGCAACTAATAATACTCAGTCTCTATAAGTTATGTTAACTCAATCATTGATTTATTTATTAACTTTACAACCATGCAAGAATGCAAACATACAGTAAATAAAGAGTGCAATAATTGAACATGATGGAAGGAATGATCAACAGGACACGAGTCCCATGTGAAGACCATTTCGTCTTATAATATAATACTTACTTTACGGGATCGACAACGGACACCTAATTCCAAAACTAAACCCACCTAAAAAGAGACTATTGGTTTTCTGTAAAGTTGGAGACAGACTGTGCCGTTTGCTATTGCTAAACACACTTTGGCATGGAGCAAATGATACATTACAGATAGAATATATGGCGCTCAGTCCCTAGCTCTGCGTGCCGAAGACTCCCCTAGGCTTAAACCCTACGCGCCAATCGTTAATACTTTCTTATAGAAAGAAATCCAAAAGGCTGAGAAACTATAGAGTAATTCATTCAGTTGAAATATAGCTAGCCGCGGTGATCGAGACGATATGCGACAATGTTTTCGTCTGTAGGAAAACCCAGAAAAGTTGAAGACGGTAACTTCAGCCGAAACATTTTCTTAATCTAAACAAAGACATGAACCGATTGTGGTTTAGGGTGATTACCCACACGCTCTGATGAATGAGGGTATAGTAAAATTGGATAACAACCGGTGGGAATGTCCGCAGTGACGCGTTAACATCATGTACCAGGCCAAGGACATCACCCCGCCACCGACAGTGGGATCCTCCACAAAGTTCAGCCATGTGATGGACGTTCGACCTGCTTAAGCAGTTAGTAACTTCAGTTTAGGAGCAAATGTAGTATGATACGCCCATTCCAGGAAAACATTGTACAAGTTGGCATAAGAAAATACATCATATAAAGTAAGACAACAAGAAAATCTATAATAAAACAAGGAGAAAAATCCATATTTCAGAATACAACTCTGAATTGCATAGCACAAAAAACAACAACTTGTGAACGCGCGCCCTTGTGAATTCTTGCCCATGCAGTAATCGACAACCCTCACCCGCACCCATCGGGTCATATAGAAGAGGAAGTTGTATCACAAACCAGGCAACGCCTTGCCCGGTAATCCATAAAGGCATAAACCTCACCTCAACAACATATTTGTGCTCATCGATCCCTAATTGGCTTGAGCCACCAAGCCGAGGGAGTCATTCCACAAACACTGGCAAAATCTCACCCTGGAAAACCTTGACTGGTAATCGAGACATCTCTGGAGTAACATATATGTGATCATCCCTTGAAACATCTGGTCGAGGAACGGAGGAAGTCCTGTCACCAACATCTGGCGAAACCTCGCCCTGGCAAGATCTTGCCGGGTAATCGATGAACCTCACGGGAATACATGCATTTGTGATCATCCCTCGACCCATCTGGTCAAGGAAGTCATTTCACAAACAACTGGGAAAATCTTACCCTGGAAAACCTTGACTGGTAATCGAGACATCTCTGGAGTATAACATATATGTGATCATCCCTCAAACCGTCTGGTCGAGGAAGTCATTTCACAAACTGGCGAAATCTCGCCCTGGCAAAATTTTGCCGGTAATCGATGAACCTTGCATGAAAAACATTTGTGATCATCCCTCGAACCATCTGGTCAAGGAAGTCATCTCACAAACAACTGGCGAAATCTCGACTGGCAAACCTTGACTGGTGATCGATGAACCTCACGGGAATAACATAGTTGTGACTACCCCGCGGAACGTGGTCGAGGAAATCATTTCACAAACAACTGGCAAAACCTCGCCCATTTTCTATTGAGCGCTGATCAATATATTACATGCACCAGTCTATTAAAAAATATCGGACTACCGTAGTCAGTAAGCATCAATTTCGGTCGATCAGGCCGTGTGCCCGACAAAGTATTCTAGTTGTTAACAAGAAAGGAAAGAAGATTAGAAAAATAAGAAAAATACCTCAGCCTCGGAAAGATTTGACACGCTTCAGGTGTTCCAGCCTTTATGTCGCTCGTGTGGCAAAACCCGACAACCATCAACATATATAGAAAGTAAACTGTAGTAGACCTTGTTTAGAAGGCCATAAGAGCTTGTCTTGCTGTAAAATACTGGCGAAGGCTAGGCTGCAACATAGAAGCACATGTGCCGACTTCTCGCCGCGGTTATCGGGACAGAGGCTGAAATGTAAATGTATTTTTTATTAAAGAACCTTTTATTTTCATTTATTATTTTGTGAATGGAGATGTAAACATTAGTTTCGAACATGCGCAAACGGGAGTGTAATGCACCTTTAATCTACCCATAGTGAAAGGAACCCAGAACGAAAAAGTGATGGAATTTTACGAGAGCCTGAGCAACAACTATGATGCTCTGCAAACATTGGGAAAGTAAGGTCAGATGGCAGTTGGGAAGAATGGACTATGGAACAATTAATTGATGCCCTTCAATTACCTTACTTTGGCACATCATGGTTAGGACTCGAATGTCACCAGATCTGCTAGTGGGAGATATTACAAAAACCTTTTTACAAGTCGGTCTTAAAGAAAAGAACAGAGACGCATTTCGATTTTTGTTTAATGTAGATGGTAAAGAGGAGCAATACAGATTTACACGAATACCATTCGGTGCAGAGACCAGTCCGTTCATACTCAACGCTACGTTGCAGTACCATTATGACAACCAACCATCTGTGTTTGATGAAACATTGCAAGACTTACGAGACAACACCTAATGTATGTGGACAATCTTATGAAGACAGGAAACGGAGTTGAAGATCTGGAAAAGTTTAAAAGTGAGGTTACTGAAATCTTGGAAAGTGCGAAATATCCAGTCCATCAATGGGAATCTAATCTACCAGCGTTGGAAAGTGATAACATGACAAACCCGACCAAGATCCTAGGACATTCTTGGAACAAGAGAGAAGACACATTGCTCATAAGTATGCAATTGCAAGAATTTCCAAAGGAGAAGAGAACAATCTTGAGTCATTTGGAAGTTTTTACGATCCTTTGGGCACACTTTCTCCAACAATGGCTGAAGGGGAACGCATATACCGAGAGGCTTGTGACGAAAAACAAGGGTGGAACACCGAAGTATCACCAGCTCTAGCCAAGGAATGGAGAAGATGGACGGAGCAGTTGAGAAGTGTCAAAATCCCAAGAAGTATCATCCGAGAACGCAGCGAAGTTAAAGCTATCCACCTACACCATTTTGTCGATGCAAGCAACTTGGCGTGTTCAACTGCAATGATCGCAGTAGTCGAGCTGGATACTGGAACAGTCAAGGGATTGTTAAACTCGAAGTCTATAGAATCTCTAAACGTAACACCTCGATTGCTTGGCTGGAGTTGATCAGTGGTCATATGGCTGCGAACATGGTAAAGAATGCAAGACATGCCCTGAAGCGATGGTCAATTGCATCTCACACGATCTGGATGGATAGCATGGTGGCCTTGTATTGGATCACTAATCCCGGAAAGGCTTGGAAGGCGTTTGTTGCGAACTGAGTGAGAAAGATCGCCCAGAGTACAGCGAATATGAATATCGAATGGATGTATTGTCCAACGGAAAGAAACCTGTCTGACCTCGGTAGCAGGGACGCACCGATTGCTAAGCTGCAGGAAAGAGAAAACTGGTTCATAGGACCAGAGTGGTTACTTGACAAAGGTAAATGTCCCGAGCAACCCAACTTTAAAAGCAGTCAGGACCAAGACGACTCATCTCTGACAACGCCGGAGTCTTCCAAGCGACTGCCGCGTGGATTAAGAAACTCAGGAAGGACGAGAAGCTGCTGGATCACCTTGCCAGACAAGAGTTGCGATGGCAATTCAATCTTTCCAAATCGCCATGGTGGGGAGGAATCTACAAAACGCTTGGAAGAACCCATCTTAACTTTGAACAACTCCAGATAGTCGTGATGGACATAGAGAGGAACCTAAATAATCGACGCTTAACCTATGTTGAAGAAGATGGAGAGCAACAAGTCCTCACACCCAATGTAATTATGTGGGGTCAAGACTCCTACACCGTTGAAGACACCGAGATGGAAGACGACGAGTTGACTAAACTACACTGAAGACTAAAAACCGCCAGACAGCATGCGTGGTCTCGTTGGCAACTTGAATATGTGCACAGTCTTCTGGAAAGCCATCGTGCATGTCAACAAAGTAAAGGCTCAGACACCACCAGAGATTGGAGAAGTTGTCCTTGTTGTCGGTGAAGGAAAGAACCGGGGAGTGTGGAGAAAAGCATAGGTTTTTAAACATATCAGAGGTAAGGATGGAGTTGTAAGAGGAGTCAAGCTATTGCATCATGCATGGAAGCCAGATTGAACGACCGTTACAGCTGATCATATGCCTCCTAGAGGTAAAGAGTCAACGACCAGAAGAAACCGAAGAGGAACCACAAGGAAAGAAGCAAGACAAGAAACCAGTGGGAGAGAAACGCAGCGCAGCAAAATTTGCAGCAGAAACGATCAGACTCCAAGCATTAGTTGAGAACAGTTGAGACATAACTGACAATTGTTGCGTTAAATGCTTTTAGTAAAAATTAAAAACATATAATTTTTAGAGGGGTTCTGACCGGAACTTGGTAGATACACCCCCAGAGGTTAAAATTAGGACTTATATATAATTGTCATTTGAGACGAGAGGTTGAGTGAGAGTGGGACTTGTCCACGACGGAGTAAACATCAAGACAGGATTCGAAGTGAGCGACGTGAGACTTCATGTGAGTACGTTTTTTATTAAAGAACCTTTTATTTTGATTTATTATTTTGTGAGTTTGATGTAGCCCACGAGTTTGGTACACAAGTACATCTTGAACTTTGTGGAATTTTCTTTCACATGGGCGGCAGATTAAACGTAGAAGAGCATCGTCGCGAGGGAGTCTTTGGGGTCAAACATTTCGGCCGAATAAAGCAGTTCAAAATTTGCCTTGTTGTACAAATTTTTAAGGTACTTCACATCACTGCGACAAAGTCGACAAGTATTCGATGGTACATTAGTCGATTGGTATACCTTCTTCCGGGTTTCTTTAACTTTTGGATTCGATATGATCTTTGACAACGTAGCTACACCACGGAAGAAAGCGAGATATGTTTTGTTAACACCGAGTACGTCTATTTTGTTGTTGTTTTCATTTTAACAGATATTTTGCGATCAGACAGCCTACCGCCAGTCTGACGACGCCAGAGATACAGTATTATTATTTGTATAAACAAAAAGGTGAAAAACTTGTAATTGCGCCTTTGTCACTCCTCGGCCCTGAGTATTTTTTAAATTGTTAATTAAAACCCCCACAATTTTTAGCGGGCACTTACATGACCAGCCACAACCAGGGTCTTTCACTGACCTGTATATAACTGGAGTGCCGGTGTTGCCCAAAAATTTGTGACCATTTTTTCAGATTCAAAATGAAGGCATTTATAGATCCTCCTGCTAATGGTAGCGACCATTGGTATTTATCGCAACTTCGTTAATATTGTTTTCGATATTTATGTAAATGCAAGGCGATTTTTGTCAATTTACATGCATGGTTGCCTGGTTGGTCATTGTTAATTGTGGAACCAAGACTGAAAAGGCGTACTGAATTATTTGTTTGACCAAATAAGAATATCAGTAGAACATGATTTCGAGTTTGTATAAACAAAATATCAGTTTACGTTTGTTGCTGAGCGACCCGGGACATTTTCACGATAAAAGACTTATTATTGTAGTTCTGAACTACAATATAATTACTAGACAATTGCTGCTGTAGGCTTGTAGCTCAGAGTGTCTTTATCAACCTGTTCCAAGTGTCGTTATAACTTATAATTCGAATAAATTTTTCATATTAGAAGACGAAAAGCTTCTGACTGAAGGATTTTGACGGTCTTCCACTGTCCCAGTTTGGACCATCTGGTAGTTTGTCGCCCGGCTTTCTTGTTTTAAGGACGGCCGGAAAATAGACGGACGGACAAATTGAAGATGGAAATATCTTCGTTTACCGGATATAACTATAAAACACCTAATGACAAAGTTTCTTGTCTCAATTTGCTGAGCAAATTGAGTGACCATTAGCAGAAGGACCTATAAATGCCGCCATTTTGAAACTGAAAATGGTCACACTTTTCCCAACTCAAAAGTAATAGGAGCACGCAGTCGCGTTATATATAGGTCAGTGTGTAGGAGATAAGACCCTGGGTACGAGGTTGGGAGCGGGATATTCAACAAGAGTCAAGAGAAAGTTTTTACACTGTTTAGTAAGTATTTTAAGTATGAACCAGTGCCTTTTTTAACTGTATATCTGGGGGGATAATGCCCCCTCCCCCACAGTAATCAGATTCCCCCCCCCCCCATATTTCTGCCCCTGGAAATGTATATTGCCTTGTTGAGAGATCTTGAGTCCGTTCAGTTGTAAATCTGTTACAATCTACGTGATCTACAATGCCTAGTGAGTATTGCAACGGGAAAAATTATATATGAAATTAATTCAAAACATTGATTATACAAGACTACAAGTCATACAACGGAAATTCCTGAAGTGTAATTATTTTTCGCGATTGTTTTTCGATTTTCCCCCGCATTTCCATGATTGACGATTTGGCGATTTTTCAAACAAATATAGCCCACAATGATGGCAGCAAAGGGACAAAGCACTTACACAAAAAGAAAAAGAAAGAAAGACGACTGTCAAGGCCATGCGTGGATACTTACAAACAAAGAGGCTTTGTTGCAAATTTTTTTTGATTGAGAGACATGAAGAGAATATAATTAAATGGTTTCCTGATAAAGCGTTTCACTAGTTATTTTTCTGCCGACTTTAATGGGAAAATTCACCTAAAAGCGTCAAAATAGAAAAAAAATAATTCCGGGGGAAGGCCCCATACCAACCCTGTGGGAGCGCGCGTGCAGACACGCTGTCTCGGCCGAATATCATGAAAAATTTTTGCTTTTGCCCACCCCCCCCAGTGAATTCCTTAAAAAAGCCACTGGTATGAATTGCAGTCAATTCTTAATTGTAATGTACTAGACGTTGTTAGAATGATGAAAAAAGTTTTTGAAAGCCTATAAATACTCGTTGCATGCATGCGCGATTTCATATTCCGACAAGGAAATTTATATATGGCCAACATGTCTGGTCGAGCTTCGTAACTGACAAGACTGTGCATTGCCGAACAGAAATCATCAAATGGATGACTTTCTTCCGAAGAAAACAAAGTTACCTTCATGGTCAAGAAACAATGTGCAAAAGCTATGGTAGTCCACGAGCGAAATATGCTGTTAAATAGCATATTGTCGATGTAAATGACAAATAGTCAAATGAAATGTCAGTGACAGGATTATACAGAACGTACGTATACTGCTAAGTCTAAATATTAATGGAGTAATTAAATTGCTACAGTTGTCAATGTCATGCAAAATCTTGAAGTGTCATGAATGTTTTGAAAATGAGATTTATCATAAAACAAAACGAGGAAAAACAAAAGAGAATAACGTGACAAACAGTAACAAAGTGACGAAGGTAACAAAAAACAACATGGTGAATATAGTCCAAATATGGCTGTCATGTGACTTCGATACACAATAATAAACCTAACATGAAGTTCAGAATGTACTTCCGAACATAATTCTATTTTAACACTCCTCCTCATGGGTTATATAACCTATAACTACATGTTCAACTGCTTATTGAATTTATTCCGAGCATCTTTCTAAGTTTAGTAAATTGAGCTTGGCTTAATCCCTTAGTAAAAATGTCAGTGACCATTTCGTCAGATCTACTTGTTCTCGAACAAAATGGTACTTTATGTCAATGTGTTTTGCCCGTCCATGGATTTGTGCATTTTTAGCCATGCAGATCGCTGCTAGGTTATCCTCCGGTATCAACAGTTGATACTGTTGATACAGTTACCAGTTGTTTTGCACTTCAGATCGGTTAGAAGCTATCGGATCCAAACTGCTTCTTGCGTCGCACTTGCTAGCGCCATGCATGTAGTCAGCTTCTGCGGTAGAGGGGGCCACACATGGTTGTTTCTTGCTTCTCCAACTGATTGGTGCTCTGCTAATCTGAAAAACATATCCTGACGTAGTGACGTTGATTTTGGATCTTCAAGTTCTCCGCATGTTTCGTTCTTTCCATCGTATAGCACATCTTTTGAAATAATTCACTGTTCAAATAGAATACTTTCGGTAGTAATAACAAACGCTTTGGTAGTAATAATAAAACACATCTTTTAAACATAAAGCCCTAATCAAACGAGAACGCAAGTCATCGCAAGTTGGCAGTCAGAAATTTCTGTGGCGGTCGTTCAAACATCAAATTAACAAAATAAAGGTTTCATGAGTGTTTTAAACAAGTTTTAACTTTATCACGGCACATGATATTTCCGGGAAACTATTCAGAGCGGCTGGCTGCGATAGCGTGACTGCCAACTTGCGATGACTTGCGTTCTCGTTTGATTAGGGCTTAATACAACATTTGTTTAGCTTAATATTATCACGGTTCCCTCGGTTTCTTTTGTTCTCGCAGGCACATTTAACGTCTAAATTACCTGATCCATAAACATTAGGTACGATTAGTAACTAATCATGCCTAGGTGCGATTAGTAACTAATCTTACCTAGGTGCGATTAGAAACTAATCTGCATATCTATAATGTTTATGGAAAACGCTCGCTTATCCACACGCATACATACTGTAGCACGATTGCAAACTTTAATTTCACAAAAACAATTCTACACATAATTTTACCTATATGCGAGTCACAATGACTTTATTTCATCTTAGCCAGTAGTTCATTCCATCCACCGTTAGGTCTTCTACCTTTGGAACAAATGGAAATCTGGAGTCTTCTGGTTCGAAATCTCGAAACTCAATGTTCCTTGCTTCCGACCACTTACTATAACAATTCCTGCTCCATAATGTGTGTCGTTTCGTATTCGCCGGTACAGTGCCTTCTCTCGTATTCTCGACATCTCTTCCCTGCACGAAACTAAAACGTTTATGCGACATACTCGCTCTCGCTAACTACATCTTTACTCGAATTGCACTGCCGAATACGCTCGCATAAAGCCTTTATATATGCTACCCCAAAGGATTTCAATAGAAAATTAAAAATGTCCCTCAAACCTAGTAAAAGTCCCTCGGGTTCCGGAGGGTTGTGGTTAAGTTTAGGGTTTCCGGGGGGCGTGATTACCGGGGGGTGGTATGGGGGTGAGGATTCGTTTTAAAAGGTTGTCCAATCAGATGGTGGCTTTCATCTGAAATGATTTTAGAGCGCCCTGAATGATCTGATCTCAGCGCGCCACGTTTGAAATTCATTTGTGATGGTGTTTTGAGATTCAAGCTACATAAACCCTTGGAAATAAGACTTTTTGTTTGCGAAGAGATCAGGAAGACAGTCTTCACCGAAATAACATGTTCTTCTACGGAAAGATTTAACTAAAAGCCATGGAAATCGAGTTGAACCAAGAAAGTCCTAGAAGCTTCTCTCGCACGAGGCTACGAAGGAGCAAGGTAAAGAGATTCAGTAATCGTTTGTTTTATATTGTCCTACTTATTGTAATGTGAAATTTTCTCAGGCTCTCGTTGTCAATTTTCCTGTTTGATTGTCCAATACATACCATTTTATACTGATCGAAGTTAGTGTAGTTGAAGTCAATGTTTATTATTAAAGTGATCATCTTTTGTCGTCAACAATATTTGGCTTAATCTCTTCTTGTCTTCTCAATTTTACAGTAATAGTCAATTGTAGTTCCTAACAAACTCTCAAATCATTCTTTCTTTTTTTACCATTCTTTAGCCACCGTTGCTTTCACGATAAGGATTTATCTTATGTAAAACTAAAGCATTCAGATTTTGAGGTAAAAGTTATTTGTGATTATGAAATATTAAATTGTTGGTATTAAACAGACTATTAAAACAGTAACTTAACTTATGTTTTGTGTGCGTTTGTTTGTTTGTTTGTTTGTTTGTTTGTTTGTTTGTTTGTTTGTTTGTTTGTTTGTTTGTTTGTTTGCTTATTCATTAATATATTATTTTCTCTTATTTTCTAGTCCATAGGGAAGAGTTACCATACATGTTCAGTTGTGTTCAACCATTCCACTTGCTGTCTATATTGGTAAGTAAAATCCTTAAATAATACTGGTAGTTTATTTACTGACATAATGATCTATTCCAATAGGCATGTTTATATCTCAAAATACTATTAGCAGGTTATATATTGGTCTAATAATAAAGTTTAATATTGGTCTATATACTGTATATATTCAGTATCATGGATATGCGAAGAACACATATCACACATCTGGATATTTTAGAAAGTTGACTGGTTTGATAAAATATATCTATTCCAATAGGCATGTTTATATCTATATTATATTATAATGATCTATTCCATATTATATTGGTCTATTCCATATTATATTGGTTTAATAATAAAGTTTAATATTGGTCTATGTATATATATATATATCAGTATCATGGATATGCTAAGAACACATATATCAGTGATATCACACATCTGTATATTTTAGAAAGTTGACTGGTTTAATAAAATATAAGACTCAAACTGGTATAATGTCATACTAATAATATTGGTATAATTTTAGTGATATATAGATACTGCATATTCCTTATACATTACTGAACATCCCTATATTCTAATTGTGTTCAAAAATACAAGAATTCTGCTAGGAAAGTCGAATTTTCTGTCCAAATTGTTTGTTCGGTAACTGCAATCTTGTAGTTAGGAATTATGTATGAGCATGTGACCTTTGGAGGGAATCTTACTCTTGACCCTTGGAAGCTAGTAGGTCATTACCACATCTGAGAGCCCATCTGTGATACAGTGTATGATGGAAAATAGTCCCTAAATATACTTTGTAATTATAAAGTTTAATATTGACATTAATTCACACTCCAGCAGTTGATTTTACTCTGGTAGCAATGGTATTGGGTCAAGTGAATTACTTATTCCTGCCTGAGCCAGCCAAAAATGTCTCTTATTGTTTTACTAAGTTTATCAGCAGCTGATGATTCCTATTGTAGGCATCAATCGGTTAAATGGAATGAATATTTAAACAAACAAACAAACAAACAAACAAACAAACAAACAAACAAACATTACAACTGAACAAAATCAAAATTTTAACTTATGAATTGAAATTTTGAGTTTAAATATTTGAGTTACAGTAATTAAATATTATTTAACAAATTGTTGAACTAATTTAAATTCTCATTTTACAGGACTGGACCAGTAGTACATGTTGAGTGATGCAAAAGCCAACTTCTCAATGAAAGAAAAGGATTGTTGATCTTCAAGATGATTCCGCTGATGTTCCCTTGTGCCATTGCCGATTGGATTGTTGTTAAGTACACTTTTAAAATAACCAACATTCTAAATATCTCATGTAGTATCCTAAATGCTGAATAATGTATTTTGGATATAGATGCAGAACCACATACATTGTTAAGTTGTTAGTCTAGGAGTTTTAGCTATCGTTAATATTTGGGAATTTGAACTGCCAAAAATGGTTTGCATATGACCATTTTCCTGTATACCATGTATATAATTAGTAGTTATTATAGTAAGTGACTGTATACATGTACTTTAATGTCATGCTGACGTAAACACTCGCAGTTTATATGTTAATTAAAATAATTATATTAAATATGTTGACAATGTTAAATGTTTTTAAAAATGTTTATTTTCTCGTAGTCATTGTGTTGAATGACATGTTTCAAGGTGTGTTATTATGCACACCTACATGTGTAAGATAACACATATCAGGGCATGTTGCATAGCACACCTTTGTATTAACACACCTATACAGTAACACATCTTAACATGTGTTAATATAACATACCAAGGTGTGTTAGAAAACCTAACTTAAGGTGTGTTAAAATTTGGACAAAAAAGGTGTGTTAATTATTTAACACACCTTTTTTTAGAGAGTGTTATTCTAATTTGTGGGTCCAACAAGATGGTGTGATCTCTGAGTTAGCATGTTCACTTGGCATGTTCACTTCTGTCAACTGGGAACTTACTTCGATAATGCTTCCCTTCTGTGCAAGATTCACAGAAGTTGATATTTTTGGACTTGTTGTAGTCATAGCCATCAACCATGCAGGTTATCGTTTGCCAGCTTCTGGAGGTTTTATACACCAAGGTGACCATATCGCTTGTGCCAGATGATCACTTTGCTTTCTTGACTTGGATTTTCTGAAGCTGCATTTGGTTGATGGGCTATCACGGCTTTTGATTTTCATCCAAAATGTGACATCCATCTTCATCAAACTCGACAGTCTTTCCAGACATTGTTGCTTTAGACACACTTATCAGGTTATACGACAAGCTTGAAACATACAATACATCATGCAATGTACACTTCTTTATACCTTCTGGCCTTTTGGAGACTCTTTTTCTGCTTTTACAACTCCACGTCCAGTTGCTTGGACAACATATCCATCTCCCAGTGTGACTTCTTGAGTCTTTTCCAGGTTATACAATTTGACAAAGAAGCTAACATCATTGCACATGTGACAGGTTGCTCCAGAGTCTATGATCCAGGTATTCATTCTTTCATTGGAACTGAGCATGACTCATCATCAACCCCACTTCATCATTATCTTAGCTACAGTCTTTACATTTCATCAACCTCGTTCCCAGGGCCTTTTTGAAATTGACGGGGCGGGAAAAGGCCCTGGCATAGGCTGGATTCTGCACCCAGAATTTCTGGGTGTAGGGAAATCGCAGACTCGTCAGAGAAGGTTGGTGTATTGCGTCGTCTTGGAGTTGCGTTCGATAGCGGAAATTTCCCGTGTTTTTGTTTAAAACTGCTTCAAGTCAAGTGTTTTGAACATAGGCGTAGAGTATTGGGGGGGGGGGGCTGAGGGGCTTTAGCCTCCCGAGAAATCTTAATGGAGGGGGGGGGAGGGGCTGAGCCCCCCACAAATTTTGTAGCAACTGACTCATCAATCACCATTCATAAATTATAGGTTACTCGTTAGGCTAAAGTAAGTGTTACAGCCTCATTCCTGTCAGCCAAAAGCACACATATACAGTGATAAGTCTACCCAGTAAACACAACATCGAAAAATTGTTGAAATGTGTTATTTTAACTAGTTTTTATGACATTTCATGACTTTCAGTGTTCTTAAAAATCAACCCCCTCAGAATGCAGGAAATGGAATTTCCAAGACTCTAAATTTCAAAAATTTCTACATGTCTATTTTATTATATGTGGCATAGATATATTTATATTTTTATATCAAGAGAAACGACATGCTAAAAATGTATGTATTTTTTGTTGACATTTAATATCTTATAAATATTAGATGTATAACTAAAATATATGTAGTAAACTGAGAGATTATACTCTTAAATTTATTTAAAAACTTTATTAACCACTATAAATATTAGCCATTGAGGACTACATTTTTACGCTTCCGAGAGGTTTATTTACCACTCTTTGTTCATTGAGAATTTTCGCTTTGAAACTGGAAAATTAATACAACGTCAAATTTTATACAAATTGACTCAAAATTCGAAATGTGATACTCGCGTTGATGGTATTAAATCCTCACAACTATTTTTTATCTGAACTGACTGAACATATAAAGTGCCAAACTCGTACATATGTGCTCTCAAAATTAAATGATTTAGTACTGCTCTTATTATAACACTGTGGTTAGACAACGTTTATCATAATTTGCATATTTTGGTCCTTTTGTCTAAATTCGCTGATCTTCCAAACAAATACTTTCTGCTTTTCAACTTTGAACTCGAATTGTCCTTGGTGAAGTTAATAATCCCACAATTGCACATTTGCACATAAATTCTTGTCAATTATGCCGCTAGCTTTTAGTGAATACCCGAGCCATATGACAACTTTGTGCCAACTTATTAGCCCACGTTTTCTTTTGGAATTGATCTGCTAGCTTCTCCCAAACCTCAGCAGGGTCCTGTGGATCTCCAAGGAGGTACAGCAACGACGGTTCAACAGACAAGACAATAGTTGCCAGAGCACGATCTCTTCTCGCCACGAATTTTGCATATTTTTCAGCTTCTTCTTCACTCGGAGCCACTTCATTCTTGATCGCAATTCCCCCATGGCCATCCCTCATAAGTGCCATTCAACACTGTACTTTCCAAGTAGGATAATTTGTGCCATTCAACGGAATTATACTCGCCATTCTCGCGTCCGAACCAGAAGCTATATATCACACTACTCACGAGTACGACTTTTATAATACTGTTTACAAATACTGCTTCCTCTGGGCCCATAACCTTTTGAAAATGAGTTTTATTATAAAACAAAACGAGGAAAAACAAAGTCGAAATAAACGAAAGCTGTGACGAAGGTAACAAAATAAAACATAGTGAATATAGTCCAAATATGGCTTGTCATGTGACCTCGATACACAATAATACACAATTCTGCCCCTGGAAATATATATTGCCTTGTTGATAGATCTTGAGACCGTTCAGTTGTAAATCTGTTAGAATCTACGTGATCTACAATGCCTAGTGAGTAGTGCCAACGGGAAAAATTATATATGAAATCAATTCAAAAAATTGATTATACAAGACTACATGTCGTACAACGGATATTCGTGAAGTGTAATTTTTTTTTTCGATTATTTTTTGCATTTCCATGATTAACGATTTGGCGATTTTTCAAACAAATGTGGCCGACAATGATGGCAGCAAAGGGACCAAGCACTTACAGAAAAAGAAAGACTGTCACTGAAAGTAAGAACAGTGGTACATTAAAGAGCCAGAAACTCACAAGTACATTTCTACAAAGAATGCAACTGTTGCAATAGCAACAGCTGAGCAGTGCCTCAACTGACAACTGATTTCCTTTACCTTCTAACTAGATTGCATTATTATTTGACAAATTGTTGTAACGAAGTTATTTAAATACTGTATTAATCAAATTTTATGAGTTGCTTGTGATATACCATGCCCGCAGAAATAAGACCGGTACTTTCATTTACCTTTAATATTAACATGCAATAGTGTAGCTATGTGTCTGTGTATGTCTTTAGTGCTTATTACCTTATTACCATGCTATAGTTTAGCTACGTTTGTATTTTTTGCATGGCTTATTACCTGATGCTATAGTTTAGCTACGTTGTATTTTTTCATGACTTATTATATCAGTGTATTCTTTCATGGCTTATTACCTTATTACCATGATATAGTGTAGTGTCAGCACTATACTGCACCATTCCAATCTCAAGCAGTGTCTTCTCGGACAGTAGAGGATGGTCGTGGATTCCATTTTCCGTTACATACACGTCTCTAGCCAAATTCTTTACCGTCTTGTTTGAAAGCGTTGCACCTTTCAAAACGCAGATTATTCCGAGTTTGGCGCCGCCCAAGGCTCGGATAGCTTGTTTCGGTACGGTAATCAACTTTTCAACATCCAGGCACTCTTGATATCGTCCTTTGATATCAAACTCGGCTGATTCTTCTTTAATTTCAGATTTCATATCATCGGTCTGTGCTTTAATATCTTCCTTCATCGTCGCATGTTTCATGAATTCTTTTAAGTCCCAATCCTTTGCAAATGCTTCATCTTGTAACTTCTCGTCACCACATGTAAGAATCATACGGTCCAATATCATTTCGTCATCATGATTGTGGAATTCACAAGTCATTCTTTAATTTTTAGTGACTCGTACGATATTAAATTGGGTGACAACGACTTGAGTACGTTGTGGTCAACATGCCGTGACTTCAAATGCACGCAGTTTAATTGAGCTCAAAGCCCCATTTCTACAATTTTTAGAACAAAAAAGTGTCGTTACAATTTAAGAAAATCAACTAAAGACTGACAATCGGTAAAAATATTTTGGAGCAATAGGGTAGATTTGGCAGAAATTGACAATATTTGCATGTCGTCGCCGCAATGAAATTAGTAGCGTGGGCATGTCAAACTTTATTGTAAGATCTGCGTGAGATCTAAAAAAGCTGATTATATATTTCTATGTACGAACGGAATTATACATAAATTTAGCACAACATTGTGGCAGTTAACAGACAGAATCTGAGTACGTTTTAAAGACATGCTGCATGCACTAACTAGTAAACAAGTCGTCGGATGGAAGGAATAAATACATAATTTACCCACTTTCTACAATTTTCCCATTACGAAATACCTCTCAGATATCAAAAGCAGTAATGGAATAAAATAACCAGCGTTTAAATTTAAGGACAAAGGGAAATTTTGAGTTTATAGTCGATCAAACATTCGCTATCAACTTGACTCCAATGCGGCTTCTTCGTACGATCACTTCATCTTCGATATTTATACACCTTCCTGGCTAAAAAGTCTTTTTTCACATATCAGACGAACATCGGTGTCTCCACTAATTGGACAACAATTTAAAATTCTGGTTGACCGACAGATTGTTAGTAAATCTTGAAGATATCTTGGTCGTCATACCTTCTCCACTTTTTCAAAATTTCGCCACAGACGATAACAAAACACGATGAGCCCTGCTGCTGTCTGGCTATACAAATTGTCCATTTTGGTCTGGAATATGGTGCATATTTTGGTCTGAGATAATACCATTTGCGTTCAAGCATTTAGCGGATAACTAGTTGTTTTCGAGTTTTGAAACAAACGTTGTCCAATGACAACTATACGTTTGACAGATCAAATCAATAACGGATAGTGAGTGTGACTTTCCGTTGTTATTGCTTCCGTTTCAAGTTTCAACGGTGCGTTGATATTTTCTCACGGGCCACGGCAAAGATGGAATACAAAATAAATTCGTTCGGCAGGTCATATCGAAGTGAACTACCCTTATCAGACGACCTGATCATTCCAATTCTCACAATTAAGCCAAAGACAAGTTATTCCAAGCAAACGCTGCCGTCTGAAACAAACGATGACAAAGTCTTGACAACGGAAAGTTACACCCCCTATTCGTTATTGATTTGATCTGTCAAACGTATAGTTGTCATTGGACAATGTTTGTTTCAAAACTCCAAAACAGCTAGTTATTCGATAAACGCTTGGACGCAAATATTTTAATATTGCGTGCGTTCCATTGTTGACGTTAGGGTTATCTCGGGGGCCAGGGACAACTCGGTAGTTGTGCTTTATCATGTGAAGCAGGGTCAACTTTGATCCTAGGCCCCGAGTTATCCCTCCCCCCCGAGATACCCAGTCCATGTGAACAGGCCCTAAGACAGAGTAAAAAGATAAGTTGTTCCACAAAAACAATGCGCGTGAAAGGGTTAATAAGAAGTTATTCATCAATGGCACCTCAGGAAAATTTTAAAATTGTAACAGAATGACTGAGATCTACAATTGTTTTCTTGTTTGAAATAAAGTGTATAGATCAAATTCATATCCACTTTCATACAAAATCACTGAATATGACTATGCTTTTCTCATCGTGGCGAAGTCTTCTTCAGCTTGCCGTAAATTCTCGCAAGCGTCTTCAAAACTTGGGTTGAAGTAAATGGCTTTACCAAACCTTCCCATTCTATAATGGATTTGGCCACGATTGTAATAAGATAAAGCAAAAGTTGGATTAAGGTTTATAGCTTCAGTGTAGTCCAGAATAGTCTCCTTCGCAGACGTTCTTATGGCTCGCTATAAACACTCCCCAACTAACGTCTGCTGAAACGAGCCACACATTCCATCCCTTTGTGTACATGGACCAATGAAATTACACCAGTCGATTGTCGTGCTAAATAAAGCCGTCCGGTCAGCTCAGCTCAAGCCTCAAGGTTGGAGGTCAGCTTTCCAGAATCTAGAAGCTCGCTGTGATTGGTCGGATTAAGGGAATGGAATGTGTGGCTCGTTTTAGCAGACCTTGGTTGGGGAATAAACGTGAGCCAAAAGAATGTCTGCGAAGGAGACTAAGTCCAGAATAGCTGCATAACGGATCAACGGAAGTACCGTCGGCCATTTTGTGTTCGTGGGCATGTGTTCGTGGGGCCTGAACGTTCTTCAATTCTGAGGCCCAGACAGGGTTCGAACCTAACCATTGAGCCAATGAGTGACGTCAGAAAATAAAAGTTCTGTCAGGGGGGTAAGGGCATAGTCAATGGCACGCCGTTGCTGAGAGACATCACAGAATGACGAATTTCGCGCGTGCAAATAAAAAAATCGGACAAGTTTTCACGGGAATTGGACTTCTGGTTGAGCATCTATTCTGTGCCCCTACGTAGGGGGGAATTTTTTTCTCCCACGACAAGTTACCCTTCATATTGGGGGTAGATTTTACCCCTAGACAATTTTACCCCCCTAAATATCTACCACTTATTGTGGGGTAAATTTTTTCTTTTTACCGCCGAGCAAGGTAAATGATTTGCTCTAGCAAATTACCCCCTTAAAAGGGGTAATTCTGAGCGACAAAAGGGAGATTATTTACCCCTCAAAAAATAGCACTTTCACCCATAAAATAGGGTGAATTTTACCCCCTGAAAATTACACACTAACATCTACGTTATAACACAAAATATATCCACACAGAAGAATAAAGTTGTTTTCTTTCTCCTTACTCTTTAGATTGACATCCTACGGAATTCGTATCTATTAACCACTTGCGGTAAAGCGGATTTTTGATATATTATACCACCGCCCCCGCTTCTCTTATATATACCACGCGTTCTGCCGACGGGTTGACGGTACGGGCGTTGAGTATATAAGTTCATAATCATATCAATAATTACTGAGTGTCTTTCCTATAGCCATGGCAAAGAAAAGTGTTCTTAAAACTAAAAGTAAAGCTATGAGGTTGTCGTTTGTGCATGTTGTTCTATGTTTTGGCAGCATGATTTCCACTACAAATTCAGTGACCAATTTAACTACACCAAGTAGCAATCGAGTTCCAACTACATCGAGTAACAATGTAACAACAACGAGTAGTACTCCAGTTCCAACTACAGCGAGTAGCAATCCAATTCCAACTACACCAAGCAGCAATCCAATTCCAACTACGCCGAGTAGTACTCCGGTTCCATCTACAGAGAGTAGCAATCTTACTACACAGAGTACTACTCCAATTCCGACTACAGCGAGTAGCAATGTGACTACACCAAGTAGTACTCCAGTTCCAACTACAGCCAGTAGCAATCTAACTACACCGAGTAGTACTCCAATTCCAACTACAGCGAGTAGTAATCCAATTCCAACTACAGCGCGTAGCAATCTAACTACACCGAGTAGTACTCCAATTCCAACTACAGCGAGTGGCAATCCAACTAAACCAAGTAGTACTCCAGTTCCAACTACAGCGAGTAGCGACCTTACTACACCGAGTACTACTCCAATTCTGACTAGAGCGAGTAACAATCTAACTACACCGAGTAGTACTCCAATTTCAACTACAGCGATTAGCAAACTGACTACACCGAGTAGTACTCCAATTTCAATTACACCGAGTAGCAATCCAATTCCAACTACAGCGGGTAGTAGTCCAATTTCAATTACAGCGAGTAACAATCCAACCACACCAAGTAGTGCTCCAGTTCCAACTACAGGGAGTAGCAATCTAACTACACCAAGAAATACTCCAATTCCAACTACAGCGAGTAGCAATCTAACTAGACCGAGTAGTACTGCAATTCCAACTACAGCGTCTAGCAATCTAACTACACCGAGTAGTACTCCAATTGCAACTACAGCGAGTAGAAACATAACTACACCGAGTAGTACTCCAGTTCCAACTACAGGGAGTAGCAATCTAACTACACCAAGAAGTATGCCAATTCCAACTACAGCGAGTAGCAATCCAATTCGAACTACAGCGAGTAACAATCTAACCACACCAAGTAGTGCTCCAGTTCCAACTACAGGGAGTAGCAATCTAACTACACCAAGAAGTACTCCAATTCCAACTACAGCGAGTAGCAATCTAACTAGACCGAGTAGTACTGCAATTCCAGCTACAGCGTCTAGCAATCTAACTACACCGAGTAGTACTCCAATTGCAACTACAGCGAGTAGTAATCTAACTACACCGAGTAGTACTCCAATTCCAACTACAGCGAGTAGCAATCTAACTAGACCGAGTAGTACTGCAATTCCAGCTACAGCGTCTAGCAATCTAACTACACCGAGTAGTACTCCAATTGCAACTACAGCGAGTAGTAATCTAACTACACCGAGTAGTACTCCAATTCCAACTACAGCGAGTAGCAATCTAACTAGACCGAGTAGTACTCCAATTCCAAATACAGCGAGTAGCAATCTAATTCCAACTACAGCGAGTAGCAATGTAACTACACCGAGTAGTACTCCAATTTCAACTACAGCGAGTAGCAATCTAACTACACCAAGACGTATGCCAATTCCAGCTACAGCGAGTAGCAATCGAATTCCAACTACAGCGAGTGGTACTCCAATTTCAACTACACCAAGTCGCAATCCAATTCCAACTACACCAAGTCGCAATCCAACTCCAACTACAACGAGTAGCAATTTAATTCCAACTACACCAAGTAGCAAGTCAATTTCAACAACACCAAGTAACAATTCAATTCCAACTACACCAAGTAGGAATCCAATTCCAACTACACCAAGTAGCAATTTAATTTCAAGTACATCAAGTAGCAATCCAACTTCAACTAAACCAAATACCAATCCAATTCCAACTATAGCGGGTAGCAATCCAATTCCAACTACAGCGGGTAGTACTCCAATTCCGACTACAGCGAGTAGTAATCTAACTACACCGAGTAGTACTCCAATTCCAACTACAGCGAGGAGCAATCCAGTTCCAACTACATCGAGTAACAATCTAACTACACCGTGTAGTACTACAACTCCAACTACAGCGAGTAGAAATCTAACTACACCAAGTAGTACACCAGTTCCAACTACAGCAAGTAGCAATCTAACTACACCAAGTAGCAGTCCAGTTCCAACTACAGCGAGTAGCAATCCAATTCCAACAACACCAAGTAGCAATCCAATTCCAACTACAGCGAGTAGCATTCCAATTCCAACTACACCAAGTAGCAATCCAATTCTAACTACACAAAGTGACAGTCCAATTCCAACTACACCAAGTAGCAATCCAATTTCAACTACAGCGACGAGCAATCCAACTCCAACTACACCAAGTAGCAATCCAATTCCAACTATATCGAGTAGCAATCCAATTACAGCGAGTAGCAATCCAATTACAACTACACCAAGTAGCAATCCAGTTCCAACTACAGGAAGTAGAAATCCAATTCCAACTACAGCGAGTATCAATCCAATTCCAACTACAGCGAGTAGCAATCCAATTCCAACTACACCAAGTAGCAATCCAATTCCAACTACACCAAGTAGCCATCCAATTCTAACTACTGCGAGTAGCAATCTAACTACAACGAGTAGTACTACAACTCCAACTACAGCGAGTAGAAATCTAACTACATCAAGTAGTACTCCAGTTCCAACTACAGCAAGTAGCAATCTAACTACACCAAGTAGCAATCCAGTTCCAACTACAGCGAGTAGCAATCCAATTCCAACTACACCAAGTAGCAATCCAATTCCAACAACACCAAGTACCAATCCAATTCCAACAACAGCGAGTAGCAATCCAATTCCAACTACAGCGAGTAGCAATCCAATTCCAACTACAGCGAGTATCAATCAAATTTCAACAACACCAAGTCGCAATCCAATTCCAACTACAGCGAGTAGTATTCCAATTCCAACTACACCAAGTAGCAATCCAATTCCAACTACAAGGAGTAGCAATTTAATTCCAACTACACCAAGTAGCGAGTCAATTCCAACTACACCAAGTAGCAATCCAATTCCAACTATATCGAGTAGCAATCCAATTACAGCGAGTAGCAATCCAATTACAACGACACCAAGTAGCAATCCAGTTCCAACTACAGGAAGTAGAAATCCAATTCCAACTACAGCGAGTATCAATCCAATTCCAACTACAGCGAGTAGCAATCCAATTCCAACCACACCAAGTAGCAATCCAGTTCCAACTACAGCGAGTATCAATCCAATTCCAACTACAGCGAGTAGCAATCCAATTCCAACTACAGCGAGTAGCAATCCAATTCCAACTACAGCGAGTATCAATCCAATTCCAACTACAGCGAGTATCAATCCAATTCCAACTACAGCGAGTAGCAATCCAATTCCAACTACAGCGAGTAGCAATCCAATTCCAACTACACCAAGTAGCAATCCAGTTCCAACTACACCAAGTAGCCATCTAATTCTAACTACTGCGAGTAGCAATCTAACTACACCGAGTAGTACTACAACTCCAACTACAGCGAGTAGAAATCTAACTACACCAAGTAGTACTCCAGTTCCAACTACAGCAAGTAGCAATCTAACTACACCAAGTAGCAATCCAGTTCCAACTACAGCGAGTAGCAATCCAATTCCAACTACACCAAGTAGCAATCCAATTCCAACAACACCAAGTACCAATCTAATTCCAACAACAGCGAGTAGCAATCCAATTCCAACTACAGCGAGTAGCAATCCAATTCCAACAACAGCGAGTGGCAATCCAATTCCAACAACAAG
This sequence comes from Paragorgia papillata, assembly GCA_035771165.1. Taxonomy (NCBI): domain Eukaryota; kingdom Metazoa; phylum Cnidaria; class Anthozoa; order Scleralcyonacea; family Coralliidae; genus Paragorgia; species Paragorgia papillata. The sequence goes on from JAWNZC010000400.1 coordinate 2,651,721, forward strand.
TCGCAATCCAATTCAACTACAGCGAAGTAATTCCAATTCCACTACACCAAGTAGCAATCCAATTTCAACTACAGCGAGTAGCAATCCAATTCCAATTACAGCGATTAGCAATCCAACTACTGCGAGTAGCAATCCAATTCCAATTACAGAGAGTAGCAATCGAATTCCAACCACAGCGAGTAGTACTCCAATTTCAACTACACAAAGTCGCAATCCAATTCCAACTACAGCGATTAGCAATCCAATTTCAACTACAACGAGTAGCAATTTAATTCCAACTACACCAAGTAGCAAGTCAATTTCAACAACACCACGTAACAATTCAATTCCAACTACAGCAAGTAGGACTCCAATTTCAACTACACAAAGTCGCAATCCAATTCCAACTACAGCGATTAGCAATCCAATTTCAACTACACCAAGTACCAATCCAATTCCAGCTACAGCGAGTAGCAATCCAATTCCAACTACAGCGAGTAGTACTCCAATTCCAACTACACCAAGTCGCAATCCAATTCCAGCTACACCAAGTCGCAATCCAATTCCAACTACAACGAGTAGCAATTTAATTCCAACTACACCAAGTAGCAAGTCAATTTCAACAACACCAAGTAACAATTCAATTCCAACTACACCAAGTAGGAATCCAATTCCAACTACAGCGAGTAGCAATCTAACTAGACCGAGTAGTACTGCAATTCCAGCTACAGCGTCTAGCAATCTAACTACACCAAGTAGTAATCCAATTGCAACTACAGCGAGTAGTAATCTAACTACACCGAGTAGTACTCCAATTCCAACTACAGCGAGTAGCAATCTAACTACACCGAGTAGTACTCCAATTCCAACTACAGCGAGTAGCAATCTAATTCCAACTACAGCGAGTAGCAATGTAACTACACCGAGTAGTACTCCAATTTCAACTACAGCGAGTAGCAATCTAACTACACCAAGACGTATGCCAATTCCAGCTACAGCGAGTAGCAATCGAATTCCAACTACAGCGAGTGGTACTCCAATTTCAACTACACCAAGTCGCAATCCAATTCCAACTACACCAAGTCGCAATCCAACTCCAACTACAACGAGTAGCAATTTAATTCCAACTACACCAAGTAGCAAGTCAATTTCAACAACACCAAGTAACAATTCAATTCCAACTACACCAAGTAGGAATCCAATTCCAACTACACCAAGTAGCAATTTAATTTCAAGTACATCAAGTAGCAATCCAACTTCAACTAAACCAAATACCAATCCAATTCCAACTATAGCGGGTAGCATTCCAATTCCAACTACACCAAGTAGCCATCTAATTCTAACTACTGCGAGTAACAATCTAACTACACCAAGTAGTACTACAACTCCAACTACAGCGAGTAGAAATCTAACTACACCAAGTAGTACTCCAGTTCCAACTACAGCAAGTAGCAATCTAACTACACCAAGTAGCAATCCAGTTCCAACTACAGCGAGTAGCAATCCAATTCCAACTACACCAAGTAGCAATCCAATTCCAACAACACCAAGTACCAATCCAATTCCAACAACAGCGAGTAGCAATCCAATTCCAACTACAGCGAGTAGCAATCCAATTCCAACTACAGCGAGTATCAATCAAATTTCAACAATACCAAGTCGCAATCCAATTCCAAATACAGCGAGTAGTATTCCAATTCCAACTACACCAAGTAGCAATCCAATTCCAACTACAAGGCGTAGCAATTTAATTCCAACTACACCAAGTAGCAAGTCAATTCCAACTACACCAAGTAGCAATCCAGTTCCAACTACACCAAGTAGCCATCCAATTCCAACTACTGCGAGTAGCAATCCAATTCCAACTACAGCGAGTAGCAATCGAATTCCAACCACAGCGAGTACTACTCCAATTTCAACTACACCAAGTCGCAATCCAATTCCAACTACACCAAGTCGCAATCCAATTCCAACTACAACGAGTAGCAATTTAATTCCAACTACACCAAGTAGCAAGTCAATTTCAACAACACCACGTAACAATTCAATTCCAACTACACCAAGTAGGAATCCAATTCCAACTACACAAAGTCGCAATCCAATTCCAACTACAGCGATTAGCAATCCAATTTCAACAACACCAAGTACCAATCCAATTCCAGCTACAGCGAGTAGCAATCAAATTCCAACTACAGCGAGTAGTACTCCAATTTCAACTACACCAAGTCGCAATCCAATTCCAGCTACACCAAGTCGCAATCCAATTCCAACTACAACGAGTAGCAATTTAATTCCAACTACACCAAGTAGCAAGTCAATTTCAACAACACCAAGTAACAATTCAATTCCAACTACACCAAGTAGGAATCCAATTCCAACTACACCAAGTAGCAATTTAATTTCAAGTACATCAAGTAGCAATCCAACTTCAACTACACCAAATACCAATCCAATTCCAACTACAGCGAGTAGCAATCCAATTCCAACTACACGAAGTGGCAATCCAATTCTAACTACACCAAGTAGCAGTCCAATTACAACTACACCAAGTAGCAATCCAACTCCAACTACCGCGAGTAGCAATGCAATTCCAACTACCGCGAGTGGCAATGCAATTCCAACTACCGCGAGTAGCAATCCAATTCCAACTACGGCGAGTAACAATCCAATTCCAACTACACCAAGCAGCAATCCAATTTCAACTACACCAAGTAGCAATCCAATTCCCACTTCTCCAAGTAGCAATCCAATTTCAACTACAGCGAGTAGCAATCCAATTCCAATTACAGCGAGTAGCAATCCAATTCCAACCACAGGGAGTAGCAATCCAATTCCAACTACACGAAGTAGCAATCCAATTCCATCTACACCAAGTAGCAATCCAATTCCAACTACACCAAGTAGCAATCCAATTCCAACTACACCAAGTCGCAATCCAATTCCAACTACAACGAGTAGCAATTTAATTCCAACTACACCAAGTAGCAAGTCAATTTCAACCACACCAAGTAACAATTCAATTGCAACTACAGCGAGTAGGAATCCAATTCCAACAAGAGCGAGTGGCAATCCAATTCCAACTACGGCGAGTAACAATCCAATTCCAACTACACCAAGCAGCAATCCAATTTCAACTACACCAAGTAGCAATCCAATTCCCACTACTCCAAGTAGCAATCCAATTTCAACTACAGCGAGTAGCAATCCAATTCCAATTACAGCGATTAGCAATCCAATTCCAACCACAGCGAGTAGCAATCCAATTCCAACTACACGAAGTAGCAATACAATTCCATCTACACCAAGTAGCAATCCAATTCCAACTACACCAAGTAGCAATCCAATTCCAACTACAGCGAGTAACAATCCAATTACGATTACACCGTCGAATAGCTTTTCAACTCAACCGACAAGCAGCTGGATACCAACCAGTGAAGGTAATAATGGAAACTTTATTAATTAATTTTTTTAATTAATTTTTTCTAAACAAACTATTGTAAATCTCACTCATTGAGGTAATTTACAATCGACTACCTGAATCACAACTAAGCTACTTAAAAACTTAAAAGTTCAGTAAGTCAGGATTCGTCCATTCCTTATTTCTGCAGCAAAAAATATAATAGGTTGTTCTGATGGCAATAGATATCATTTTTCTGACACAATAATTTTGATGCTTCACATCAACTCCTACATCGTTTAACATTGCTATAAAGGAGGTACACTCTTTTACTCTTTTGCGAAAACACCGAGTGAACTTATCGAGAGATTGACAAATTTAACAGTGCTAAAGTGTTCACTTTGTTGTCTAACTATTTCTTCATATTTGGCTTTTTTGCGCTCTACGTTGTTTTGAAGGTTGGATTCAAATCCCACGGTAAGTTCGACTATATATAGACTTCCCTTTGAAGTAGATAGGAGTAAATCTGGACGATATTTGTCACCAGTTATTATTGAGGGGCTTTTGAATTCAGGAAGATCAACAAAAAGGTTGGAGCAATTGGCAGTTTGTAGGGTCTTGGCAAGAAAGTTGAGAATAGAGTCGTGTCTCCACGTAATAATAATAATAATAATAATAATAATAATAATATAATAATAATAATAATAATAATAATAATAATAATAATAAAATAATAATAATAATATTAATAATAATAATAATAATAATAATAATAATAATAATAATAATAATAATAATAATAATAATAATAATAATAATAATAATAATAATATTTTAACATGGAGCCCATGTCACCGTTTTTTTCAAGTTTTTTTCAATGGGGCCCTGTGAAAGGTACGACCATGACATCAGGTTAGTGGCCTTAAACGTTAAAGGTCAACTAAACCTTTTGAAGTTATATTTTCTTCGGAAAGGCTTATCATCTAATTTAGCAAAGTAAAGAAAAATATGAATTTCGAGGTAAAGAGAAGAATTTATAAGCGAAGCCTTCTTAGGTCCTCTTGAAGCATGACCGCGTTTCTAGGAGAATGGGTAATCCACGTCATAGTGGTAAAACCCACGAATCAACCTTGTTGTTTGTTACCGGTATGACATCACAAGGTACTAGCACCAGTCTTTATTTCGACGCGGTCGCCGCTCTCACGAGTTCAGAAAAAGGAGCAAAAACTCAAACTTAGACAATTCATAAAAGCGGAACCGAGTGACTGGTTTCAATTATTTCTTCGGTTTTAGTTTGAACTTTTCCGACTTTAACGGAAAATAGAATAACCTGGAAACGTATAGTTGCCGTTTAAATTATATTAGACAGTACAGTTTTTCCTTATGCCATCCTGCTTCCGGCGCATGACCATTTATCTTACATGCATTCTAGTCAGCTAATGTTCCTTCGCCGAAATTACCGCAATTGTTCATGTTCTCGACAAAAGTTTCTTTAATCAGACAGTTTTCGTAGTCTATTAAACTAGCGTGCTAGGTAGGCCGTGTTGAAACAATATAATCGAAATACAGTAAGGTTAGATACACTGTTTTAACAGAGAGCGTAGGTTTCTACCTGACGATTTGATGATTTGGCTTTTTGTGAACCTAGACATTTTCTTTCCTGTGAACATTTTTTGTTGATTTGCACTCCCATGGGGTCCTAGAACAAATTTAGCTTGGTTTGAGCAACTCTGGTAATTTGCATCAATCCAAATTTGCAAAGATTATTCCTTTTGTACGTTATGTACTATTTAATAAACGAGCAGGAGTGTTTTATCAGATATAAAGACACGAGACGAAGCCGAGTGTTTTTATATCTGATAAAACACGACTGCGAGTTTATTGAACGGCTTCAAAAACGAACCACTTGGTAAGTTCATTGGCGTAGTAAGTTTGAAAAATAACCTTGTCTAAGCCGAGAAAATCAAAGCTAAAGTTTATGTAAATCAGGAGGTATCTTTATCACATATAAAGACACTGATTAAACATTAATTTCTTTTGAATTTTCATCATGAATTATTAATGAGTTTTTGAATAGTGTTTTAAGCTTGAGTTGGTAAAGATTTTCCAACACACAGAGTGGCGTAGCCAGGGTCTTGGGTTTGAGTGTGGGGGGGGGGGGGGGGGGGGAGAGAACTTCGGTCTCCTAGGTGGGGTCCGGGGGAAATTTTGGATTTCTAGGGTCTCTGAAACACTATTTCCTGCATTTTGAGGCAAGTATTTAAGAGTAATCTGAAAGCCTTAAATTACATAATTTTGTTAAAATCAAACCAGAACATAGAATGATACGCATCAGAATATCTTTAGATTAATTTATAAACAAGTCGTAAATGTAAAAACAGGTTGGAGGCATTTTGTATAGACCCTTAGTATTGTATTTTATAGCATATATATGCCTGCCTGCAATATATATAACACATCACTATCTACTCACTTGGACTTAAAACAACTGTACCCCGCCCCCTCTACAAGTTTCTCCACGGATTTAAACTTTTCATGAGAACGGTCTTGGAGATCATTGAGGGGGCGACCGCCCCCAAAGAAGGAGGGATGGGCTTTCCGCGTGATATGAAAATTTACTTCTTGTACCATAATTAAAGAAGGTGCACCTCATAAATGGATGGGGGGCATTTTTTTGGGGACACCCTGTACTTGTGACACACGTACGGTTTGACTAGTTCCTAGGCGTATAAATATCGAAAACAACCTCGATCTACCATCTGAGTTCCAGTGGCTCAACGATGAGAGCGTCCGGCTGGCATTCGGAAGGTTGTTGGTTCGTGTACCGTCTGGAGCTCAGAGTTTTTCTCTGAGTTTAAGTTACGACAGCTTGTACAACAAAAACATACGAAAAAAATTCCTTTTTCTTGTCATGCAGCCTACTGTCCAAGTGAAAAAGGAGGCTCAGACGAACTTTATGGCATTTTGTTTTGGCCAAAAACCATGGTTGGACGTCGTGCAATTGTTGCTTGTCCTTACAACCCGAAAAACAATGCAACCCGTTGGTGCCTGTATAAAAGAGTTCAAAGTGATCAAAGATTAATAGTCGATGGAGTGTCGTGGGGGTTTGTTGATGCCAAGGATTGTTCATATCGTAGTGAAAGGAGTAGAGATATATATGCACTATCACAGGTACATTTTTATTTATAAATAATATAGGGGGAAATTGACAGGAGATGATTGGCTAATGATGGATAGATGGAAGGGAGGGATAAAGGACTGAGGATTAATCGTCCTTACTTGCTGCCAGCGGCTAAATTGAGAAAGACACAGATCAACGCGGCCGTGTCGAGGCATATCAAAGGCGCTCCAGCCTGCCGCCATACGGCACAGTTCAGACCACGAATCACAGCTAAGATGTTAGGTGTTGATTTTATGGGAGGAGGAAAACCGGAGAACCCGGCGAATTAAAACCCCTCGAAGCACAGGAAAGGACAACTACAACTCTACTCACATGAGTTATAACCCCTTCTAACCGGGCTTAACCTTTTGGTGAGAAACGAACGAACAAACGAGCGAATGAATGAATGAATGAATGAATGAATGAATGAATGAATGAATGAATGAATGAATGAATGAATGAATGAATGAATGTATGAATGAATGAATGCAGTAAATTCCAAGTTGTTATTTGCTGTTATTTTTCTTCAGAAACCTTTAAACGACGACAATGTAAATGAAACAAGTCAGCAGATAAAAAACTTATCAAGTCCTGGCATAACCCTCCAACCCGGCGATATTGGAAATGTTGCAACAATCTTGGAAAAAATTGTAGCTGTTAAAGACTTAGATGATGAGGTTGATGACATGTTTGATAATTATTATTATTATACATTTTTTCCGAATCCTTGATTATAATTGGTCAGAATTTAGTTGTATTTGCCGCTGTAATTGTTCGATTCTGAGGCCACAATGCTATTATCTGTAGTTTCTGGAGGTATTATCTGTAGGAAAAAGGACTTATCATGCATGTGCTCACGTGACGCCACTGACGAGCTGACAGACCGAAGAAAAGTGCGGGAAAAAAGCAACTGTCTTTGAATCGCATTTTTTGGTTCTGGGAGAGTGATTATTTTCTTTACATTTTCAACTGAAATGTATAATAAAACAATTATTGGATTCGACTTTTTTTATATCAAGAATTATCAAGGTCACAGACTGTATTATTAGCCTCAGCCTTCGGCTTCGGCAGATAACACAGACTTTGACAATCCTTGATATAAAAAACTCTCTTCCAATAATTGTTTATTATTAAAATTCAAATATTCAACTTTGTTGTTGTTGTTGTTGTTGTTGTTGTTGTTGTTGTTGTTGTTGTTGTTGTTGTTGTTGTTGTTGTTGTCGTTGTCGTTGTCGTCGTCGTCGTCGTCGTCGTCGTCGTCGTCGTCGTCGTTGTTGTTGTTGTTGTTGTTGTTGTTGTTGTTGTTGTCCTCATTTCCTTATATTTGTTCTTTATTTGTTGTGTTGTTTTGTGTTGTAGTGTTCTCCAGTGCTTTGTTTTTACGCTAAACCGTCGATAGGAAAGCTTTATGGGTCCATCTATTAGGTAATCGTAATTATCCATACCACAAACTTTCCCGATTTGTGATTAGGGTTAGGGTTCATGGTTCCATTGTATAGGGGTCTGGTAATCGTAATTTTCCATACCACAAACTTTCCCGGTTTGTAATTAGGGTTAGGGTTCATGGTTCCATTGTATGGGGGTCAGGTAATCGTAATTTTCCATACGACAAACTTCCCCGGTTTGTGATTAAGGTTAGGGTTCATGGTTCCATTGTATAGGGGTCTGGTAATCGTAATTGTCCATACCAGGAAACCCCAGAGATCTGATTCACAGTCGAAATTTTAGGCAGCGTTTTTTTGAA